>MU280772.1:0-459813 GCA_022385605.1 Xylariaceae sp. FL0594
TGGAATCGTAGCATGTCTCCCGGTCTGATTCGGTGCGTCAGGATCGGCCCCGCTCCTGGCCTCTCGTCAGGCTTTTTGGCTGTTGGGTCGTGACACTTTTTTATAAATAAAGCTTAAACTAAACAATAAAAAAAAGTAGTAAAAATATAAAAAATAGGGTAAGTTTCTATTTAAAAATAAAGTAAAATTTAGCAATATACTTTTAAAGTACTTTAAAGCACTGTAAAGCTAGTTAGCTAAACTATAAAAAGTATTTATAAATAAAAATAGCAAGTATATTAAAAGCTTTAAAATAAACAATGAAAAATAGTAAGCTTTTTTAAAAAGTTTATTTATATTTAAATAATATAGTAATATTTATTAAACTTTTTAATTATAATTTATATAGCTTAGCAATAAAGTTTATTGCTTTTAAACAACTAATATAATAATTTAGTAAATAGCTTTAGCTACTATAGTTTTTAAGTTATCAAAAATTTAAAAGAATAAAGCTATAAACTAGTTTACTAAAGCATTTTTTACTTTTATACTTTTTAACTAATAGTTTATCAAAGTATAATAAACTATTATATATATATATATTACATATAAAGTAAAAATATATATAAAGTAGATTTATAAAAATTAATAATATAAATATTAACTAAACTTATATAAAAAATAAAGCTTAATATAAAAGTAAAAAGTAAAAAACTTTTATAAGCTTATATTTTTAAAAGCTACTAAAAAGCTTTTTTAACTAAAGTTAAAGTATAAAGATTTTATAAACTATTATAAAAAGTTTAGCTACTTTTAAATATAATTATAATATATATATAAATTAAAAGTTAATTAAAGCTATACTCTTATATATATATTTAAAAGCTAAAAGTTTAAACAAAGTTTACTATTTAGCTAGAAATAATAAATACTATTAAATAAAAATATAAACAAAATATACTTTTATTTTTTAAAAAAATATAAAAGCTTTATTAATAATTTTTATTAGCAATTAGCATTAAAAGGTATAGTATAGCTTAGTTAAAAAACTTATAAAATTAATATAAATAATAAGCTTAAGAAAAGCAAAGTAAAATACCTTTTAAAGTAGCTAGGTAAACTAGTAAGCTATATCGATCTACTAAGCAGTTTTAAAGCGTACAATATATAGAGTCTAGTAAAGCTTAAGCTATAAAGCTATACTTTATTAGTTTGTCTATCCGAACATAAATTTAAATAGGTTATATAAGGGGAAGGTAGGGTCGACTGGCTGCCAAGGCATTTGCAGCCACAGTCGCGCCTTTAAGAGCCTACTTAAACCTAAGGATAGACGTTAATATACTACTACTACTACTACTACTACTACTACTACTACTACTACCTGCTTGCTCGCAAATTCAGTCTTTCTCTCCGGTCAAGCACCGACGTTTAGGATTGTCAAATTCCATGATAACACCTAGGCTGGGTATGTCTCTGGAGAAAAACATGTCTGCTCGGAAGAAGAACATAGGGGTAACAAGAGCTAACCTTAGAGTGACCAAAAGCTGCTGTACCCTGTCCTGGCAACGTGATTGGCCAGCTGGGATAAACGTGGCTGACGTTGGAGGTATATGTTATGCGTTATATGCAGCTGATCCTTCCATGTGGATGCAGAACATCTTTGCAGAATCTTTGGCCATCCTGTTGTTCGGGTGACTGGTCCCAGGTCGTGCAAGCAGTAAGGGCTTTTGCTTTAATCTACATCGTTGGGAAGGCATCCACCTCAGACCTTGAAGGGTATAGTTTATTACAGATTGCTATTATCTTACAACACGGGGGGATATCGGTACTGCTGCTCTCCAAGTCAAAGCGAACCTCGAGAACATACATGAGGCACTGCTCAGGAGTCAGGTACTCCAGCCTAGGATTGCATTTTGAAAAGTACGTACTCGTATTATACGGGTGTTTTATAAAAAATTTACACGTACTTTCCCGAAAGGTGTGTTTTTTTCGGTCCGAAGTGTTCTTCCGGGCTCCGCTTTACCTACAGTCTCCACACAAATTATACCTAGAACGGGAATGGCCAAGCGACTAAGAACACGCACTATCCTGTATCCGGAATGAAAATGGAAATGAAGGTGAAGTTATTGCCAACACTTTGGGTGACTACCACACTTTGCGCGACCTCACTTTGGGCCCTCAATTCTGCGCCCTCATTTCTGCGCCCTCATTTCTGCGCCCTCATTTCTGCGCCCTCATTTCTGCGCCCTCATTTCTGCGCCCTCATTTCTGCGCCCCATTGCAAGCAGTGTTTGCAACTGTTTTCTGCGACTGAGGTCCGAGTGGGTCTAATGTGGGTGGGTGGGTCTCTGAAAAGTATGCAGTTTTGTATGGGGTGTTTTTCCATTCTGACCTGTACAGGCTGCAACTTTGACCGCGATGCAGAAAAAAAAAGGCAGTAAGGTTAAAGATACGTTAAAAACCCACGAACACGCGTAAAAAGGGCGAAAAACGGGTGATGGAGGTGTGGTGAAGTGAAATTAGCGGTAAAGTACGGTATCTTTGAATAATACCCATACAATTGAAAAATACGCGTTTTTTTCCGAAAAGTACGTACTTAATGCAACCCTACTCCAGCCTACTCACGTAAGGTAGGACCTACTGTCTACAGTTTCAGCGATGTATCTCAAGGATGTGGGACTATCCATGGCGTGCAAACCCAGGCCTGACAAGTATCGTCATCATTTAGACCCAGATGTGTAAGTATGTCGGTCGGGTTGAATGGTTTGTGCAAGGTGAACATTAGTAATGGTACCAACCCATTCACCTTCCCTCAAGCCCAAGACAGCCTTTGGTGATGTCGGGACCATATTCCCTCCAAATATACCAAATGGGCCGCTTCACCACTAGAAAAAAAACTCGAAGTCTGCATTGGAGTAGGTAGGATGAACAGGTGTTTATGAGTTTCTACAGCACTTATGGTCACCATGATTACCACTGCTGCCTTTTGTTCGCCTCAACTCCCATGACTAGCAGTTTGAGACATGGCAATAGAGATGGCAGACGCGAAAAGAAGAAGATGGGCACAGGATCCCCCAGAAGATATTATTCAATCTGTTGTTTTGTTTGGTGCTGTGGCTCAACAAGATTTCTTTCTCCAGTTACTCCATTGGTAAACACCGAGTAAGTACTGCTGTGTGCAGATGAGACTGGAACGGACTTGTCTACAACCTGGCCCTGCGCTTCTTCTGCCTATGCTGCATGTCGTCGGGGAGGGTGGAAGGTGGTCATTCCTAAGGGTCTTTCGCCAGGGGTAGGTACCGTCACTCCGTGAGCAGTAGGACAGCGAGCCTGCCCTTCCGGTATTAGCGGGGTCTGCATTCAACTCACTGGTAGTTGCTGAATGGCTGGAAATGTCCGGTGTCATTAATTTGAGAAGATAATCATGGAGTCCCCTTGCACCAACCGGATGGCTGACCTTGTCAGGAAAGCAGACCTTAAGCAGGATAAGGAGGAGCTTTCAGCTCAGAACGTTATCCAGATACTCGTATTAATCCTAGAGGCTATATTTGCCAGTGCCAGTCTTGTTCGTGGTGTGCTTTAACGTAAAACTCAGATACACTGTGGGCAACCGGTTAGTGTCCCGGAGAAGTATTGCCTGTCGAATATCGATGGAACCAATGCACCCATGTATGCCATGGTAGGTCAGTCGAATGAGGGGATGGAGGGAGAATATGAAGAAGAGACGCACCTTGCAACGCAGGGAAGATTAGAGATGTTTGTTCAATAGCTGCAAAATAGAAGACGGCCATGTGGGCAAGGAACCTCATATTATCAATTACGACGATATGAAGAAGTCCTGGCATTCGGGGCCTTCCAAGTGCCGTAGTAGCCGTCAATGGTCATAGCTCCCTGCCACTCAGCAGTAGTGTAACCTATCCTCACCGCCTACACGATGTTCACGCGTGACAGGCATTGCTGTCACAGTTATACAACGTCGACAGTCAAATATCCCATTGTGTCCTACATATCCCGGCCGCGTACCAATAGCACTTCTGAACGCACAAGACCACAAGTCTTACGGTCAAGAGCACAGCAGGCTTACAGGAGACTGGAGTAAAATAGGTGAATATGGTTTGGCTTTCTATAATGTGCTCAAGCGCTGCGGATCTACAAGTGGGATACCTACTTTTGAGCCTGAAAAACTCTCCTACTCGCCCATCTGCAACAAGCGCCCGCGCCGTCCTCAGCAACGCAACCTAGTGCTCATGGACACGCATTGTCAGAGTAAACTGTAGACCGACTGCCTGGGTCTTGTCTTCCTCGACGGCTTGACAGCATTTATTTATTAAGCCACTGTGGCCCAGGTAAATTCAAGCTAAAGCGTACATGTATTTTACTGATAGGCTAAGCCCTACTGTGGAGTAGATATCTTAGAGAAATATGTACAAGTACATATATCGTATGTATGTATACCGGTGCTGTACCTGCTGCCTGGGTTGAACAATAGTAGTACAAGCACAGCTGTACGGCATATACATCCATTGTATGTAGTTACACACTTTGGTCACGTCTTTTGTTCAGGTTAGCCACAACAGTATGTACTGCTGTATTGGATAATTTATCTGTACATTGTAGACACCATATACAGATATATAAGTGATGTAGGTGCAGGTACAAATGTACATACTGCTATACAGATACACAGTAGGTATGTATGTGTCTGCGCTGAAAGCACACCTCTCCCTGGCTTGTGTTAGGTAGGTACATGCACTGTTAATACATCCATGTATTGGGGTACCTCTATCATGGCTGTATCAGTGCAGGGGAGCTCCAGCTCCAGCTCCAGCTCCAGTTCCAGCTCCAGCTCCAGCTTTGTACTAGCGCCGACTGCAAACTGTGTTTTCATTCATCCGTCCTTTGCTTACGCATTTCCCCTCTCATCAACCGGCGCGACAACAAGTATTCCAAGCTCCGACCAGACACCTCATTTGTTACCACACAGCCCTTCTCATTGCACAGTCAACGACTACCTTGTGTCTCCAATTGCAACACGCCGGTACCGAGTGCCCAGCGTTTGCGGTTCTCTTTGCAGTTCGTCTGTCTTCAGGTATGTGCAACTTCTCTCTCCTTCGGCCCAGCCATTCTTTTATTGCGAAGAACCCAAGAAAGACCATGTACGAGGTTGCATATACGCCCGGCTTCCCAGTAGTCTGCATGACCGGTGGTCTGCTTTGCTCAATGCACAAAGCTTGCACACACACAGACACACGGTAGAAACATACGGCATGCCATCCATCCACACACGCACATGCCCAAACGCGTCGCGCTCCGGTCGCTGCAGGACGTCCGTTACCAAACGAGAGCAGGAGTTGGTGTCGCCTTGCAGACTCATCCATCATCCTCGCATCTTAGTATCCAATGCCACCGCTCCATTCATAATTCATGGCCTACAGCTAGCACCCAGCCAGCCTTATTATTGCGTGGTGTGCCGTTCGCTGGTTGTGCTCGTGTTCCCCATCCCTTGTTTCCTTGCACAACTTTCTCCGGGTCATTGCCATGGCGTTGGCACTGGCACTGTCACTGTCACCCTACCAGGGTGATTGACCTGGATGCTTCTGCTGTCCTCCACCAGTCTACCTGCCTGCCTGCCTGCCTGAGTGCCTGCCTGCTCATTGCTCTGCACGTCGTCCTGCTCGTCAACCTGTTGATGATGTCCAAGCCGGATATTGGAATGGTTTGGATGTGAAGCTTGCCCCACCTCCGATACAGAAAACCATGCAGAGACAAATGATGAGCCACAATATGCGCGGCGGTACAGCGGCGCCGTCGTCTCTTTGTATGGAAAGGCTGCATTGTATATTGTATACACGTACCGTTTCTTTGTTATGCATCCTCACTCCCCAGGTACTGCCCTTGGTACCTGGTACCCCCTGAGGAGCCCTGCCGTTTCTGTCTCCTCACGTCACCAATACCTGCATGATGACTTGCTCCTGGCCGTTTAGGAAGACTTGCTCACCCCTCTTCACAGATTACACAACCTGGGCAGAGTACCACCGTTGGCGCTGCTGTCTGCTCCTTAGGGAAAGAAAAGAAGACGAAGAAGAAAAATAAACCCTCTCCCCCTCGGGCGGCAGCAAAGTAGGACAGGAACGATAATCCTCATATCTCGAATTAAGCTCAGAATCATGGGTAAGTCTTACTTGTTCTTTTCCTTACCTTTCTCACCCCCCACCCTTGCTGTGCCCTTGAGAAATAGGTGAGGTAGGATGTGTGTGGGTGTGGACTGATCGACTGTGTCGGCATTTGTCTGCTATCCTGTTTTCCTCTCCCATTTCTCTCGAGCACTTCATCTTCCTTGCAACCTCTGTATTGACCCCTCCATAACCTCCCTACCTCCTGGCCATTCAGTACAGTGCTTCCTTTGTATGAGGCCTATTTTCCTGAACTGCACATGTGCCGTGCTCCCTGTCTGTCTCTTACCCCCAATCTCGCATGTGTAAGCTAGAAGCGTACACATACATGACAACCTACATATCCCTCCTGTACACATACAGATCAATTCCTTACCGCAGGATAATTCGCCCAGCCTGGCTACCGACCTGGCATCTCAACCAATCCCCTTCTTTGCTGGCCGTGCACCTCCTCGAGAGACGCAAAGCACAATCACCTCTTGGAAGTGTTACAACTTGGACCTACCATTGTGCAGAGATATGTGGCCACCTGCCATAGTAGTAGCCCACACACCATTGCAATATCCGCCACGCCTTCTGCCCAATCAGCGCCTGTCCCTACACCTTCTTGATACTCGTCCCCCTTTGGCCTGTATCGATTGGTAGATACTCTATGCGTCCATATCTACTCCTGGCCCCCCTTTGCTCAAGCCTGCTCCAGGGCCTGTTCTCGAGTGTACAGCCACGTCCCGCTTGTCTGTAGCCAGCGCTATTGTTCTTTCCGCCTGACCCGCACAACATGTTCGCAACTCTACCTTTTCCTCTTTAAACTTGGCTTTCCCGTACTTCTGAGACCTCGTATCTAATCTGGGAATCTTCATAGCTGACTCGGGCGACACATACCGACCAGTAAGTTTTTTCTTCGCTCTTGCGTCGTTGTGGCCTTGCTGTCGTCTTCGACCTGTTCGTCTACTACGCTCCTGGCTTGGCCCGACCCCGCTCGCGGTGGCGGTGACTCTTCCAAGAGCAAGGCCCAACGCAATTAAGTTTTGAATCAAAACAACTGCTCTCCCTCCGCGGCCGAGTACGAAGTACTTGCGCCTCTGCCGATTTTCGGGGTCATGTCCGCATTTCGGGTAGTGGGCCAACCTTTGAGCCGCGCGTTAGCGGTCGCCAAGAGATGGTGTTATACACATCTCGTGGTCTAGGTGGCTGGGCTGCTTTATGTCTGACCTGCTCGACGGAATGGCAGAGGCAGCACTTCCTTGTCCCCCCCCCCCCCTCCTTTTTTTTTGATATTATGTACCGACCGAGTCATGGAGACTGTTCCTCCCTTCATCCCACCTGAATGCAGTGGTGCTCATCCAATTTGTGCTTATCGCTGACGAACCACTCACTCACCTAACAGCACGAAAGATCCCGATCACCCCGTCGTGGTCGATCTCGGAGTCCAGGACGCTCGGGCCGCCGACGTTCGTACAGCCCTCGGAGCCGGTCTAGGAGCCGGGACGAATTTCGTAGAGGAGACAGGCGTTCGCGTTCCCCCATGACTGGCGCGGGAGCTCCGGCCGGAGGATCCGTTACGGGATCGGGATCGGGATTTGGGGGCGTCCCTCAGAGATCGTTCGAAGACCGTGCTGCGGCGCGCGAACAGATGATGAGCAACATCCGTGAGTCTTCGCAGCAAGACCGGCGCGTCTACGTCGGAAACCTCTCGTATGACGTGAAATGGCACCACCTCAAGGATTTTATGCGACAGGGTACGTAGCCTATTCGTGGAGCTCGGCCACTTGATATGCTCGAACGCGTGGCTGACATTATTCTGTGGTGCTCTAGCGGGCGACGTCATCTTCGCAGATGTCTTACAGCTTCCGAACGGAATGTCGAAGGTGGGCTTTTATACGTGATTCATGGCTGGTTTTCTTTGGTTCTTTCTCCTTGGCTCTGTTGGGATTGATGGATTGACGGGTTTGGGCCTTTCTCCATGGGTTCTTGTAGGGATGCGGGTAAGTCATCGGAATCCTCCCTGAAATTACAGGAAACCGGGGGTGTCAAGCTGACTGCGGGGCAGTATTGTGGAATATGCTACGAGGGAGCAAGCGCAAGCGGCCGTAACCAATCTCAGCAATCAAAACTTGATGGGCCGGCTTGTCTACGTGCGCGAAGTAAGGCCTTACCCCGAGGGAAACGATGATTTGGCTTGTTGCTGAGGCTAGGTTTACAGGATCGCGAGGCGGAACCACGGTTCACTGGGGCCACTGGCGGCCGGGGTGGCTTCGCCGGTGGTGATCACCGTGGTGGTATGCAAGGCGGCTATGCTGGCGGCGGCGGCTATGGCGGCGGCATGGGGGGCGGCATGGGGGGTGGCATGGGCGGTGCCATGGGCGGTGCCATGGGCGGCGGCATGGGCGGCCCTGCCCGCCAGCTCTATGTTTCCAACGTTGGTCTTCCTCTTCCACTCGTTGCGACCTCGGACATTTGCTCGAATACTAACCAGGTTTTATAGCTCCCTTATACCGTCGGCTGGCAAGATCTAAAAGACTTTTTCAGACAAGCAGGTTCGACTACCTTATACCCCGAGATGTCCTGGAGAGTACCTGGGTTACTAAACAGCGCTTAGCTCACAACGGCACTGTGATTCGAGCCGATGTACACCTCGGAGCCGATGGGCGGCCTAAGGGGTCAGGCACTGTCTTGTTCGAGTCTCCTGAGGATGCTCGCAACGCTATACAGATGCTCAACGGTGCCGAGTTCCACAAGCGCCCGATAGAAGTTCGCGAAGATCGGTTCGCTAATGCAGGCACTGCGGGCGGCTTTGGTAGGGGCGGCTTCGGCGGTGGCCGCGGTGGCTTTGGCGGCGGCAGCTATGGACGCGGAGGCTTCGGCGGGCGTGGAGGCTTCGGTGGCTATGGTGGCGGGCGTGGAGGCTACAGCGGCGGCCCCGGTGGCGGCATGGGAGGCTATGGAGGAGGTGGTCATGCTCCTGCGGCCATACCAAACCCGTTCAGTGACAACGCTACAGGTGGAGGCGAACCAAGTGACACCATCTTTGCCAGTAATGTAAGTCCTGCTCTTAAATAGCCTGCTTCCGAGACTCGCGCTAAACCCAGTTAAACTACAGCTTCCGTGGTCAACCAGCAACGACGACCTGGTGGACTTGTTCGGCACCATTGGAAAGGTCGAGCAAGCCGAGATGCAGTACGAACCGAGCGGACGATCCCGGGGTTCCGGTGTGATCCGTTTCGACAGCCAGGAAACCGCGCACACGGCTATAACCAAGTTCCAAGGTTATGTATACGGTGACCGGCGGATGGACCTAAGTTACGTGAAGCGGCTCAACCCCGACGGCGGCGACAACATGGATACAGATCCTCATGGAGGGCTTTCGCAAGATCAGATGATGTAGTTGTCCCTTTGGCTTGGGGACGCCTTACAGTAAGGGATTGCTTGGTCCGAGGCTTACTTACCGCCAGTATACCTCGGGATTTCAAAGAGAGGCGGTCACCTGCCAAATCATATCCTTCACTGTATACTACTACTGCCGCCTCTTGTTTTTCTCGTCTCTGCTCAATTTGCAATGCAGATGTTCTCCTTCAACAGCCCTTCACTGAGGAAAAGTTCGATAGATAGCAATGGCGTGTGTCACGGGCATCCCTTTGGAACATGCAGCGGTTTATGGGCATTGCTCTCATGTTTTGTGACCAGGGACAGTTGGAAAGGGCTCGCGCACATCCAGTCATCCGGTGGGCTCCTTTGTCATGGAGCTTAGGTCTACCGGAGTGCCTGTTACAAACAACGGCCCGCTTCCCTTTGCGGCCAGGGGATATATATCACAGGCTTTAATACAATGAATGGTTTCTATTAATCTGGTTAGAGCTGGTGGATGTGGCGGCCATCATGTGACTGAATACTGGGCGCGACGCCAAACGCGGCAGTTGACTCTATCTGACTCCTGGGGCCGTCTGCGTTCGTGTTCGGGAGCTTGTCTTTCCGTGTGTCTGGTTCTGGTAGGACAGGGGCAAAAACACCGGGAGTTTGTGGGCCTACATGTTTGTATTCGACTGACTGTCCTTTTTTACACGGCTGGCGAATGGGTCATGGTTCAGCAACACGCGGGTCGTTTGGTGAGATATATATATCTCCATTTCCTTTGCTTCAGGCGGCAGGAATTCCTCAGCTACCCACAGCAGCAATATTACAAGGCACGGTAATGTCGAGCGCCAAGGAAGGAAAGCTCCGGCAGGTGAGCAAGATCCTGCTCCGTTACTTCTCTCTTCAGGCCCTCTTCTCCTCATGGTTAGGCCCTGGACTTACGCCCTTGCCTCAGATACAGCTACAGAGCCCCCATATCATTACTCGAGCGGACCTCATTCAAGCTCTTCCAAGACCATGTGTGAACTACATCCGCAGAAATGCGTCAGCTGCAAGCGGATCTGGACCGCGCACAAGAAGCTGGCCAGCTGCGAAAGCGAAGACCCTGATTCTCGGTGTCCCGAGTCGCTCTGCATGTACGTGGGCAATCCGCGGAAGCCGGTCAAGAGCGAGTGCGACGCCTGTCGGGACGAGAGGGAGGCGAGGGAGGAGGCTGAGGAGGAGGCGGGGGGACAAGAAGAAGAAGAAGGACAAGATAATAAGTCGGGAGCGCCCAAGTTGTAGGAGGTAGAGAACCCCCTGTCGTGCTGTTCCTGCTGTAAAGGTAAATAGAGCGAAAAGAGGAAGAAGACAAGTGTTCGGTCTGATAGATACTTGTACCTAGAATAGATAGATACTTACCTAAACACATAGCTATCTATCTACCTGGCTGCCTCAGTATGTAAGTAGTTACATAGTAGGTTACTACGTGAACATAACGTGGGGAGATGCAACTTTGGAAGGTACCATAATCCATTACTAGAGTCGTCCAAGATTTACATACCATATACCTAAATCGGTACTTATATGTAGGTATCTGAGTTGAAACTCAACGGTATTAATAAGTAGGGGGTACCTGGCAGTAGGAAGAAGAAGAAGAAGAAGAAGAAGCGGCGGAGTGTGCTTGACCCTCAGTCCTCAATCCTGACTAAGTCCTCAAAACCTCATATTCTCACCCGCCACCCCTGTCCTATTTTCCTCATTCTCGCAAGCTTCGCGCCGAAGATGAGAACGGAGCCAAGAAGCAAGGCGGCGCCGGCGAAGGCTTGCGCTCCCTTGTACTTGCCGCCCTCGGCCGCAATGATGGCACCCGCAATCGGGTTTCCCGTCAGTGTCGCGAAGCTGACGATGGTGAATACCATGCCTATGCGCGTCCCCTGTTTCCGCGGGTCCGTCGTCAGCGAGCTCAGCCCGGCCGGGAACAAGCTCTGGATGCCGCCGGCAGCGATGCCGTAGAACGAGGACCACACGTAGAGTTTCGTGGGCGTGTCGACCACCATCCAGGCGAACATGGCGATGCCGCAAAACAGGGAAGCGGGCGCCAGCATGTTGACGGGCCCGTAGCGGTCAGCGAGATGGTTTGGCAGCAGCCGGCCCAGGAGACCGACGCCGTTGAGAATCAGCACCAGGTTGAGCGAGTCGACGTACGACAACGGCGGCCTGACGAGCTCGCTTCGGCTGAAGGCGCCCAGGTAGTAGAAGGTGAAGTACACGCCCCAGAAGTTGAAGAACATGCCGACGGCGTAGAGGGCGTACTCGGGCTCGCGGAACGCAGACCACTCGACGAGGGAGCCGGCACGGCGCGGGGGCACGCGCGAGCGCAGGGACACGCCGGCGAAGGCCAGAGTCCCCACCATGACGAAGCCGATGGCGCGTATTGTCCAGGCAAACCCGATACTGGGCAGGAGCTGGCGGGCCATGGCGGGATAGATCAGACCTCCCGTCACCGAGCCCGACGCGGAGATGCCGAGGGCGAAAGATCGCTTCGTGCTGAAGTACGTGGCCACGGTCGTGATGGCGGCGCAGAACAGAAAGCCGCAGCCGATGCCGATGGTCAGTCCCTGAGCCAGCAGGAGCTGCCAGTACTGGGTCGCAGCCGAGGTGCTGAATATGCCGAGAGCCATGAACGACGTGCCCACCAGCAGTACCGGCCGCAGGAAGCCGGCATCGACCATGCGGCCCGTGAAGGTGCCGATGAAGAAGGTCAGGAACACGGTGATGCTGCCGATCCAGGACACGTCGGACGGGGGCCGGTCCAGGAGCTCCATATAATAGGTCTGGAAAACACCGAACGAGTTGATGAAGCCCCACGTGTTCATGATGATAAAGTGGCCACAGAGACCTGTGAAGATCGGACTTGTTTCAGCCGCTGTGCCCGCTGAGGCTCACTGAGGTGGGAGCTGCAGAAACGAAACAAGACTTACACATAAGCCAAGCCTTCTTGCCCCCGTCGGGCGGGGGTCCGGGGCTCTGACTTGCTCTGGTCGAGATGCGGCTGAGGACCCGGCCAAGAGCCCCAGCCGGACCGGCAGTGTTTGTGCCGAGGAAGTCCAGCCCCGGCTCCGGCTCCGGGTCACCCGCCCACCGATCGCCATTTCCATCACCATCAAACTCCGACTGCCTCTTCTCTTCCCCACTGGTTAGCCGGTCTAGAGCCCGGTTGTCACCCGTACCTTGCTTCTCCATGTCTGAGGGCAATTCCCCGTCGCTGGAGCTCTGGCTTGTAGAAGCTAGCATGACAATGCGCGGTAAACACTTCACCACACTTACTTGAATAAGCACGACGAAGGGAGAAGACAGGCGGGGCGGTCGACCGTGAATCTCTTGGACAATTAGTACTATATACCTACTAACCAGAGGCAGTGATAGAACGTGGGAGCCGGCACCAAGTATTTATAAACTACGGAAATATCTCACAATGATTCATAGCCCAGCCAGGGCAGCGATCTGCAGGGTTTTCACATTTATTTCACTCTTTTGGAATTTGTTATATAAAAGAAGACAAGGACCCCGAGAAGAGCGACATCCGTGACCGGAACTTGCAGCGAGCTAATCGAGTGCCGATGCTCAATCGGGGGGGAGCGAAAGTGGGAGGCTTGATTACTCATATTCTCATATTACCTTAACAAGGGGCCCAAGACAGGCGAAAAGAATATCCGCCTCGGCCAATGCGCCCACAAACCTTGGAACCTCGCGGGCTTCACCTTAGTCTCTAGCTAGTCTAAAGCAAATATATTCTACTCAAAGTCGTCACGGTGGCAAGATGTGCATTGGGTTTGGGTCAGGTAGGGTACCTAGAGGCTGAGCCATTTAAGCCGGAAAAGTTGACGCGCGAAAAGGAAATGGAAGGGAAACAAGGGAAACGGACTGCCGCTGCCGTTAAGGTATCTGCGGAGTCGGCTAGGTTATTCGGGGTCAATGTACCTTGATGAGTTTAGCGTCGAGATTTTACTGGCCTTGGCGTCTTACCAGCGTGAGCATGTGAGTATACCAAGTACATCATCAGAGCAGATCTTGTCACTGTGCTGCTGCATGTGCACAGCAAACCTCCTAGGTTAACCTACCTTGCGCTCGAGAAGAACAATTCTGTAAATGAATGTGGCATTTTCTGGACGGTCGAAGGTTGAGAGAAGACTCATGTGCTCTGGTTGTTGAGTGAGTACTAGGTAAGTATGAATAACATCGAGGTATTAGGTAACTCATCCCTTTGTACCACATACCTAGACTAGGTAAGAAGAAGTACTTGGGGTATTTAACCCCGATCGGCTATAACCAATCTGGCGGATATAAACCGGACGAAGAGCATTGCAACTTTTTCATCCCCTCGTGTCCATTACAGCGCACGCCCTTCCATGGACATACTTACATACCTACATATGTAAGTATGGAAAGTGGCTACGGACTATTAATAATCCGACAGTAGGCAGAAAGTGGAGAGAAGTCGACCAACAACGAAGGCATGGAGTGATGGAAAATGACTTGTTGATTTTACAAGGGCGGTAACAAGAAGGGACAGACCATCTCAGCGATGGACCTGTCTGCGGGCTTGTACTTGTTGAGGCAATCGATAGGATCAGTCTGATAAGGTGTGACGACGGACGTAGGCTTTTCGGCAAATCAGGTCTTATGACGACCTGGATGACACAGCTTATGCCGGTGCCAGTCACTCACTCGCAGACTGTGCATGTAGAGAAATCAAGATAAACATCTAGGTAGGCCTGAGCTGTAGAACTGGTGGTATGTCGTGTAGCGTATCTCCTTGGGAGTCGGAAATTTTGTGTCAGATGAGTGTCATATACGGACTTGCATGGCTCGAAGACCTCACACCTCACGCACGCACGCACGACAGTAGCCGGAGAGACGCCGGAGAGTTGGAGACCAGCGATGGGGAAGAGCAATGCTTCTGGGTTCACCAAGTACACCAATAGTGGATAAATCATGTTCCGCTTTGCATACGAACGCCGGACTTTTTGCGCATCGACAAAATTCTAGGATGAAAAGGCAACAGAGAAGCGTGGAGTGGACGCCGCCGAGAAGAGTGTATGCATGTGGCGACGTGCATTGTTCATTTTTCTTTTGTGTGATAATCATAGCATGGGCTTCAAGTCCTCGGCGACGCGGAAGGGAGCTTCCGTCCTGCTCTTGATGTCGTCCACGGTGACGCCGTCTGCGATCTCGATGAGAGTGAGGCCATGTGCAAAGTCGACATCAAATACACCCTATCATAAGGTCAGCCGAGATAAGACATAAAACGGTCAGGGAGGGGGGACTGCAAGCACTTACCAGTTCGGTGATGATCCTCGAAACGCAAGCACGGCCGGTCAGGGGGAAGGCGCACTGCTTCACGATCTTGGGGTTGCCCTTCTTGTCCGTGTGCTCCATGGTGACGACGACCTTGGTGGCGCTGGGGTTGCTCACCAGGTCCATGGCGCCGCCGAAGCCCTTGACCTTGCCGGGCAGCATCCAGTTGGCCAGGTCGCCGGTGGCGCTGACCTGCATGGCGCCGAGGATGGTGAGGTTGATGCGGCCGCTGCGGATCATGCCGAAGCTCTCCTCGCTGCCGAAGACGGCGGCGCCGGGCTTGAGCGTCACCGTCTCCTTGCCGGCGTTGATGAGGTCCGCGTCCTCCTCGCCCTGCCTGGGGTAGGGGCCGAGCCCAAGGATGCCGTTCTCCGACTGCAGCTGCACCTCGACCTCGGGGCCGACGAAGCCGGGGGCCAGCATGGGCATGCCGATGCCCAGGTTCGCGTACATGCCGTTCTTGAACTCCTTGGCCGCCCGCCGCACGATGCGCTCACGCTTGGCCGCCGTGTCGCCCGAGCCGAGCACCTTCTTGGCGTCGGCCGCGTCGGTGTCCTTGTCGTCCCTGGACCAGGTGTACTTCTCGATGTTCTTCTCCGTCGTGCTCTGGATCACCCTCTTCACGTAGATACCGGGCAGGTGGACGGCCTCGGGCGGGATCTCGCCGGGCTCCACAATGTGCTCGGCCTCGACGATGGTCATCTTGGCGTTGCGGCCCATGGCGCCGTTGAAGTTGTTGGCCGAGAGGCGGAACTGGCAGTTGCCGAGCTTGTCGGCCTTGTAGGCCTTGACGAAGGCGTAGTCGCCGGCGATGCTGTGCTCCAACAGGTACGACTTGCCGTTGAAGACCTTGACGTCCTTGGGATAGGAGAACACGTCGGGCGTGCCGTCGCTCTTGTTCTTCAGGGGCAGGTCGCCCGTCTGCACCACCGTCCCGAAGGCGGCGGGCGTGTAGAAGGCCGGGATCCCCTTGCCGCCCGCGGCGCACCGCTCGGCCAGCGTGCCCTGGGGGGTGAGCTCCAGCTCGACCTCGCCGGTGAGATACATCCTCTCGAACGTCTTGTTCTCCCCTATATAGCTCGCAATCATCTTCTTGATCTGCTTCGACTTCAACAGCTGGCCCAGGCCGGAAGTGTCCGTGCCGGCATTGTTGGACACGGCGGTCAAGCCGGTGATCTCTGGCTTCTTCAGCATCTCGTTGATCAGCGTGTCGGGGACGCCACAGAGGCCGAACCCGCCACACAGGAGGGTCGTGTTTGGCCTCATGTCCTTCAGCGCCTCGGCTGCGGATGGACAGACTTTGTTGATCTCATGCCGACGCGAGGTGGCAGAGAAAGCCCTGGCCATGCATCGGACATGCTACGAAGAGGACAATCATACCGTCAACATGCTGCTGTCGTCCCAAGGCGAGGCGTGGCGTGGAGTAGAGAGTGGTTGCATTGCTTGACTTACGTTGGAGCCATAGCGAGAGTAAGCTCTCAGAGTCCGCATGCACAGCGCTGCTGAAGGCATGGCAGCAAATTGTAAATTGTTGCTGTTCGTCTAGACTAGCCTAAGGTCAGGCAGGAGATTGATCAGGGACGAGTGCTATCTCCGACAAAACTCCAGAACAACGGGCAAGGATTAAGCCCAGGTGAAATGATGACGCAGATTCTGGAGAGGGATGATGGCAGATTGGTTAGATAGGTCTTTATTTCGTTATAATATTAATCTACAGACTACACAGTATTGCTGTAGGCACGGCACGATAGAAGTTCTGGTTTGTCTTTACTTACTTAACCTAAGGCCACGACAACGCCGAACTGCAAAGCGCGGATGCTGTTGTCGGCTATGAATTGACCCTGTGAATAAGCTGCGTCTGGCGCTAACCAACATGGTTGACCGTTTACCGCAGACCCCTGTCACGAGGCCCCCGCTCCTCCAATCGGGTGGGCAATCTGCACCTCACACTGGCCGGTGCGGAGGCTGAGCTGGTGGGAACGGAAAACAGCGGCAAGCTCAAGTTGATGCCAACCTGCCAGGTACCGACCTACTGTGTAGCTCCTTATCGATAAAACCTTGCAACAGTCAAGTTACCAAAAAATTGGCCATCAACGTGGAGCGGGATGAGGAGCGCCTTATTACTGTGGTAGGGTAAGTAAGTACCTAACCTTACATAGTACCCCCAA
This sequence comes from Xylariaceae sp. FL0594, assembly GCA_022385605.1. Lineage (NCBI taxonomy): Eukaryota > Fungi > Ascomycota > Sordariomycetes > Xylariales > Xylariaceae > Xylariaceae sp. FL0594. The sequence goes on from MU280772.1 coordinate 17,012, forward strand.
AGTTGTTACAGAGTCACAGGCTGGTATATATTTTTTGTTTTTATCTGGTGTCGCAGACGGAGTGATGCTGTTGTAGACTCTACCTGGACTCTCGTTTCTTTCTCTTGCCCCTCGACCCCCTTACGGTCTCGAAGGCATCATGGACCCCAACTCCCCTAAACGACGAAAGCTCGATCACCACGCCGGCGGGCCGACCTTCGATCATGTGGCTTCATCTTCGATGGGAGCCTCGGGCTCGAGCGCTTTTGTCCTGGAGACGGATGAATTGTTAAAGGAGGTGAAGCTTGACTACGCCAAAGCCTTTTCTGGAGTCGACCAGACCTTGCGCCAGTTCAAGGAGACGATTGAGGATATCGAACAATATGGCCCTGTTCCTGTACGTGCAATTCCACCACAGCCTCGCATCGTCGCGCCGTCGCACGAGGTATACTAACGAAGACGATGCGCAAAGATGGACGAGGCATCTACAGTCTGGCAGAAGTCGAGCCATACCGTCATTCCCTACCCCGATCCCAGACCAGCGAAACACTGCCCGTACAAGGTCTCCTTCGACAAGCCTACTCATATCAACGTTGTAGGGTCTTACGCGTCCCAGACCATGGTCAAGTCGCAGCCCTCCTTCGCGCTCGACATGATCGTCGTCATGCCCAAGACCTTGTTTTCCGAGAAGGACTATCGGGACTACCGGTACTTCTACAAGAGAGCCTTTTACCTTGCTTACATGGCCGATGCTTTGCGCAAAAAGTTCACCAACGTGCAGTTCTCGTACACCAACCTCCACGGAAACACCCTGCTGCCCATTCTCGTCGCGCGCCCTCAAGACAGGGCTTCGGACTCGGTTAAAGGAGGGGAGGACAAGTCCCGAGCGGGCAAGCTCGACTATGAGATTCGGGTGATACCCAATGCACCCGAGGGGTTCTTTCCTGCGGCAAAACTAGCGGCGAACAGCAGTTCCATTCGGAAAGCGGGCCCCGAGGAGTCAAAGGAGAGCAAAACACCGACGCCTTACTATAATAACACCCTCAAGGCGGAGAGCCAGTTCACATCCTATTTGAAGCTCCTCCACCGCACGTCCAGCTCGTGTGCTTCGTTCAAGGATGCCTGCATTCTCGGCCGCATATGGCTGCAACAACGTGGGTTCGGCGGTGGTGCGGCCGACGGTGGCTTCGGCCACTTTCATTGGGCCGTTCTCATGGCGCTTTTGCTCCAAAGTGGCGGCAGGAAGGGCGAACCAGTCCTCTCGCCGTCGCTGCACGCCTCGCAACTATTCAAAGCGACCCTCCAGTACCTCGCCTCCACCAACCTCCCCAAGAAGCCCGTGATCCTTGGGCAAACGAGCATCAGCCCAGAGACCATGCGCCAGCCTGGTCCCGTTCTGTATGACTCGGCCCGGGAGATCAACATACTGTACAATATGACTACTTGGTCTGCCTTCATGCTGAATGAGCATGCCAGGCTATCGCTTGCGGCCATCAACGACCCCAAAGTCGATCAGTTTGACTCTTTATTCATCACCAAGGTGAACCAGTCGCTTCAGGTGTTTCACTTCTTCGTCAGGGTCAACATCCCTTCCGATCCATCGCGCGCCACTGTGCGAGGCCCGGCTGATGGCGTGGACGACCAGCGCGCTTTCGCCGAAGACGTGTACAGCACCTTGAAGAAGGCCCTCGGGGAACGAGCCAAGCTGATCAACATCGAGATGCCAAAGCCTAGAGAGTGGAAGGTTACGCCGTCATCTAGCAAATCCAAAGCGGAGAGTTTGCTGGTGGGAATCGTCTGCGACCCTGTCAAAGCAGCCCAGGCCAAGGACTATGGCCCGCTGTATGAACAGAAGAAGGAGGCGGCCAAGTTCCGGGATTTCTGGGGCGACGCCGCCGAGCTCTGGCAATTTCCCTCGGGCGAAATCGTCGAGTCGGTGAACTGGACCCAGTACGCCTCGCTCGGCTATTTCGGCATCTGCCAAGCCATCGTCCGTTATATCCTGAAGTCCAAACTGAGGCTGTCTGATGGCGACCTCTCTTTTCACGGCGAGGCGTTCTCGAACATCATCTCGCTCTCCAGTACCGATAAGGCGAATTACGATGCTGCCATTGCCGCTTTTGCCGCCTTCGAGAAGGATGTGCGTGATCTGGAAGGCTTGCCACTCTCTGTAAAGCAGATAGCGCCCACCGGACCCGAAACGAGGTACGCGTCCTTGCGGCCGCCAACGACGGACCAGCGGAGGCAAGGCTTGACACCGATTGACGCGATCCTATCGTTCGAAGCATCTGGTAAATGGCCAGAGAACATCGCGGCCATACAGCGGGCCAAGACGGCGCTGCTCCTTCAGATCGGCCGTTCTCTGGAAGAGGCGAAGAGTGGGATCAAGACGCATCTGGGGCTAGAGGACGTAGAAACCGAGATGGACAATCTGGCCTTCTTGGATATCATATACGAGTCCGGCTTCTCCTTCCGTCTGCGTGTGCACAGCGACCAGGAAGAGGCCCTGCTGGAGAGGCAGACGAAGGATCAGACGATGGAGCGCCACGTCCGGACCGAGGCCGCATCCCTGCTTGCGTCGGTGCGATGGCGAAGCGCCGTCCTCCCTCTGCATAGCCAGACTATCTCCACCTACTGCACACGCTTCCCGGCGCTGTCGTCTTCGATACGGCTCACGAAACACTGGTTTAATGCCCATCGGCTGGGTAACCACTTCAACGAGCCCCTCATCGAGCTATTCGTCTTACAGGCCTTCCTGAATCCTCATCCCTTCGCGCTTCCTTCGTCTGCGTCTACCGGTTTCCTACGAACTCTACTCCTGCTGGCCTCGTACGATTGGCGGGAAGACCCGATGATCGTGGACCCTGCCGACTCGATATCGGCCTCGCAACGTAACGAGATCGCAACACGGCTGGAAGCCTGGAGGAAGATTGACGCCAACATGAACCGCACGACTTTGTTCGTCGCAACCCCCTTCGACACCACCGGCGTGGCTTACACGCACGACATCCCCAAGGTGATCGCGACGCGCATGACGACGCTTGCGCGGTCGGCGACCAAGGCGGCCAGAGAGAAGGCCATCGAGCTCGACCCGCGCACCTTGTTCCAGTCCGGGCTCCGCGACTACGACGTCGTCATCCGCCTGTCCCCCAAGGCCGTCAAGGGCGTCATCCGCGACGACGGCACGAGGCACTCGCACTTCAAGAACCTCGACGAGACGGGCGGCTCCGAAGCCCTCCCTTTGCCCGAACCGCCGGTCCGCGCGTTCCTGCGCCGGCTGTCGTCCGCGTACACCACGCCGCTCCTGTTCTTCCACGGCGCTCCGGACGACGCGGTGATTGCGGCGCTATGGAACCCGCAGCTGCACAGCCGCGCGCTCGGCGCGAGCATGCCCTCGTCGTTCAGACCTGCCGGCGCGGACGAGGATACGTATGTGCTCAACAAGGAAGCCATCGTGGCAGAGATTGCGAGGATAGGCGGGGATATTATTGAAAAGATCGATGTCAAGGGTTCTACGTAAAAAGTTGAATACTTTAGACTAACTGGTATAGCGTGCATAGATGGAAAAGAGGAATCATATGTCTAGCGATGTTAGAAATGATGAAAGCAAAATAATTATATTTTGGGAGTATAGCAATAGAAAAGGGGGCATATTTCTGCTTCACCCTGAAGACACCATTGCGCGACGACTAAATACTTATGTAGACGGAGAACGTACTCTTCCATTCTCGGGTGCTTCATTCAATGGAGAAAAGACATTTCATTTATACATCCGTCTCATTCCTCGTCCGCCCTCGTCAACAGCCCACCAGTTTTTTGTACCTGGCAGCGTGAATATATAATCAATTGTGTACTTCGAGGCCAATTCCCTCCTGTGCAGAAACCTTGGATGCGCTGTGTATTGTCAAGAGAATAGCGTGTCGTGGTAGTTGATATTAGAGCGTAGTATGTTCCAAAAAAAAAAAAAAAAAAAAAAAAAAACCCCGAAAAAAAAGGGTGAGACCGCCGCGTTGTTCAATCCTCAGGGAACAACTCTCGGAGATTGCTCACAAACACCCCATTATCGCCGTCCCATCGCTTGAAGAACTTGCCCGCCATGGGAAGCAGGTCTCTGATTTCGGGAGGAAGAACCTCGGGCCCGCCCCGCAGCTCAACTGCCTCGATACTGCTTTCTGCGAGGATATAGTTGTCGGATCCGTCCGTACCAGCCCTGCAGGAAGAGTGTGGTTAGCGAATGGACCGAGAGTACAGCAGATGGTAGAAAGACCGACATGCACCGATAGAAAGGCTCGCGGCACTCATCCAAGGCATCGCTCGAGGAGGGATTTTGGTCCCAGTTAATGATCCCGTTCGACCCTTGCATCGTCGCCTGGGTCGTCCACCCGAGGATAAGGCCGTGGTAGTCGTGGCGTTTATGCTTGAAGACCTGCCCCACCCTGTATTTGACCCGGACACCGTCGGCAAGAGAGCTGCGCCGCCTAGGATCACGTACTGAGGCGTCGACGCGGCGAATGTCGCTTATCTGGTCGCGCACCCGCTTCGAGGGGAGCTCCCAGCTGATCTGGCGACGCGGCGGCATGGCGAAAGCATCATACATCGGGCAGACGTACTTCTCGATAAGCCACGCGTCCTCGGGGAAATACTCGTAAAAGTACGTGAGCAGGTCCCTCACATCCTGCTGCCAGTCCCAGCGCACGTCCTCGTTGTCGGGGAGAATGGGCACCATCATGGTGCTGGCCCAAATCATGCTGTACAGCGCAGGCTGCAGATTGCGCGCCCAATCTCCCCTGTTCAGTTCGATCATGGGGATCAGCTGCGACAATGGCCGATCGATGGCGCGGAAGCTGGTAAAGGAGGCCCTGATATTTTGAGCCGTCCTCATAACGATCAGGTCTGTCGAGGTGGGCGTAAGCAGGTCGGCGTGTCCACTGTATATGCCCAACCTGAACAACAGGTTGCGGATCTGATCGACCGGAACTTCCTCGCCCGATCCATACGGGTCGAAGAACATGGTTTCCTGGTGCGCGGCTTGCTCTTCCGGCAGGGGGACGCCGTCGAGAGAGACGCCGGCTGGCGCCAGAACGATGGCATGGACATGATTGGGCAGGGCTGAGGGATACGCTTCGAAACCGACACGCGATGCCAGGGCCGAGAAGATGGCAGCGGATATGATGGGAAGCGAAGGGTGCTGGTCGTCCCGAAGCGCCCTGCCCATCAGGCAGTTGCGCAAGTAGCGATACGTCTCCTCGGTAGGGTCATTCAACCCAGTCATATTGTTCTCATGAAGCCATCGAGCCAAGCCGCTCGCCTTCTCCCGAGTTGTCGCTCGGTCAAGGCCAGGATAGGTTGCGCGAAAGCGAGAGGCGATGTCGTCGAGAAGTTCACAGATCTAGCCCGTGGGGGAAGGGAAACGAAGTTAGTCACGGCAGAACGAAAGTCTCTGGGGGTGAGCCAAAAGCTGCAATGGGACGCACCTCGTCCAGGTCGCCCGGACTATCGTGAAGCACAAACATGTCGAAAGCGCCGAGAGCACGCTCGAGGCGCATGCCACAGTTAAGTCGCTCCCTGTTGGATATCTGCTGGCTAGAACGTCGGGCGGCATGATGCTGATACTTGGCCCATTCTTCGATGGCGAGACTTCGGTGGATACTGTCAAGAACTGTGCAGGAATAGTATCTCCTAGCCAAGACGTCGTCGGCAGAGTCGTCGACACGGCATTGTGCCAAGAGATAGTCCTTCGCGTCGTAGCCGTAGCGGCAGATCCTCTCGGTCTTGTCGATACGCGACACGCGCGAAGCCACGACGCCGTCGAGAAGGCTCGCAATGTGGCTATTGCGCCTGAGACGGAGCAGATACAGGGCTTTCCAGTCGACCTCGTGGAGAGGCCCGCGCACCTTATCGTCGAAGTGGTGATCGGCCTGCCAATAGCGGAAGCTGACCTGGCAGTAGTGTCTCCACAGCAGAGGCTCGTTCGCTATGCAGTGAAAGCGGCGCGACAGGAGGGAGACCGATTTCAGGGTCAGCTCGGGCGAGAGAGAGTGGAGGATCTGGTGGATTAGTTCGTCGGGCAGCGACTCCAACGAGGGCATGACGACGACGAGGGCGATCAACAGGTCGGGAATGGATTGTTTTGTGTAGGGTATGGTATGTATGTCGAATATCAACTATCGTTGTCGGGACGTCGAAGGGTGGCGATTGTCAGTAGATACACGATTCGCCAGATTACTAGTACGACGAAACATGGCGTATTCCGAACGGGGACCAGCCAGCCGCTGGTAAGTTGTAACGAATGACGATGATGGGAGGAACAGTAAGGTCGAATTCTCTCTGGCTCGCAGCTGATACGTCAACTCCGCGGACAACAAGTTGGCGGCAGCGGCAGGCAAAGAAAGCGTCGACTTTCCCAAAAACAGTCGATTTGATGGCAACATTGGCAAGCGTAATTCCGCACATATGACGGACATATGCTGTATACCTACCTACCGTATGCGGAGTATTTCTGAAGGCTTTACAAGAACTGCCGGGTAGGTAGGCTGGGCTAACCGCGACAATGTCAGTTTAATTGGTTATGTACCTAGTAAGTACATATATGTAGATACATGTATACAGTTGTAGTACCCATACATACATGTAGGTATTGTGTACAGCCGTACAGCAGTACTGCTGTACATGGGGTCCATGTTACCTACTGCAGTGTGGTGCTGCAAGTAAACAAATGCCATGAAAACGCGTCTGGACAATTAAAGCTATCTAGACTAGGTTACCAAAGTTAGGTACTTAGGTTAACCCGCCTCTTCGGAATCGCATATCGCATCGCATACAGCAGCACCTACGGAGTATTAGCCCAAATCTCCTGGAAATAGCTTTCGACCTGCCCTTTATCTGCAAGATGAGCCAGTTTGACCAAAGGCTTGAAACGCTGAACCCAGACACGTAGCTCCGAGACCACCCATTGTCCTCTGTCCATTCTGTGTAAACATAGAAGGGCATTTTCCTACCTCCTCCATCTGTTCTCCCGGCCCTCCGATCCCGCGCACAGTTAATCTTCCCTCTTACTGGAAATTTCAATACGACAGCCCACAGGGCTAAATCGAACGCGCATCCCAGAGCACCATCCACATAGCTCTATCGCGACCTCTACTGTCAAGATGGACAGCCCTCGGTCAAACGTGGGCGATGCCACCTACCTCGGTCGCCCACCTCCCGACTTCGACATGACCCAAGAACCATCCTTCCAGTCGCCTGCTAAGGACAGCAATCTTCTACAGCAGATGCGCAATGGCCGTTCCGTCAACCTCCGGACCCCGCGGGGGAGCCGCGCCACAACAGGAGACCAACGCAACCTGCCAGCCGGTCTGGGGGGCGCCGAGTTTACCCCCATGCTCAAGTCTGCCACGCGTAACAGCGCACGCCGTCGGAGCAGGGCCAATGCCGGCGGCCTCGCCACACCTGCCCTAGGCAAGATCGAAGAAGACATGGACATGACCAACGTGCCCGTCGATTCTTCTCTTTATGGCCCGTCGCGCAACCTGTCCTATGTCGAAGCGACACCGCTCCCCGAGGCCGAGGTCAGCAGCACCGCGTCGACGCCTTTGGTCCTACCCACGCGACGCGGGGGCAACAACGGCCCCTTACAAGACAATAACCCGCTCTCCTTGCGCGAGCAGGAGAACATGATCGATAAGATCGAGAAGGAAAACTTCGGCTTGAAGCTCAAGATACACTTTCTGGAGGAGGCCCTGAGGAAGACAGGCCCAGGTTTCAGTGAGGCGGCCCTGAAGGAGAATACGGAACTCAAAGTCGACCAGGTCACGCTACAGAGAGAGCTTGCCAGGTACAAGAAACACCTGGCGTCGGCCGAAAAGGACCTCGAGACGTACCAGCAGCAGATCTTGGAGGTCCAGGAGAGAGCCAAGTCCAAGTACGCCGACCAGTCTCAGAAGGCCGAGCTCGACTCTCTACGCAAACGGCTCGACGATAAAGAAGCGGAGGAAGACGTTTGGCGCCAGCGTCTCGAGGATAAGGAAGCAGAGATCGACAGTCTACGCCAACGGCTCGACGACCAAGAAGCAGAGGAAGATGCTGGCCGCCGACGTCTCGAGGATAAGGAGGCAGAGGTCGATACTCTACGACAACGCCTCGACGATAAAGAAGCAGAGGAAGACTCTTGGCGCCAGCGTCTTGAGGATAAGGAAACAGAGATCGACGCCTGGCGCCAACGGCTCCAGGACAGGGACGCCGACATAGAGCGACTAGAACGGCAGTTGCAACGCCAGGGACAAGATGACGACAGGGCGGATCAGCTTCGCGAAGAGATGGAGGACCTGGAAGCGGATTCACGTGCGAAGGACCGGGAAATCACGGAACACAAAGACGAGATAGAAGACCTGCGAACGCGGCTAGAGGAGGTGGAGAGTAAGTGGAAGTTGGCCGACAGCAAAATCACGGACCTCGAACTCGAGAAGAAACAGAAGCAAGAAGAGGCCGATGTCTTGGAATCTCTGGAGTCGTACAAGGAGGTCAAGGCAGACCAGCTTCGCGAAGAGATCGGCGAGCTGGAAGCGGACCTGCGTGCCAAAGAGCAGGAAATTACCGAACGAGAGGACGAGATCGAAGACCTGCGAGCCCGGCTGGAGGACATGGAGCACCGATACCAGTCAGCCGAGAAGCAAATCACCGATCTCGAGTTCGAGAAGAAGCAGGAACAAGACAAGGTTCGTACCTTGGAATCCTACAAGGAGAGCAAGGCAGATCAGCTTCGCAAAGAGATGAGGGCTTTAGAGGCGGACCTGAGTGCCAAAGACCGGGAAGTGGCCCAATGCAGAGACGAGATAGACGACCTGCAAAGGCGGCTGGAGGAAGCGGAGTACAAGCGGAAGTCTGCCGACAAGAAGATGGCCGATCTCGAGCTTGCAAAGAAGCGCGAGCAAGAGAAGGTCCGTGCTCTGGAATCCGACAGGAACGTTGGCAGCACGTACAAGGCGGAGATAACCCGTCTCGAGAACGAGCTGGCCGACGTCCAGGAAGAGAACGAGAAGCTGCGCCAGACCGTGTCGGATGCGCAATTAACCTCTGCTTCACTGGAACGAGAGCTGTCCCGGTCGCGCAAGCGCGTTACAGACCTCGAAAAGGCTGTAGAACAGGCAAAGGCTCGTGTCCTTCAATCTCAGGAGGAAGCGGACAAGTACAAGGTCGAAATGGATCGCCTCGAAAACGAGATTGCCGACCTCCAAGACGAGAACGAAAGACTCTGCCAGACCGCGTCGGGCACCCAGCTAGCCTCGTCAACGATGGAACAAGAACTTTCACGGTCACGTAAACGCGTGGCAGAACTCGGAAAGGCCCTGGAGCAGGCAAAGGCTCGCATGGCCGGGTCCCAAGAGGAGGCCGACAGCAAGCACAAGCTCGAGTCCGACCAGCTACGGGCAGACCTTGCCGACCTTGAGGAGGAAAACAAGAGACTGCGGCAAGTCATTTCAAGTACACAATCTGCCTCGGTCTCGGTGGAGCAAGATCTGTCACAGTCACGCAAACGCGTCGCCGAACTCGAAGACGCTCTAGAGCAGACAAAGACTCGCATGCTGCAAAGTCGGGACGACCTGGCTGACCTTCGTGACGAAAACGAGAGATTGCGTCAAGTTACCTCGGGCACTCAATCCGCCTCGCTCTCGCGGGAACAAGAGCTGTCACAGCTGCGCAAGCGCGTCGCAGAACTCGAAAGGGCGCTAGAGCAGACGAAGACACATTTGCTCCAGTCTCAAGAAGAGCTCCGGCAGAGCCAACAGGAGATCGAAGACCTGGAGGACGAGGTTGAAGTGCTCCAGGCCACTCTCGACGAGGAATCGGAAGACGCAAGTCAGAAACTGCGAGAGGCAGATGAGCTTTGCCAAGATCTCAGGCGCCAACTAGAAGCTTCCAAGCGGGAGCAACTGTCACGCGGCAACAAAGAGTCGCAGGAGGCTCGCCTCGAATGCGACGATCTGCGTTCTCAGCTGGAGGCGGCGAGAAGAGAGCTGGACCGCGCCAACCCCCTGTGCCAGGAGCTCCGCCGCAAGCTCGAACGTGTGAAGAACGAACGCGACACGTTCAAGGCCTCGGCCGCCAAGCTGCAGTTCGACTGCGACCGGCTATACAAGGGAGCACAGGAAGCCTTGGTGTGGCTCCAGGCCAAGCAGGGCCAGGGCAGCCAGGAGAACCAGGAGCAGAGACAAGCGACGGCATCGGACACGACGGGCACCGTCAAGCAAGCGGCCATGGCTACGTTTCGGTATGGCGACGTTGTCATGGACGTGGTGGACCAGAAGGACCACGAGGCGGTGATACGCGCGGCCGATGCGGCCCGGCGACGGCACGAGAAGGAGATGCGCGGCATGGCTCTACAGATGGAGTGGATGCAGGCTCGCTGGGAACGCGAGTTCCGAATGCGAAGCGACTGTGCCTTTGCCAAGAAGTATCTCCAGCTCGAGCTGGACATCGCCCATGCCTGGTACGTTTCATTCTCCTCTCCTCCTTCCTCCCTTTTCTCGCTCTACTTACCAAACCTTCACTCTAACAACTCCCCCAGCAACAAGGCGAATCTCCGTGAACTGGCCGAGATCTGCAAGAGATTCGGCCTCAAGTCTCCCGACGACCTCCTGGCCGAGAAGAAGCAGAGACAGCAGCAGCAGAGACAGCAGCTCCCCGGACGTGCAGGAAGGAACAGCAGTAAGAGCAAAGCGGCGGTCAAGAATCTCGGGGTCTTCGTGGCAGTCGTCCGGGCCGTGGCGCGCATGCGCGTCTACGCCCGCAAGTGGGCCGAGCACGAGAAGACGCGGCTCCGGCTCGTCGCGGCTTGGGACGAGAATAAGAAGAGGATGGACGAGGCGAAGCAGATCAAGCAAGCGATAACTTAGACTAGTCGTCTCATCTTACCACAGTACTTTGTTACTTTGCTACCTTTGAGAATTTGAGCATTTTGTTTTTCTTTCTGCACACCTCACCTCACCTCACCTTGTAGTACCTTGTTCAGACCTGCATTGGCTGGCTGAGTTGCTGCACAGGTAGTGAACTCCGACCACGAACTCATCTCATAATTACGTAACCTAGTCTACGACTTACAGCAGTACTCAATCATAGGCACTGATGACTGTAACAAGACCAGGGTGGTCCAGGTGGCAGTTGGCAAACCTGTCACATGACCGGTAACTAACTGATATAGTTGGTATCGCTGCATATTCGTTTCATCACTCCTTTCCAGCTGGAGAACAGCATAGTGGCATATCAAGCGAACGGGTTGGGGGGAGCGGCAAGGTGATTATGGGACTTGAGAAACACAATAGGTATGTTTCTTTTATGGAGAATGGAGATCATGACCAGAGAGGGAATGAAAATCATGTTGCCAAAAATATACAAGCGCCTTTTCTTTATCACTGTCTTGCTTAATATGATGCTGCTGAAATATGCAACGTAGGTGCTCATCGACCTGAGGAGCTGCTACAACCACCACAACTGACTGGAAATGCATTCAACAAATACAGTAGTATAAACATGGGTTGTAGAATAACACAGGAGATGGAAGTAGAAAAAATCTCAATCTATAGCTTAGGTGGGTATTGGTGATTCATGGATATATCTACATATATGTATATATATCATATATATATCGCTATATTAACTCTTTTGTGTCCAAGCGTTGCAAAGGGCCGCCCATCCACAAGTGTCATCCATCCACGCATGTTCCAGGAAAGGGGAGAGAGATGCCAAACCCAAATCTCACCAAGAAGTCCGATTTGCTGGAGAGACCATGCACACCAGTCACGTAGTCATGCGGGGATTCCTCTTTCCCCTTTCTTCATATCAGCTGTCGCGATCAAAAACAGAGCCTGCCACTCGCCTGTACCTGACACCAACAGAAAAAACCAGGTCGCTTTCAACGACTGCTCCACGTGGTCCCGCGATGCTAGATGCCAACTTCGATCGGCCCGTCTTACATGACGAAGAGGAGATTCGTGTCTGAATGAATATGTTAATACAATGCTTCGGCTAACGGCCGCCTGGGGTTCCGGGCCCTTACTCAGTGGGTGACTACAGGAGAGTTGAGGCTTCTGTGAGTACTTGGTGGCCAGTTCGTCACGAATGCTGTTAAGAAGCTGCACATAGCTCTGCTGAGGCCGTTTCTTGAGTGCCGTGATGAACGCCCACGACATGGCTCCGGTAGCTTGAGACGCGATAGTGGCATCGGCCCTGTGATTTGATGCCTCCACGGTTAGCAACAAGCAGCCAACGAGGAGGCGAGGAGGGAGGTGGAGAGGAGGGAAACGAGAAAGACAGAAGCGCATGGCGCGCAAGGGCGAATAGCGGCACAGCCAACGTAACCCGCCGCCCTAGATGCAGGGTCCGGCCTGATGGCCTGACGACCCTGTATCCAAGGCGTGGCAAAACAAGAAATACAAAACACGACAACGTCTAAATGTACATAGGCTCGTCACACCCCACCTAGAGTAAACATGTATCCGTCTCCCGGCTGCCCGAGGAGCAAGCCCCTTGAAGACTGGTGAGGTGCACGAAGGGCTGGTGCTATACAGAGCGAAGGGTGGGGAATCATAGGTAAGGAGGAGAGGGGATAGGGGAAGGGAGGGAAGGGGGATACGAACGAGATCTGATCGTCTTTGCTGCCCGACAGCATGATGACGTCTGCAGCTGACGTCTTGGTGGCCAAAGACCTATTGTGCGCATCTTCACCGCTAGTTGCCTTCTTGAAGAAGCCCATGATGTTGCTTGCTACGCCGCCAAGATCACCTTGGCTATACGACGAGATAACGCCGAGCAGACCCTGCCCAGCCTCCTTGGCCAGGTTGGGTTCCTTGAGAATGCCCTGGGTCGAGTAGATGTACGGCAGATCCAAGGCCGTCCCGGAGTGGCACGAGTCGAATATTGCCGTGAGCCGCACTCCAGCCTGAAGTGGCCGGACCATGATCCTATGCATCTCATCGTCGGTAATATGCCCGACTTGGCGAAAGTCGACGGGATAGATGACTTCGTCGTATCCGTCGGGCTCGTCTCCGTCCAGGTCCTTTGTCTGCCCGCCGTGGCCTAGAAAAGAATCGACTGTTAACACTGATCGGCTTCCAGAAGCCTGGACTGGGACGCACCTGAGTAGTGGAAGAACAGCGAGTCGTTGGGCCGCGCGTCTTTGACTAGCCAGTGCATAGCCCGAAGAAGGTTCTGCTTTGTCGGTTGGCTCATTGGGTTCTGCTGGTCATCGGTCAAAATGACCATATCTTCCCGCTTGTAGCCAAAGTGTTCGACCAGATAGGTCGACATGTTCCGCACGTCATTGATGCAGCCACGCAATTGACCGCGCTGGCCGAAGTAGTTTATCCCGACGAGAAGCGCTTTCCGCCTGCCCGTGCAGTTACTATACTGGAAAGCATAACCTTGAGGGGCCCCGTGACCGAAATGTTGCGGGCCGGATGGCGGCGGCGGCGGCGCGTTATAGTTGCCGTGGTTATACGAGTTCGAGTTTGCCGTCGGCATGTCTGCACGAGCGTGCTTGTTAGTTCCAGGTCGCCACTCGTCGCTCGTTACAAATCGCCCGCTTACATGGCCGTCCATACTGATAACTCCCGTGCTGCTGCTGTTGCTGTAGCTGCGGCGGCGGCTGTTGTTGCTGGTGTTGTTGTGGCGGGGGAGGCTACAAGGTGCGGTCAGCGGGAATGCCTCTTGAAGGCACCCTGACTACTTCTGTCCTCATACCTGGCTGTAGTACGGTTGTTGCGGTGGTTGCGGGTACCCGTGATATCCCTGGGGGGGCCTTCGAAGCACTCCGTTAGCATTGGGATCGCAGACCACTTCAATCGGGCAGCCATACTGGGCATAATAATTTGCGTGCTGTGGTGGTGGTTGCTGATGTTGCGGTGGAGCGTAACCTCCAGGGTAACCGTAGTTGTATGACATAGCCAAGAGCAAGACAGCGGACTGCGTAGGTCGGGAGGTAGGTATCTTTCTTTGAGGACTTGTTGCGTATATACACGTGCGCAATGTGTGCGTATATGTGACGGTGAACGCGTTTGGTACGCTCTCTCTCTCTTCAGTTTGGTAGGTTAGGCGGTTATCGGAGAAAAGCTGATGAATATACAGCAGTACAGCATACAGCAGTACAGAATACAGAACTAGGGTCTCGCGAGACCACAGACCGGGGTTTTAGGGAGTGGGGTTTCGGCCTGTCTAACAGGGTCTAGAAGACTGCGGGGGCACAAGCGGTATTACTAGGTAGGTAAGTATGCTGTACCTAAGTAAGTTTGGTACAGCTGTACTAGATGTAGGTAGGTAGGTATGCGCGCGACTTGGCAGGTTGATGGCGGTCTGAATGGACAAGCACGGTGCACCTCTGTGATCTGGATCATGTGCCGAGAGAGGATGCTAGATATAAGCGATAAGAACCATCAGCTCTTCTGCTCGGAGAGGGAGCAGGACGAGGGATAAAGACTGTAGGTAGTCAAAAGATTGTAATCTATGTAAGTTAACGGGTTGAGGCTGGGCCGTCAAGACCGTGAATACCTACTTAAGTGGCTAGGCAGGTCCGTAAAAACTCACTGGCTGCATGGCCGTTGACGACAGACCAAACAAAGCAAAAATTCACTCTGCAAATCACCTCGGACCTTAGGTAAGTACATAATGTAGGTAGGCACAGCAGTACTACCCTGCATAGGTACCTACTTACCTAAAACCTGCAGATGGCGCGGACCGAAATGACGATACCTACTTACCTACCATGTCAACATCATGGCATGGAAAACACAGCCCTATCTGTGACAAGAAGACTTCTGCGTCTCTGCAATGCGATCTGCAACGGGGACGGAGCAACTGCCGAAAAAGACCATCTAACATGAGGCTGTGAAAGACGCAATTACTTCAGTTTCTATAGGGAATTCCGAGAAAATCAAGAAACAGCATGCTAATGTTCGGTAAATACCTCAGACAGACTCAAGCTGTGCTCCAGCAGAGATCTGCGTTTGCAGTACCTAGGGCAATAGCATACTTCTTGTTACTGTCTGTAACTTTTGATTGTTGACTCCCAGCAGGAGTTTGATATGCAGTGCTCTACAATGTTATTTGCGATAGTAAGGCCGTGATCCAATTTTCTTTGAGGCGTCCAAGAGAACAAATCAAAATGTGTTTACACCACTGCCTGAACCTAGGCTGCATGGGCTCCATGTACAGAGCATACTATCACAGTCATTTCATCACCATGGTTCAGGATAGGTTAGGTATCAACTTTGTTAGGTAAGAGAGGCAGTCCAAGGGCGGTGTTGGTGGCAGCGCCGTGACTTTCTCGACATGCGGCGTTGCCGATAATAGACTATCTGATTTCGAAGTTTGTGGCTTCAACTGGTCCGTATCCCGCCGCGCGCTTGCAAGTTGCAAGTCTGTACAAATTACAGATGTGGTCACATGGGTAGTGCCAGAAGGGTGCAGGGTACGGGATTTTGGACTCGCGGGGCTTCAACATGGTGAAAACTTTCTGACGTTGAGAAAAATCTTTTGTCGACACGTCGACATGCATGAAATGGTCAGATTAGTCAAAATGATCTCCCATCTGCAAGTCCGCTCGATGAGGAAAGATTACGGCAAACCCGTGAGAAAAATGTCACCTGAATATTTAGTTTCTAGCCAATCACGGAGCCTTTTCATATCCACTACAGCAAAAAAAGAAGCATTAGCGCCATGCGGGCGGGACGCAAGTCTCTCAGATCCCTGTGATATTAAGAACCCCATGTCAGTCACTTGCGTGAGTACATCTGAATCAGCTTTTTATTCTACACCTGTACAGCAGTTCTCCGTACTGCTGTACCGTGTAGGTTAAGGAGGTATATAATTCTAGGTTATATTTCATCAGATTCACAACATTCTGCATAAGGACATCCGGGATGCATTTCTATATCACGTATTGAGTAACTTTATGTGTATCCACCGGAGCGACAGAAGGAGCTGTATACAGAAATGTACCAAGGTACGTGTCTGCCGAGTCAAAGGGAGGAATGACAACATAAGGTACCTTCGACAAGTACCTTCTTCAAACTCACGATATTCCCTCCCAGCGTTTCTCTGTTGGCCAAACTGATGTACTCGTCTTGGCAGAGCTAACATGATGTCCGTCATCGGTCCGGTGGGTAGGTTAGGTACCTATCTGCATACCGAAATTCGGTTGCACCGGTTCCCCCGGAGTGGGTGTCACGATGGAGCCCGGCGACTCGGACCCTGAATTGTCCTGTCACAATGCTAGCTTGGCGGTGACCGCCTGCTGCATCCGGGTATCCCCTGCCCTCCAGGACACCATTTTAATCAAGACGGATCTACCCAAGGTTACCACTACCTTATTCTCTCCCTCACTCTTGCTGCAATAGCAGACAAGGCTCGGTACTATTATAAGTGCATCATAGAGCAGTGCAGCACATGTAACATGAACCCTACATGGTCTACCTACCTACCTCGTACCAGCCACTTCGAGCATACTTGTATCTGCACGACCACCGGCCAGGGCTCGCCATCCCCCGAGCTGCATAGTCGTTGCAAAAGACTCTGCATTGCATGTCGACACCAACTTCCAACCCTCCTTGGTCGTAGCCAACAGGGGGGCCTAGGTTAGAGCTTTCCAGCTCCGTAGCTGACGAGACGAGGCTATACAGAAGATCATCATCCCATGTAACATGCATACTATACTCTACGCGCGTGTGCCTGGGGCACTCCTCAAGCCCTACGTTTTCAGCTGAGCCCCAAGTATCATGCATAGTAAGGGATATCCAGCCTTACGCAAGACTTCCTCAGCCACGTGCTCACTTGTAATGTATATACGTCACGGACACTATTTGTTACTTACTCTTTACTCGACTAGTCTACACGCATGATAGAGGTGATGAAATACCGCCAAGGGAGGCCACCCGCATTGCCTAACACAGCCCGTGTCCAAGCCTACGGACATATTTCCCGGCTATGGAGAAGCCGGCAGTTTTACATGCTTAACTTTAGGGCTAAGCAGACCGCCCACATGGCTTGTTACGTATGCGATTCAGATCGGTGTAGCACTCGGTGACGCGGACGAAGTCCCCCAGTCCTTGGATTTCCTCTACCGGAGTTTAGTAGGAGCCCTCTTGCTCTAAAGATAGGTTGTTGCTATGTACGTCTATGTAAAACTGATTATTTTATTACATAGTATCTTTAGCAGCAGTTTAACTACCTAGTTATTTGTTATACTAGTATATACTATTACTATACTTATATATATATAGGAAAAGAAAAAGCAAAGCAAAAAGAAAAGCTTATATATAAGCACGTTTAAAGGCCTTTTATATATATATATATTACATATTCTATTTAAACAGCAAAGATGCGGATATTATCAAGCCCTGTTGTATCTTTTACAGACCCTTTATCTACTTGCTGCACTGGCCAGTTGTTGTGTTGCTTGGCTACAAGAGAGGCTACAGCCCCAATATCTCATTCCTGGGATCCAGAATCCATGTTTTGTTCTAATTAACCCTATACCCGGGCATGGTGTGGAATGAGAGGTATGTTATGTTGTATCTATTGACGTACATATGTACCCATGGCCATTCTCAAGTTCCAATGAATAAACCAACATCGCTAATTGCAACCCGGAACAGGGGTTGTGTATGATCCAACCATCGAGCAAGCGACTAAACGTACTGCTGATCGAAGTTCAATCCAAGGCAGTGCCGAACCAGCACCGATCTTGGACGTCCAATCGGAGCAGAGAGATAGGCATGTTGCCATCCACGTATGAAATTTGGCAGACTTTATCTCCTTTCGGTTCCTTGCTGATTATCACCGTCTGTCTTGCGCATGGCCCAGGCCATCACGCCCCATAGAAGCCGCATTGCCTCTAGCCGCTCTTCGGGCTTGAAGAAGTCGAACCACGGACTGCGCCAGATCTCGAGCTTACCCGAGCTGCGCCAAGGTCTCTCAGCCTCCTCGGGAGCGCCATCCAGGACCTGCAGGAGACTGTCGGGCACGCGTACCCGGAGGATGGATAGATGATGGAAAAGGCTACTGAAGACAAATACGTCGTCGTGACCGGAGCCGCTAACCTTGCCTATGGCTTCGTATCTCACCTTCTTGTCCCAGTTCGACGATGGCGGGCGAACCATACGATAGCGATCGTACATGCTCAGGGTCTTGCGCATTTTCTTGCTAGCCGGTGCCCCTCGGAAAGGGACTCTTTGTACAGTCTCCGGCACTGGCGTCATGTGCCCACTGGTGGGTGCATCTCCAGGCACGACCGGAGAGTCGCCAAGGTTGTCTGCGCCGAGGGCAGCGTCCTTATCCCCGACGATGTTGTCACCCTCTACTTCACGCCCTATCGGACCACCTTCACCACCACCCCAGCGCTTGGCCGTAGCCCACCATTGGTTTTCTCCAAATCGTCTTTCGGCCTTGCCCTGCCGAGCACGAAGCTGGGCCGTCACCAGGGCAGCGATCAATTCACGTCCAAAGTCAATGCGTGACTCGGTGGGTGTGGTGAACTTGGTCGTGTTGCGGGCGGAAACAGCAGCGATGGGGCCTTCGGATATCCCGGCACGTGCCGGTTCACGGGCGGCCGGCGTACGTGATACAAACACGCATCCGGATGAGAAATACGAGACCTTCGGGGCAGGCACTCTCGCAATCGATTTGCCTGTGATGGGCGGGGGCTCGGTCAGATACAATCGCGGCTCCACTCTCGGGAGCGAGACTTGACAGCCGAAATCATAAGCAACAAGCTTAACGAAAGCGGAGACTATAGCGTGGCGGAGCTCAGCCGGCATCTGTGCGCCTGGAGCTGTCCGGTATGTCGTCCTCCAAGATGCGGCTGCTGTCTGCGAGTCGTCAGAGCCGTCACCAGTTTTCTGAGGCTCGGCAGATGGCTCGGCCGCAGACTCTTCTGGAGAAACATGATCTTCGCTCTCGGTGAGCGTTGGTAGTGAGCTATCGTCCCAGAACGCAGCCACCAGCTCCAGCTGCCTGAAGAACTCGTAGGAGTTTCCCAGGCGAATCGGGGGCTTCCCCATCTCGGGCTGTATGCGACGGACCGTCCGAAAAGCAACTTGATTGGCAACAGACAACTCTTGCCGCTTCTCCATGTAGACGCGGGCGTCAGGTGACATCCTTCCATTGGACAATGGCCTCTTGAAGACGTTGTCCCTGCGCTTTGTTTCGTCCAGGTCAATGGTGTCCCAGTCGGGAGAAGCCGAGGGGAGGCATGACGGGTCTGGAACGACATGCTCGGCTGGGGCGTCGATGTGGACATGGGCGCCCAGCGCAGCAAAGTGGGCTTCTTTCACGTCTCCTGGACGGTGAAGGCTCTGCAGCAAGCGCACAACCGAGACATGGTCCCGCTTGGTTGGAAAATCGGGAGGGGGCCCGGGCTGCTGTAGGCTGTACCGCGGTAAGCTCACAGGCGTGGGCGGAGGCACATCCTTTGGGGGTGGACCAATCGTTGGTGGTTGCACTAGAAGTCGGTTATGAAATTGAACGACAACAACAACAACAACAACACCTCGATCGAGGCAGACGATTTAAGAGCGGGAAAGAGACCAAGGCAGAGAGGGAGAGTCACAGGAACACAGAGCGCTCATACATGGATGGCCCATAGGCAGAGGCTAGGCAGTAGGCTCGAGCTTCGCTCTCCGAGTTTTTTGACGTTACTCTACAGCAGCATCTACCGCTAGATGGGCTGAGGAACTTACCTATCACGTTTATGAAACCACCCAGCATGTTGCAAAAAATATATCTACTCTTAAACGGCGCGAGGATGCATCGGGTTTGTCTTGTTCACTGGAAGGGCGTGCACCTCGTCGAGAGGGGAAGGAAGCTTGCTGGTCGGGCGGCGGCTCAGAGTGACTTCATTGATAAACCACTGTGTCAGTACTGTCGAAGCTTCCGCACAGATCATCATAGGTAACGAGAAAGAGACCGAATAGGGAAGTAAGTAGACTAGCCAAAAGTTTTCCCTAAATCCAAGTATCGGGAAACCTCACCACACCTGGAGTATCTGGGGAAATCTTGGAAGCGCACCTCTTGGCTGTTGTTTTCTGAGATTCCCGGAGCTTGTAGGATAGGTATGTCGCTGAATTGGTTGGCAGCCACTATGTAGATACTATCTCGACAGACTACCTTGCCTCCCTGTCAGTGACAGTCATGTTCCGTTTCATCTATTATTTACTGTGTACATACTAGCGTGTCTAGGTCACCCCGCATTTTACCTAACCTAGGTACTTACGTACTCTGCTGTTTGCTGTTCTGTGGACCATGGTCAATCCCTGTCTCGCTTGTTGCCCCTTCATCCACTCCCGCCTCCTGTTTCTAACTTTTGTTCTGTTCAAGTGCTTAATTAATAAAACTCGACAATCACAGTCGGATGCGGCAACGGCAGAGATAGACTGGGACCCATTCAAGATACAGCCTTGCGCCTCACAGGATGTGGATACTTACACTTTGTAAGCAGCAAGGGATGTAGCATCCATATAGTCGAATGCCTTATAATAGCCATGAAACAAGTGGTATACCACAAGGTGTGTGACGACGTGGATACTTTCCCTATGCTCGAAACACTCTTCTGGCCGCCTGCCATACCCTTAGCACGGCATTGAGTGCTTGGCTCGGGGAAGACACACGGTATCTGGGATCCGCTGCTTATCGTCTGGTTCAGAACTGTTACAGAATATGCCATTATGGGCCTCCCCACGAAGCCAAGCAGCCAAAGGTACTGCTGTACCTACCCAGGTTAGGTCAGGTACGGCGGTCTCTGATCCACAACGGGCAGCAACCTCCCGGCGCCAGGGCGAACCATTGTTACCGAGTCTCGACCCAGTTCTGTCAGTTCGATGCTTCAGACATATGATTATGACCCCGTGCCATGTCTCATACCTATGGTAAATACCTATCACCAG
This sequence comes from Xylariaceae sp. FL0594, assembly GCA_022385605.1. NCBI lineage: Eukaryota > Fungi > Ascomycota > Sordariomycetes > Xylariales > Xylariaceae > Xylariaceae sp. FL0594. Next base: position 37,918 of record MU280772.1, read on the forward strand.
CCTATCACCTTCGGGTTTGTCCAGAGGATCAGAGCCTTGGACTAGGTAGGGAAGAGGTCAGGGGCCAACATGGTGTTACAGAACTACGACATCTCCTCTGCAGTAGAGGAGATGTCGTCTGCTCCTCAGACTCATCCTGCGTCATTGCTGCCCTTTAGCAAACATCTCGACGATAGCTATAGCTCCTTGCTCAACTCTGCTGCGAACTTGGACCATATCCTGATTTTACTTTGCATTTAGCCTTGATCTGCTACCCACCGGCAGTCCAGTATCCCGAAAGAAACACCGGTATCTACCTTGATCAGTTTCCCACCGATACTTCTGCTTCAGGGTCTTCTCGTGATCGCGATTGCGGCCGGGCTGGCTTCCATCCTCTTTCAGCTCCACGTTTAACCTGTCGTCCTTTTTCTTTACTTCCAACTCCTACCCCTCGTTAACCAAACCGCCCATCACTTAATCGGGTTGAACATGCTATCTGTAACAACAATTGATGGGAGAAGATGTACGCCGGTGTCAAAAAACAATATTAACATACAGGCGCAAGCGACAAGAACAACAACGGTGGGATCTGAGGCCTCAACTGTTTCCATATCAGCATCTACGATAACAAGCTCGAACACAGAAGAAGCGGTGTCAATATCTGCAAGTGCGAACATTGTAGACGCCCTACCTGCCTTGCCATCGGTCCAGGAAACGTTACCAAGCACCCAAGTGACTTTAACGAGCACGACGAGCATCGTAGCGTCCCAACATGCAATTTCAAGCACTGCCTCCACGCCAAGCGTTGCGGAAACAAGTGCTCCTCTTGAAACAAATGGTCCTCCAGTAGCTGCTTCGACTCTCGCCTCTCTCATGTCCGCAGCCCTTCAAACCAGTACAGTGGATACCTCATTGATTCAAACCACGGCTGGGGAGTCAAGCCCGATCTTGACACAGTCAAATGGGGTACCTGGCTCAACCACTTCCAAGGTCGCAGATGTGAACATGCCAGCGCCCACAGAAACTCAAACAAACCCATTAGCAGGAGCCGGGCAAAGCGAGCCTGCAAGTGGCGATAGGAAGATTTCCGGTAATGGAATGAGCACCCAGATGGTGGCTGCGGTTGCCGGTGGGGTGATAGGGGCTCTCGTTGCTCTCTCCTTAATAGCTTTCCTGCTCTGGTCTTATAGAAAACGGCTGGCGAAGAAGCGCCGGAGTGCATTACTTACACCCCTCTCGACCGAAAACGCCGGCGCCCGAGGCAAGAAGGGCTCGTACGACATCAGTCGAAACTCGCTGGGGCCGACGACCATCCACGGAAAATTGAGAGCTGTTGCAGCTTATAAATACCAACGGTTGCGTGGGCGCGTCAACGACCCCGGAGAGGGCGATGAAAAGAATGGCCGTCCCAACAACAGCACTTACACTACCTCTATGCCCTATAGGGCGCAGACCAGACAGCAACAGCAAGCAATGGGAGGTGGCGCCGCAGGTGGTGGCAATGGGCGACGCTCGCAATCTCTCGGAAACGGACCCTTCCTAGGAGGCCTAGGGTTGGACTTTGACACGGGGGACCCGTTCGCCGACTCCAATGCCATCTTAAGCCACGGCTCTGCAAAGATCACGCCTCTTGCGGGATCCGAGTGGAAGAACCCCTTCTCAGACGTCAATGCCATCTCGGAGCCTGCCCGGGTCAGCATGATTGGAAATGCGAGCAACAGTAGTCGGAACAGAGGCACAGGAGTCCTGGCAACATATATCCAGAACATCCGTCACTCACGTGGTCACAGCGTGAGCGCGGCCAACTCCAATCTGCGCCCGCCCAGCATACCGAGTGTGTATCGCGAGTCGAGCGTCAGCGTCGGGACATCGGATACCAGGCGGACCAAGTTCCGTTCCGACCCTTTCGACTTGGACAGACCCGAACTTTTGGCCCAGCCGCGCGGTGACGACAGCACTGCGAGAAGTTCATACAGCCCGCCACGGCTTGACATGCCGAACATGCCGCATCCGGCCCACGCCAGGGCAGAGAGCTTCACTTGCAGCCGCTCGAGCAGCGCTAGCATGAACGATTGGGGCGATCCGGGTCCAGACGTCGGGCCTGCTGCTGGCAGGCGATGGAATGCTAGCCCTTAGTATCGACGGCGCGTTAGGCCGGATACGCGTGGATGTACCCGGTTCGGGCCCAGGCAGTAGTGGAAGAAGGGGAAGCAGGGGCGGCATGAGCGGTGTGGGGCATTCAATGCCATATAAAGAGGCATATACCATCCGTGCTCCCCATGGTCCGATTCAGCAACCGGCCTCCCTGACTTAACCGTCTCGACTGGACTAGATTTCTTGCATATTCATGCTCACGCTCTGCTCTTTTCACCTCTGATTCTTGGGACTCTTGTTGTCTTTCGAAAAAAAAAAAAAAAAGCTCCCTCTACCTCTTGTTTTTCTCGCTCGCTATAGTTATACTAGGTTCTGGAGGGTGCTATGTTCTGTTATTGTATTGCGGACAGGGAACAAGAGCTTTGGCCTGTTTCTAAAGGTTTTTTTGTAACCGTCATGGTTACCACGAGACCCGTTGTTCATTTACGTCTTCTGGCCTCGCCGAGGTAGCCGTATAAGCTGACCAATTAGATCGAACGGAATGGCGCTGGGTTTCTGGGACATGGTACGGGATAGGAACGGGTTACGGGAGGAGGGCCGGTGACAAGAAGGACTGGAGTTCGGACAAAGTGTGGTGAACGCACCACTTACCTCCTGGCTACTTATTTTTGCATGAATTTCCTGTCGCTAAGATCGTCGAGGATAGAGGAAGTCAAACGAAGAACAGAAATAACAAGAGATCTGATATTAAGGAATATTCACCTCCTATTTGCTTGCATTTATGCGACACCAAACATGTTTCTCTTCAGCCTACTTCGTAAGCCTCCGGCACGTCCGACTTGCATTGGGAATTAGATACATCCACATCTCTCAGTCAGTCACTTTATGTACACTTTACTTTACACGTCCCGATTCACCGCATCTCACCGCCTCTGTGTCGCCGTGTGGCTCCATTCCCGGTGAGCGCGTGTCAGCCGCCCTGGTCACGTACGTGATACCAGGCACATATAGTGCTGTGTACAGCATAGGAGAATTGTAATAACGCACTTGATAACAAGTACAGCAACCTATCTACATAGTAGTTGGCATCACCTTCATCTCGATCCTGTTTTGCGCAAGTACAGCATACCTGTGTACCTACCTGTAGTTCTGTACGGTAGAAAGGATACATCCTTGATCACTGACGAAAGTCGAAGTGAGCTCCATAGTATACCCCTGTACAGAAACGACCCACCCCCCTTGTAAGCTGGAAAGAGGGAGCAAGAGGTCGCGAGCTTGTGATTGGTCCATACGTAGATGGTCATGACACGAAAACGTCGCGTAAATACGCGCCCAACACATAAAAAACAAAAACCCTGTCACAAATTGCTACCATTGGTCTGTTCAGACTGTATGCGCTGACTTTACCTCTTTGATTAATTGCCTAGCTAAGGTACAATCGAAGGGGTGAGCAGCATCCGATGCCATGATCCAGGCCGCCCATGATGAGCTCTCCCATGTCCAGGGGTTGAGGAAACAAACAACACTTCCGGCTCACAAGGGTATTAATTGCATAAGGTAGGGAACGCATTTGGATCTGGGGGTGACTAATGCTGTTCAAGGCACAAATTATCGCACCGCGTGAAGTAGAAGGAAAAGGAGAAAACACGAGGGGTAGGAAGTGTGACACCGTTGGCCTGTAATCAGTCGGACGCTGTGCTACACGTCTCTTACTTGCTGAGGTGACCCTTGGGACATCATCGCAACCGTAGCTATACCTGGGATACTTGTCCCTCCACCTGTGTAATGATCAACCTGAGACACCATGAAAAAGAAAAGAAGAAGAAAACGTGTGGTTTGGTGTGATGGTATGGCACTCGTAACCAAGCCAACAAGCACCGGTACAAGTCCGACGGGAAGGCGAACGAACTCATAAATGTGGCCCATGTAATCATAATACAGTCTCGTCAAATGTCAGCTTCCGCCGAGTGAGACTGACTGGTGTCTTTGCTGTTGGGGTTTTCACAGAGCCGAACGCTAACGGGGTCTTCCACGGTTTCTGCGCTGGGCTCGGTGTGATATTGACAAAGTCGGCAAAGTCAAAAGGCTGCCCTGGCGTGCTTGGGAAGAAGTTGCCGCCGCCAGGTGTCGTCATCATGGATGACGGCAACGCCATATCTCTCCGTTGCGGCGGGGTGGACGGTGGCTCCATGCGGGTCTTAGACATGGCCGGAGAAGGAGAAGTAGCCAGATACATCAACAAGTCGGCCCCCTCTTCCGATTTTTCGTTCAGCGAAACCTTTGCGTCCTTCCCACGGCGGATGTTGATGCTGCGCGGGCGCATAGGTGGCGTTCGAGGCGGAGAGGACCGGCTAGGATCGATCTGGAAAGAGTGAAGGGGGAGAAGGTCGTCTTCCTCGTCGGGAGCGGCGAAGTTGGGTGTCGCTGTAAGGTCTACCGATGGCCTGCGAGTGCCCTGGAAGAAGGAGACGTCTGGGCCGTTCGAGGTGGTGAAGTGCTGTCTTCGCGGCTTGATCGGTGAGGATTGTATCAGCTGGTGGTTCTTCCTCCACGAGCCCTGGCTCGGGTTCTGGAATGACTTAGGATTGGGAGTCGGCGACGATCGGAAGCGCTTGGCTGGGCTCGACATGGTCATATCAAAGGAGGCCGTGTAAGTGCGTTTGCGATGCCCTGTGCTGCCATTGCTCGATGTGATTGCGTCGGAAAATAGGGGCGCCTTGAGGGGCGAGCTCATGAGTGTTCTTGTAGGGTAGGGAAACTCGGATGTACTGGATGATGAGTCGGACAACACATCACCATCACCAAAGCGCCGCCGCCGTTCCTCTATCTTGGGTTCTATTATGTCGAGCGTTAAGTCTTCCCAGCCATGTCTCGTTTTAAATTTGGCCAAAGCCAAACAACCTTGCAGTCTGCGAGCAATCTGTAAGGTGGAGAAGGTGTCGCTGAGATTAGCATCTACCCAAGACCAATACTATTGGCACAAGAACAGCGTCAACATACCTTGGTCATTTCCACCCTCTTGAGCACTCTATCTGCAACGGCCTCCGGATGTTTCTTCAGCGGCGAAGACATGTTGGGCGTATTATTATGTGCTCGTATGCACGTTTGCATGGACAGGAGGTTGTCTCTGGTCTGCTCCTGATCCACGGGCAGCGAGAGACTGGCGGCCCGAGAGAGACTGTTATGGTCCTATTGAAGACCGAGTAAGAATCGAATTGGGGTCGAGGTGGCAGCCTGGCGCTTGTCGTGTAAGAGAGGGGGCCGATTGGACCAGGATTTGAACTACCAAGCACCTTGGTTGGGTTGTCGACCAGTGAAGTTTTCGCCTGTGATCTTGAACCAGAACCGAGCAAGTATATCACCTGGCACTGCTAAAAAATAAACCCGATAAACAGCATGCAGAATAAGGAATGGGAATTTTTTGATTATCAGAGTACTTGCTGGCCGCCGGGTTGTGGTTGCTTGACAGTTCCTACCGAGGGAGTAGGAAGAAGGTTTTGTCAGATATACCTACCAGGGAAGTATTCACGTTCTGTACAGCGTACTCCTAGCTTGCACTCTCGCCGAAGTGTTTGCAGGCCACTAGACTAAAAGCAAGTGCTTCAGGTTATCGGCCTCAGCCCCGTTAGGTACTCTACAGGTACCTACCCTACAGACACTTTGAAGGCACAAGCCATATGTACCTATGTACATGTATGTAGCCTTACAACTTTGAAGGGCTGACATCTCATTCCTCTGACAACCAGCCACTCCACCAATTGGCATCGGTAAGTGATCTCCCATTAGATTATAAAGTGGAACAATGACCTTAACCCTTTCTATTCATGGGTCTGTGCTTGGTCATAGATGTTTGAGACTCTCTTCCAAAGTTCCCAACCAGACCTCAGGCTGCGTCTCTTGCTACATTCTGTGTACTGCTGTACAGCAGTATGTAGTACTCCTCTGTTATTGTCAAAACGCACTCCTATCAAATTAAGGTAATGTTGCTTGATATTTGTGACAAGAACTATCTACAGTGCAAAGATGTTAAAGACTACCTATCTAGACAACACGTCTGCCCAATACTACATCCTCTCTCCAACCTATAAGTCGCTACATCTGATAGGCAGTAGTTAAGGTACTACCTTTCTATAATTGATCCTTTATTGAAGGTTGAAAGAGGGCTGACAGTAGGTTGAGTATATGCTTGCAGGCATATTGGATAAAGGTGTTCATTGCTTCAAAACTCCTTGACTAAAATTGTGCACACCTGACCGGCATAGGGACACAGGCAGAGGTAAATTCCCTTACATCTGAATTAGTAGTGTAAGTACTGCTGCACACAAAATATCTACTACCTACCTCATACATAGAGGGTATGGTAATAGAGTCTGCGCAGTGGAATACCTTTATTTGAGGCAAAGCTAGAAGCTCTCTTGCAATTACCTCCTGCTGAGTGTTGTCAGAAATTTCTGTTTCCTAATATCAAAATAAAACAGAGTTGCTCTAGCATAAGACTAGGTATTCCGTACCTAAGTACCTATTAAAAGGTGGTAGACGTCATCACTTCTTCTTAATCTTGGCAAGTTACCCACTTCTCTTCTTGAAGTTCTGGGTAATCTCGTGGATCCACCAGCTAAGGGTGAAAATATCAAACAGCTGTACTGTGTTGTACACCAGTACATCGGATTCACTACCACAAACAGGAGTAATAAGAGCATGAGAGAAAGGGGGAGGTCAACTAGAGGGCAGTACCAGGTATACTTGCATCCTAACCTCTATTGATCTCAAGTGATGGCTTGGACAAGACTTAATCGAAAGCGCAGACATCTTCTGCATATATAGACGAGTCGTACAAGCTGCACATGTGGAATCAATGCTCATTCATTACTGCTGTACTGCTGTACAGCAGCACTAACCTGCATGCAAATGCTCTTATCATCGGCACATAGGGAAGTGATTACGTTTGTATGAAAACTCCTATCCTTACTGGGTCGGGAAGGCATGGGCCGATAGGTCCAGAGCATGGGTATGCCTGTACAAGGTGCTGAGACAGCCATGGCACGGCACCTTTAGCACTTCTGCCCCTGTCGATACCTACCCGTACACTAAGTCTAGGAGGTAAGGTATTCCAAGCTTGCAGCAAAACCTGCAGATCCACAATTCAGAACCCTTGCCAGTCATCCCTTCGGTACCTGCCTCCTCCAGCAGTACAGGTGCATTGCTTGAGCTCTTGACCAACTTTCCACATTTCCCATATCAGGAGGTGCCAATCGATCCTGACTGGTACATAAACAGCAACTGGGCACAAGAAGGAGGTTGCTTTTGGGCATGCTGGCTCTGCATCATTATCCTTCCATTAACCCAGGTAGGAAACAGGTTGGTCAAAACGGTTGAGGTAGTTTTATGTGTTGGCTGGTAGTTCGAGCCAGCCTTCTTTCTCCATCTGGTCCTTCTAGCTCCAACCTCAGTTAAACAAACACCCCATCACCATCACCATCACCATCACTCTCTCTCCTCCCCTTTTCTGGCTCTGTGGTCTATCTGTTGCCTCTCTCCTTGGATCTGGGGGCTCATTCTCGCATTGATCATTGCCTGTTGCTCGTTGCTTGTTGGACCAAGGCCCAAAGCCAGCCAAGAGAATACTTAATGTTAATGAATAAATCTTGCCGTCAGGCACAGCCATTGTCCGAAAGCTCCCGAAAGCTCCTTGAAGCTCCTTGAAGCCCCTTGCTCACGACTCTGCGTACTCAGACATTCTTAACCGTCTACTTGTACTCTTCTTTACCCTTATCGGTCCCTCGTCGGTCCCTCGTTCACACCTGCACAACTCCCGAGGCCCCTTGCTGAGCAGTTACCCCTTATGCTTGGTTCAGTCTAGGATCGTGTCTGACGGGCCGTACGACTAAGCTGTGTTCCTTCCTTGATCACTCATTGCTCCCGCCTCGAGAAAAGCCAGAGCGTTGCGGATCTCAGCCGCGCAGTCAAGCCGCGCAGTCAAGCCGCGCTTTACAAGTTCATGACGAGGGGTCGATATTAACGGGCGAGGGGTAATTGGGAGAGGGCTTCAGTTCCCTCTTGTTCTGTTTGCATCCAATTGGAAAAGGTGACTTGACGACAAACAGCTCCATCAAGGCTGTGTTCCCATCTTCTTTCCGCAATCGCGTTGAGGGTCACCCGGGATAGTTCAGCACACTGCCTAGAGTTGTACTGGGCATATCGACTTTTTCCTTCCAAAATCCCTCTTCCTGTTTCCCTCTCTAGCCAGTCTGGTGTCACTCCCGTACACCTCACCATGGCACCGAAGTTCAGCCTCAAGGATTTGCGAAGAATCTCGCGAACAAGCTTTAGAACAAACCGGTCGACAGAGACGTCGAGCAATGACGAGCAGACTTCGAGCCAAGAGGTATCATCTGTAGGATCCATCACACCCCCCTCCATATCGAACGAATCCGACCCTGCCCTGCATATCCAGATCCCCGCCGAGACGAGAACACCGCCCGATTCCAATACCAACTCCAAGAGATACAGCCTAGCAGAGAGCTTCGCGGACAGTGTGGCCTCGGATCTTCACTCAACTAAGCGTGAACAGGTCCATCAAAATGAGCAGAAACCGGGCGACCAGGAGCGCCCGTTGCCATATGCTCCAAGGATAACTAATATCCGGAATAGAGCCACGGTACGTGATCAGCCTTGCACTCAGCCGACCTCTTACTAACAGTGCAGGAAGGTCCACGAGAAGCTTTTGTTAGTAGTTGGCGTCATTGGCGACGAACCCGAACCCAACTCGGCGCGAAATGGGACTCTCGTCGTGTCACGTCCCGACAATGCGTTCCCAACCACTCACTGGACGGTTGTGGGCGGTAGATTTAAGGCCCTTGTCTACCTCCTTCCAGGACCGAACCTGATTGAGTTTGAGTTTCGGGGACCTGGCGCCTCGGCCTCGCCTGGTAACGTTTCGAGCATGCGGATTCAGATGCTTGAATCAAAGACAGCCCCTCCTCTGCAGCTTGCAATCCTGGTTGGAAAAGACTCGCCTGGCACGTTCGACTCGACCCCTGCGCGTGTCAAGCGAGAGGGAAACGATTTGGACGTCGCAATCCGGAAATTCCGCACCGCTGCGTACCTGTGGCAGTCGTTCACGGCCGAACAGATGTCGAGACAAGGGTTTGACAGGCGCACCTTCCGTTTTGACGAGGAATGGACGACGAGTATCCTGCACAGGAACGATTTCCGTGACAATCCGATGCGATCTGAAGCACGAGTACATCTGATCAGAATGGAAAAGAACGTTGCCGAGATCCGCAGTGTTGCAGATGCAAAGGAGCTTCGGGATATCGCAGCGGCTGCCGTGCGGGACTATTTTGGCATGAAGCCAGGCCAGAAACAATACGTTGCCGCTCTCATACTGGATTCGCACTGGGACTCCAAGGAGAAGGTTGTCCGCGGTCATGCAGCGTTCGGCGGTAAAGTTGACGACGGTCTACACCTGGCAATGTTCGGGTCCCACTGTTTACACAGCTACCCCTCGACGATTTGTGAAATTCTTCCGGCGCTTAGCGATTGTACCCAGGCGGAAGGCGAGTTCGTGACGAACGAGGCAGGGTCTTCATGGGAGACGGCCGTGCTTGGTATAGGTGCCCATCTCCACGAGGTTGGCCATTTGCTGGGATGTCCTCGCCAAGAGAGCGGCGTCATGGCCGGGGAATTTCTCACGCTACACCGCACATTCGCCCAGAGAAATCCGTATTCGACGCGCACCAGAACAAAAGGAGGGCCTGTTCAGCCTCACGAAGAACCGACGTGGCATAAGCTGGACCTAATGCGATTTCGATACCATCCGATGTTCCTGACCCCGAACGATCGACGTATGTGCCCGGACGCTACAGTCTGTGGATGGAGCATGGAGGACAGTAAGATGCTGGTAGCAGCGAAGTCTGGATTGCTATGCACTGAAATCTTCACCGATGACGACCGGGTTTGCCATATCTGGATCGAGTACCCCCGGGATGTGCGCCCTCAGCGCGAAGTGGTACTGACTAGGGATAGTCTCTTGAAGCAGCTTCCTGAAGACAAGCGTCGGTCCAAACTGAGGGTTGTTGTCCGGTCCATGGCCGGAGGCGAACTCGTGATAGAGGATTTCCATCACCTGTGCTCGACATCGACGGTCAAGATGCCGTCTAGCCCAGGACCGCTGAGTAAACTGGCATTCCGGAGTACCAGGATAGGTGCCCAGTCGAAAGATTCCGAGCTGCAGGATTTGGTATTCAACTCGGCCGCTGCGAAGAAGAACCGCATCATGACGAGTGTCATCGTCTATCATGGCCATGCCGTGGATGGGCTCGAGTTCCATTACGACGACGGATCGAGCCAACTTCTGGGCAAGCGGAGCAGCAGCAGCAGCTATGGCGAGAAGTTCACCTTTAGTGAGTTTTCCGCCGGTCAAGGCCTCAGAGGGCAAGCTGGGCTGTGGCTAACCTTGAAACAGACGTGTTCAGCGCCGAAGTCATCACCGGGTTCGTTGTCCGAGCCGGCGACTGGATCGACGCCGTCCAGATCCTAACGTCGACTGGACGAAAGTCAAAAGTATATGGCAAAGCACACGGCGGAACCCCGTAAGCTTGATTCATTCCTACCATGGCCGAATAGTACTCTTGCTGACACTGTCCAAGGCATACATTATTCGTACCCGGTGGCTTCAAAGTCTGCGGTGTATCAGGAACGTGGGGCGATTGGCTTGACAGCTTCTCTCTCCTCATCACTCGATAGCGTCGATAGGTTCAGAGTTGAGGCCCGGACTGGCACGCTCCATGTTATAGGCTTACCAGGCGGAGAGTGAGGCGTAGTATCACGCAACTGCTGGATACAGTTGCAGCTCGATCCTCTTGGCTCCCCTAAGGGCTTCTACAATCACGTTGTTTGTTTGGTTTGATCTTGGTATTGTCCAGGAAAATTTTCACATATGGGATCGATACCCCCGACCGCAAGAAGGTCCTTCTCTGGTACGCGAGCATTAGCACGAGGGAAAAGCATGAAGGCGGTGGTGTGTTTTTGCAAGGAGTCTAACCTTAGAAAGTACCATGGCTCGATACTAGGTATTCCCGGCTTCTAGGAACATAACAGTGTACATAAGGAAATCGGTCAAATAGACGGTGACCATCCGCCCACATATATACCTACACTCATGTCGAACCAACGGCGGTGCGTTCTCGCCTTCCATATGCCCACTCCATTCATAGCAGCGCCCAAAACTCAAAGCTTCAGAGTCTCTGGTGCACCGGCTGCGGCAACGTGTAGCTGTAAAGCAGTAACCTAAGTAAGTAATAAGGTGCCTGTATTTGTATTGTATATATCTAAAGCGGGCAGAGCATTGGAAGTGGCGGCAGACAATACCTAAGGTTAGACTACATGTATGTTTTGGGGGGGGGGGGAGGGGGGGGAGGTATGCTGTGCTGGTGTACCCGTATCTGTACATTGTACTGCTGAAATGTATGTCGGTGGTACATACAACAGTACATCGAAACAACTTAGATCAACGCTTGTCCCGACGCGGTTAAGCAGGCAAACCTGTGCAACCAGCCAACCACAGAAAATGACTTCATCGAGCACCAAAGAACTTATTGTTGACGTACCTCCAGTTTACACTTGGTTTCCCTCAAAGGTTGTCCACAAAACCCTTCCAAGTCGTCACGACACGTATTTTTACCCCGGACAACAGAGCTCATATTAAATCTACACTCGAGTCACGCGACCGAGTATCCTTGAGTTTGAACAAATCCCTCCACCACGTTTCCCATTTCCTCAACAGATCCACTGGCCACCAGAAGAAGCGAGACCGACCCTGGATTGCCCCCCTCCCCCCGATATCTCGTAGGCAACACCGCGAGCGATAGTTCACGAACGAGGGATCTCTCTGCTCCCGACTTTCGCCAAAATGTCGAAACGAACCAGTGCTTCGACCAACAGAGCTTCGAGCAAGGCGACGATTGCCAGCGAACCTTGTACGTGGGCTCTCATTCTCCCTGTTAAGCCACCCTGAGTGCGGTGCTCTCCATTTCCGCGCTGGCGTGTGTGGTCATAGCTGCTTGAAGAGCATGCACTATCAGGCGCAGAGCATCTGCTGATCTATATTTAAAGCATATGACAAGCAAAAGGATCTCCTTGCTTCTCCAACCGGTCACTTTTCCCTCCTCAAGGCCCTCCATATGGCCGACTATATAACCGAGCTAAACGGTATGTCGGTCCCTCCCTATGGCGCGACCACTGCCAGCCCCAAAGACCGACTGCCACTGACTGACTCTGGATTGCTCACAGGATTTTGTGGCGTCATGTCTGTTTTCTCCTCTCTACGGTACTGCCTCGGCGATCCGGCAGACAAGAGCAATCTCTACCTTGCCCTTGCCTTCCTCCCCTTTGGTCTCTTCTTCGACTTCATGGACGGGCGCGTAGCGCGTTGGCGCAAGAAGAGCAGCATGATGGGACAGGAGCTTGACTCGTTAGCGGATCTGGTAAGTGTTCGAAGCAGCCCCTCTCGTGGGCGTTTCATGCTCCATTGTGATTTAAGCAAAGAAGATGGCAAGCCCTAATTGCACCTGCAACACAGATTTCCTTCGGTCTGGCGCCCGCCTGTGTGGCCTTCAGCATCGGTCTACGCACGTCGCTCGATCACGTTCTGCTGAGCGTCTTCGTCCTGTGCGGGCTCACTCGCCTGGCCCGCTTCAATGTGACAGCGGTCAACATCCCCAAGGACGCCACAGGAAAGGCGAGCTACTTCGAAGGCACGCCCATCCCTACGACGTTGGGCCTCGACGCCCTCATGGCCTGGTGGGTGTCGAACGACCGTATCCTGGGCAACGTCCCGGGCGGCGTCTGGTTCGCCGGATCGGCATTTGAGGTCCATCCCGTCGTCTTCCTCTTTGTCGTCCACGGATGCTTGATGTGCAGCAAGACGCTCCACGTGCCGAAACCGTGAGGAACGCGTTGGAGGAGGAGGAGGGACTGCACCTCGTTACCATTGCCCGGCTCTGTTAACAAAGACTTTATGCTTTGTGTGGAACTTTCCCGGTTTTGTGTTCCCCAATGTCGGGGCTTACGTTTCAGTTAGTTTCTCGCCGTAATGTTGGCCGGTTGCACCTGGGTCTCCGTTGTCACGACAGAGAAAGTGGCCGGGAGAAAAATACATCTGGAATGGAATAACAGATTGTTAAGACGATTGCGATTCTGGTGGAGATGAGATGTGCCCTGGAAATAATAAATTGTGCAATAGAGAATATGAATACTTCGTCTTTTGTGTAATCGGTACTTGAACGTCTCGATACCTTCAATTGTTGTCTTTGAGCTTACAACCTATACTTTGTTACCGTTACTCGACGCATCAGACGACAGAAGAAGGCCAAAGGTGAAGGATGATCAAATGAATTGCATTGTCAGGTAGGTTAACCTGACCACGCTGGTTTGTCAATGTCTTTATACTTCACATCAGTACCTCATCCTCCAAAGCCATGCAGTCAAACTCTTCTCCCAGTTCCATATCGTCCTTCTCCCCTTCCATTCTCCCTTCCCACCCCGATCAGGAAACAGGGGCAGCAGCGGAAGCAAACAGGTCCATCTCCTGAATCAGCTCCCTCAGCACGCCCTTCTCGGCCAGGATGCGGACCCAGGCGTGTATGGCGGGCGTGTAGTCCCTCTGGCGCCGCCGGATCATCTCCACCGCCTCGTCCACGGCGGCCGCCTCGGCGGCGTACCTGGCGTCGAGGTCGTCTTGCTCTGCGCGGAGCCCTTCGGCCAGGCTGACGAGGGGATTTTTCCCCATGTCCGAACTCGTTGGGGTGCATGTGGTTGGGGCTGGGGCTGAGTCTACGGGAGAAGGAGATGGGAGAAGGGCGGACAAGCTTGCGAGAATGTCTGCGCGAGGAGGAAAATCCGAGATGATTGCGGAGCGCGTGAGGCCGAAGCGTGAGGATAGGTAGGAGTCTGTGTATTTACTATCCCAGGGGGACGAGGAGGCGAGGGCGTGCGTCAGGGCATGTGCATGTGCATGTTCGTATTGTGTGGCATGATTCCCCTGTGGTGGTGGGTTCGTGCGTGAGCGGACTGCGTCTTTGAGGGCCGCGTATGTCGCGAGACTGGTCGCGAGCTGGCGGGATATGCTGACTAGGGGCGACTGGCACGCGGCGAGGAGGTTGAAGGAGAGGTACGCGTCTGCGTCGTCCCGGCGCGCCATACGCTCCTGGATTGCGTTGCGGGCGAGTGTGAGCCATGAGTCTGGCTCCGTGGTTTTGTATTCTCCTGATTGTTGGGTATCAAGGGGAAATCAGTCACTTGTCAGTGTAGACGGAGATGAGCTGACCTACCGAGGCACAAGGGTTTGGCTTCGAGCCCGTCGAGTTCCCATACCTGTCCGTCGAGGGGCACGAAGGCGATGTAGTGGTACGTGCTGGACTCACGGTCTTCTTTCTTGCTGGGCTTGCTGGCAACGCGCTTCCTCTTGGTCGGCTTCTTCTTGTGGAAGGAGTCTTCATACTTGTTTTGGAGTAACAGATCTTCGGACAAGAGATCGTTGCGGCTGTGGCATTGTTTTTAAGAGCAGTTAGCACACGCACAAGCAAAGATTCAAGGGCCGGGGGGTATGGGGTAAAGTGGTCATGAACCATACCGAGCAACAGAGTTATGGATGGCACGAATGAAATCGTGCGTGTTCAAGGCATGGCCGCGATGCGGCGGGGAGAGCCCCTTGGTCGTGTCTCTGAATCTCTCCAACTCAGGGCCTAGTCTAACGCCTCGTGCGTTCATGATGATGTTCATCAAGGCGACGGTAGCACAAGCATTAGCAGTTGTCTATCCGCCGACAGTTAGCCTCGATGGAAAACACGAGAGCAGAGCCGGCTCGGAGGATGGACGTCGACATACTTGGTTGCCAAACCATAGATGACTCGGGCACTCCTGACGGGCCCGAGGGGAATCGTCTTCGTTACCCCACTCGTAGAGAAAGAGGAGGCCGTGGACGGGCTTCCTAATTTTCCAAGTTAACCGTGGTTGAACTCTCGGTCAGGAGGGGAGGGGCTTACGGAAGGTCGGCCAGCATCGTTTCATCAAGCCCAAACACCTCCTGCATCTTGAAGTCCTTGGCATGCAGATCCTGAAGCATCGCATTGAAAAAGGCCGGCTCGGACTCGAGCTGGACCCAGCCGCGGTACTCCTTTCGCTCGTCAATGTCCATACGGGCGAGGACTTGGTCCTGTAGAGCGGCCGTATCCTCTGGCCCAATGTTTCCAAGAGCGGCCTCGGCTGCCTTCCGCTTGGCCTTGGGTCTGGTAGGGGACTCCTGGGTCTGTTGCTTCATGGCATGAGCAGGAACGATGTCCTCCGCATCATACATTCTGCGCGGCTTCGTAGCCCTCCCCGACCGCCGTGCCGTGTTTGCCGTCGTCGGCACCTCATCTGGCTTGGATGGGGGTGTTGTCAAATCCATTTGCCTGATACTGCTCCTGAGATGCTGATGACAACTTCTGTAGTTGAAAGAGTTCATGTTGTGCCGGCGTCGGATAATAGCAAACCGAACTAGGGTACCTGACCTTTGGGCAGGAAAGAATAGGTGGCCTTTTGGTTTATCATGTCTCTGAGGTATTCAGGTAGGTAGTTTAAAACAGAAAAGATTTCTATATTCGCTGTCAGGAAAGAACCTTGTAAACCTAGGATGGTTAGGATAAGAGACCTACTAACCTAGTAGCTAAGTACATACATATGTACGTATGCACTTCAAGTCGTTTGTGTCTACCGTAATTGGAGACAGGGGATTGTTGGCATTTGGCTTTACTGGTCAGACGTGACATGGAATACTACCACCATGGCACCATCTTCGAGCAAGCTAATAGATATGTATGTGAGGAAATGGGCTACGAAAGAACCGGCAACGACAATGCTATAACCTAAGTACTTAGGTTACACGAGGATACTCTCTCTCGGAGGGGAATCGCGATAGGAAGAATTAAATGTGGCATACCTGTTTTCTAAGATATAGAAATTCTGGTAGCTACATGGATGATGTGTGTTGATGTTGAAGTGTTTCACAGTCTGTTCATGCAGGTGAGAGAGGCGGGGAGGCTGAAGATGCCTACATAGTAGATAGGTTAACGAGAAAGAATACCTATACAGGCGTATCCAAGGCTAGTATGTATGTATAAAACAGGTCACGTTGCTTGTCTCATCCAATATATTTGAAGAAAGAAGGTCCATGTCCAGCAACATCCCGATGTTTACACAGCAAAAAGTGATCGGACACTCTGTAACTAACATACCTGACTTTACCAGGAGTGGGACCTAACCTACATCCTCTTAGGTACATACATGTAGTCTAGACTAGTCTTGTTAACTTAACCTAGACCTATTACCTGGAACACCTACTAAGTAAATAAAGTGCTTCCAACCTCAAGCAAGCTTCATCCCGTTGACAATACGAGGATCTCAACTATAACCTACTTATTTTTGTGGTAGACTGAGTCTCTCATACAACAAGAGCTTATTATAGCAGAAACTAGATAAATAACAGATGGTAACCCAGGCATGCCAGGCCTGCCGGGTATGAGGTCACCTCCAGATCCTGCTATGGGCATGGATGGGCATTGGGCGCTGCCAGTGGACCCCACAATCGTCTCAAGCTCCCATTCTCATTGGGCACTCAACGCGCCGCGACATGCATTCGAGCAGTAGCTTCCATTGAATATTATTTGTGATTCTGCGCTAAGGTTAGGTGAGGTGTTGCATAGGTACTTAATCTATCAAAATTTCCATGTAAACAGGCACTCAATCGTCCTAACCCCCCCAAGTCGAACCGTCATATCCCAACATTGCGCTGGCGCCGATGATACAATCTGCTGTATGACGCAGTTCCGTCTACCGCTTGAGCTGACAGTACACGCCCGCGTCTTCTCTTCTCTGCTCGCTTCAGCTCTCGTCGACGAAATCGACTGCCCTGCTCCGCCTATCTGGTCTTGATGCTTTCGCACCGACTTCTTGACTCTCACGGAATGCCATGAGTGCTGCAACGCCAACGCCGCCGCGTGGTCGCGTAGGTGGCTTCCCATCCACACCAGTTGTGCGTGGCGGCCCAAAAGCCTCCGCTCACCTCCAACCTCAAGCGCCCACCTCAAATGGTTCTGCCCGCAAGAGCGCCTTGCCCCTGGCTCCCGCCGATGCTGCACCGGCTGCTGCTGCTCCCGGCAGCCAGCCTTTGATACCACTTACGCTTATCGACGCACCGACCCAGCGATTTTACGCATGTGCCATATATGGCGTCCTCCTTGCATGGCGTCTCTACGACTATCTTCAAGTGCAGGACAATGGTGCTCACTTTGCCTACTTTTCCAAGTGGGCATTCATCGATGCCGTTTACCTTTTCTCCCTTCCCCACCTCAGGATACCATGGCTAGAGCTGTCCTCGCAGTTTGTCTTGTCTGCCTTCCTCGCCGCCGTATTCTGTGACTGGTGGCTCATGTTCAATATCCCCCTACCATTTCAGGGCTGGCTACTGGCCATGCTGAAGGTGTTCTACGACAAGGAGGTGGCCATCTCCGAGCACAATGTCAAGGTTTCCAACATCATACATAACTCCTCTCTGATTATGGGCAAGCAGATTATCAACATCCTTCCAGAAGGGTGAGTGCCCGCTGACGCAGTCACCCCGTTGCCCGTCTTACGCCAACACTGACACTGCTTAGTTCTGCCCTGTTGAACCCCGAGCGGCACCCATTCTGTCTCGGTCCTGATCAGCCGCTTGCGACCGTTCCTCTTCACTTCAATGCCACGGTGCCAATCGAAGTCGAACTCACGCGCTTCGATCTCGAGACCAATGCCCAGGAGACGCTCAAGCTCAGTCGTAAGGAGATTAAGGAAATTGGCAAGCTCTCGACGTCCAGCTTGGAAGATGGCTTGGTGACGACATACAAGTATGACCTAAACCTCAAGAAGCCCGGTGCCTATCGCTTGAACAAGGTTCTGGACGAGTACAAGCTGGAAGTGCAGAGGCTCACGCACCCTACTTACGTCGTGAATTGCCCCAAGGCACGCGTTCGCAAGGCTGAGTCACGCACGAGATGTCACGGCGACTTGTCCGATCTGTCGCTGGAAGTGGAAGGAACCCCGCCGCTCAAGATATACTACAGCCGGACCATTAACGGGAAGGACCACAGCTTCCACTTCCAAAGTCTCCAGCCTGACGGCTTTACGTCTCCTCTGGTCAGCTCCCAATCTTCGTCAAGTCTCATATTATCCGACGATCCGGACTTCACGTGGGCTCGGTCCCAGAAAGTTCCCGTGGGGCTCAATGAGTCGATGAATCACAATGGCGAATGGCGTTACTCGGTGAACCAGGTTCACGATGCGTTCGGGAACCAAGTCTCGTACGAGCAGGATGAACAGGATCCGAGGCCGACGCCCCAGGAATTGTACCAGGATTTCATCGTCAGAAAACGACCCCGTGCTACTCTTGTCGGCTGCGACCTGCGTAACCCGATCAAGGTTGCCAAAGGCACATTTACACACCTCCCTATACGTATCGACCCCTCGAGCGATGCCAACGACAAACTGCCATACACCCTGACTTGGCAATTCTCGCCCATCGACACTCTGAGCAAGAGTGGCGATCACGGCGACGCGATCGAGTACGAGTCGTACAGTACTCCGTTCATGGGTCTCCGGCCGGAGATTTCGGAGCCTGGCCTTTACACTCTGAAATCCGTCTCGTTTGACTCGTGCGAGGGCGAAATCGAGGAGCCATCTTCGTGTCTGCTGCTAAACCCCCTGGAACCCACCTTGGCACTGCAGGCTGAGGCGATACCCGACAAGTGTGCTGGTAATCCGATAGGGCTCCGCGTCAACCTGGACCTCGTCGGGTCGCCTCCATTCATCGTTTACTACGACGTCATCAAAGATGGGATGCCTCGACAGGAGAGAGTCAAGGTCAACGGACTCCGGCATCAGCTCGACCTTGTACCGCAGAACGAGGGCTATTACGAGTACCGGTTTCGCAAGCTTCAGGATAGCGTCTACACAGTCTCGCTTCCGCTCTCGCACGAATTCCATATGGAACAACATGTCAAGCCTGCCGCCACGGCCTTCTTCGATCGTGGCGCAGCTCGTTCGGATGTGTACCACGCCTGTCTCGACCAGCCTCTGAAGTTTGATGTCGGGCTGCTCGGCGACAAGCCCTTCAGTCTTGAGTGGGAGATGGTCCATGAGGGGAGACGTAAGGCTGGAAAGGCGAGCGACATATTGGACAGCAAGTTCACCATCGAGACGGCTCCGTTTGCTGCCGGCGGTGATTACACTCTGTCTCTGAAGAGTATCCGGGACAAATCAGGCTGCAAGGTATTCCTCGAAGACAGCGTCAAGATCTCCGTTCGCCGCCAAAAACCACGCGCCGCATTCGGTCTGCTCGAGAACAAGAGGTCCACCACGGTTGTCGAATCGGCACATGTCAACTTACCTTTGAAGCTATCAGGAGACGGTCCTTGGAAGGTGACGTACCGTAATCTGAACAGCACTGCCGGCCCCCAGATTCGCGTCGCCCGATCTGGCAACGATTTCATCGAGGCAACGGAGCAGGGAACATACGAGATTACTGATGTGATGGACAACTTATGCCCGGGCACCGTCGATCCAAAGGGGAACTTGTTCAGCCTTCAGTGGTTCCCCCGCCCCGAGATGTCTTTGGTACCGACCGACTCGGTCCGCGGCACAGATCACGAACACAAGTATCTCAAGAAGGATGTCTGTGAAGGGGACGTCGATGGTTTCGAGGTGTCTCTCAGAGGTAGGCCTCAGCGTCGTCAATGGTGTATCAAAACTCCGCTAACACGCCATAGGATCACCCCCTTACCATGTCCAGTACGAGGTTCGCTCGAAGCCTAGAGTCGGATCGGTCTCGGTGTCTCGTAAGGAGTTTGATGCTGTGTTGGGCAAGGCGTCTATCCAGATGGACACAGTGAAAGCCGGCGTGTACACGTACACCTTCTCGGCCTTGTCTGACAACCTCTACAACAATGACAAGAGGCAATCACCGTACCTCACTCTGGAACAAGTCGTCAACCCCAAGCCGTCGGCATCCTTCCTGAAACCTGGACAGACGTTCAAATCGTGCGTGTCGGACGAGGTTGACCAGCACATACCTGTCAAGCTCGAGGGCCAGGCGCCGTTCTACCTTGAGCTTGAGATCAAGCATCATGCAGGAACGTATCCCGAGATATACAGGATACCCAATATCCCCTCTAACGAATACGACATCCGTATTCCTCGACAATATTTGAAGCTGGGCCCCCAGCAGATCCGGATACGTAAGGTGCGCGACGATCGTGGGTGTCAGCTCGAGACTAGCATTGACGGGCCCGCGGTGCACTTCCAACTCTACGACGCGCCTACTATCCACCCCCTGGAGCAAAAGGCGGATTATTGCGTAGGAGACCGTATCGGCTACACTCTGATAGGAACTCCCCCATTCGAGATCCAATACACGTTTGGCGGCAAGAAGATGAAGGCCAAGTCGCAGACGACCAACTTTCGCCGCGTGGCCGAGTCC
This sequence comes from Xylariaceae sp. FL0594, assembly GCA_022385605.1. Taxonomy (NCBI): domain Eukaryota; kingdom Fungi; phylum Ascomycota; class Sordariomycetes; order Xylariales; family Xylariaceae; species Xylariaceae sp. FL0594. Next base: position 58,541 of record MU280772.1, read on the forward strand.
CCAGGCCGGTTCACGATTACGGGCGTCAGTGACAAGGCTAGCGAGTGTAAGGCTGCCGTGGATCTGACACGGGACATCCATCCCATGCCGGCCGTCCGGATCAGCAAAGGAAGGGTGGTGCAGGTCGATATCCACGAAGGAAGCGAGGTTGAGATCTTGTTCGAGTTCGAGGGCACTCCCCCCTTCGAGTTCACATACACACGTAGCACCAACGCCAAAAAAGGGCAGAAGAGCCAGGTGATCGAGACGCGGCACGAGATCAGTCACGAGTACAGCAAGACGGTCATGGCCAACCTCGAGGGCACTTATCAGGTTGTCGCCATCAAGGACAAGTACTGCTCCTACTCGACGGGACCGCCGGGAGGATCGGAGAGTGGCAGACCCAAGCTCTTACACTAAAGTTGGCGTTGCTCGGCACGTCCACAAACAGCGGTGGGACAGGACATCTTGGACACAGTGAAGATTGCTCGGCGGAGCGGCACGTTTGAGCTAGTGATGTGGAAGCCAGGAGAGCTGCCTGGCGATTTGCATGAGCATGGCGTTATCGGTAGGGCAATACATGTTTTCTAAAGAGTTTCTAGGCAGTGTCGGTATCTAAGTAAGGTGACAGATGGTGTACCATCGGCGCTATTATATGTATGGACTACTCTCAACCTGCCCCATCGTATCGGGTATGTGCTTTGCCAGCCCACGGTATTGGGCTCATCACTCGGCGAGAGCCCCTGAGGCGGACCTTTTATCAGTGATTTGAGGATCTAGGTCAGTACATCAATGACTGGAAGAAGGAAGTAGAGATACTCATCTTGTGCCGAAGGATAGTGGTTAGGAATCGTATTTCGGCCGCCAAAATATGCAAGTATGAAGGTCACAATGCGCCTGGGATGCTTCGCGTTCCGTTATATGGCGTCAACTGATGTTCAACTTGGGAAGGCCCGGTATTCTACCTCGGCTCCTCTGGTAACCGCCAACCATATATCAAGTATACCTCGTAAATAAGCGGAAGGAGAATCAGACATGCTGTTCTTATTCTAGGTCGATTGTGTGTTGTGCATGGGATTTCTTCTCAACTTGGCCAGACATGCAAGTTTGACAGGAACACAGACCACGCCTTCTTGGGTCTATCCGCAGATGTAACGCTCGGTGAGACGGGACTCGCCCCTTGAATACCAGACTGCGCATCCATGCAAAATCCCTGTTCAGCCCGGCAAAACTGGGGGTATAAAAGCCGGTTTCAACTGATCTTTCTGTTTCTTGCTGTGTTCTGTGCAACAGGCCATGGTTTGTAGTACTTAGTGCTTACGTACTGGTAGAGGTAAGTAGTAGGTAGGTTAATGCACCCACCCATTTTCATAGGTATTGCAGTTGTCAAAGTCTAGACCTGAGTGGCTTCTCGTCAGGCGTTTTGGTTACCAATTCTCTGTCTCGAAGTAGTAAGTACAGCAGTACCTTTTCAGGGTGAGGACTTGGCCTGCCGCCTGATTGCCTTGTCATAATACTAACATAACCTAACCTAGCGCTAGTGGTCTACTCCACAAAGTACATAATAAGTCAACTGAGATCGCGCTTGTCCTAAACCAGGAGCTAGCCTCGGCTTCTCTTATGGAAGTTCTGGTGTTCTGAGGTTGTATCTTGAAGACAGCCTTAGTACTTGTACTTGTTTGTAAACTGTAGGTGGATCTGGATGGCAGACAGGAAATCCTTCAATTCCCCTACCCCACCTTAACCTGATCCAGACTCCAGAGCGCCGTCAGTGTAGGTACAAAGTACTAAAAAAGTACACAGTTGGTTGTACTATCGTTCTGGTCAGGCCACAGACATTGATGCTGGCCCTTGGGTGACGGTAAATTATTTAGGCACACTGTGGCTGTTTCAATTCTTTCTTCGCCCAGGGAGATTTCACAGGAACTCGAAATACCAAATTTTGGGTTGGTGTCATTACATTATTGCAGGAGATGGAGGGTTCGATTCCCCTCTCCCCCGGTGTGCCGGCCTCCGCCTCACCGCAAAGATCGCAAAGATCGCAAAGATCGACCGGTGCATGGCCAAGACGTACTACAGCATGGAAAGATTCGGAAGACAGCAGTGCCGTGAGCCATCGTGCGCTCGGGCACGAACTGGCAACCTAGGCCTGCAGCAGGTCACACCTGCTTAATTAACTCCGTGATCGTCCACGTCCCTCCGATCCGCCGCCCATATATGTGCCAACCATCCACTACCTACTCCACAGTTGACTCCCATGTTCAACTTAACCCGCACCTGTCACATCGCCGTTGTTCAGTAGGCATACATACTGTACTTACATTAACTACTTACCGAAGTACCCGATCAGGGCCAACAATTCCCAGCCAGCAGCCAACCCACTCCTTCGACACGATGACATCGGAGCGATAACCGACATTTGACTCGCTCTACAGCAGTATTTCGATGTGCTCAGGCCTACTCCGAGAGATCGAAACATGCCTAGCTACCGTTCTATCGCTACATTACCAGTGTTCTTTACGGCGTACACGCATTCATAACTAAATCTTCGTTGAGCAAAAATATATATACCTTGGTTGACACGGGGCCGTGTTCGTATTGTTTTATATATGATTGATTCTACTTTGAATGGCTCTTGGACACAAACGCTACGGATAGCACTGTCAGCTGTCGCGCGCCCGCTAAGTGCGTACAATTTGCCATCATATCCTTCTCGTGCAAGAAAGTGTACGCAGTGCTTGTTTGGAGCTCGTGAACCGACGGTCAGATTGTCCAAAGCGATACCAGGACCTGCTGCTCCAAGATGGTGTACTGTGGAAAGCCGTCACGCGGTTGCCAAATGTGTAGGACGAGAAGGATCAAGGCGAGTGGGAATCGACCAACTCAGCATTCGGGTACCGGGTGAAACGGACTAACATGAGTTTCTTCGGTGGGCAGTGTGACGAGGCGAAACCTACCTGCAACCAGTGCGCCAAGTCGCGCAGGCAATGCCCGGGTTATAAGGACGAATTCGATCTGGTCTTCCGCAACGAGACGAAATCCACGGAGCGGAGAGCCAAGAAAGCCAACAAGAAGGCTGCCGCGCAGAGGGCGGCGCCACAGGACTCACAGGGCTGGGCAGTGACACGGGTGCCGAGCCTGTCGATAGAGGAGCAAGCCGAGTGCCATTTCATCTCGCACTTTGTGCTGATGCCGGACGAGGGACACACGGTCGGGCACTTGGACTTCTTGCCCCCGATTCTCGACAGCCTAGACCCCGATAGCCACGTGCACCATGCCTTCAAGGCGTGCGCTCTGTCGTTCCTGAACAACCGAGGGGCGATGAACCAGAGGCTCCTGCAGAGCGCCTTGAACGAATATACCCTAGCGCTGGCCCAGACCAACGCCGCGCTTAGAGAACCAGAAACACAACTATCAGACGCAACACTAACGGCCGTTATCCTGTTGGGCATGTTTGAGGTGAGGCGGCGAAGGTCGTGTGACAAGGCTGAGCCAAGTTGTGCTGACCAGTATTTTTTAAATTATAGAGTATATCAGCCAAACAGATAGGCATGGCTAGCTGGGGATCCCACGTGGATGGGGCCGTCCAGCTCGTCAGAGCCCGTGGAAAGAAGCAGGTTAAGACCAAGACCGGCTTGCAGCTATTTATCGCGGTCAGAACGTTGATGGTAGGTCCTGCGTAGCTCTCACGTCAGACCCCTCAATCTTTTTCCTTGGAGAGGGTTGACAGCATTACCAGACCGTCTACTGCCTTACGGCAGCGAAAGCGCCTGCTATGGACGCGGGCTGGTGGCTCGAGGACACCGTTTTCAGCAAGACAGCGGTGGCAGTCCAGCGACTGATGATCAAGACGACGGAGATCCGGGCACTCGTGACAGAGACCCTAGCTCACCTCCGGCGCACGCCCGAGAACACGGAGCTCGTTCTCGACGCAATACGCAGAGCGCAAGCACTCGACCAAGAGACGGTCGCCTGGCAGCACGGCGTACCCGAATCGTGGCTTTACAGGACGGTGGCCTGGGAGGACAACGTGCAGAACGGAGACTACAGCAAAGCAGAGGTCTTTCCGGGCCGAGTCGACGTGTACAACGACATATGGATCGCGAGCGTTACCAACTCGGCACGCGCGGTGCGCCTCATCCTGCAGGCGCTCATCATGCGGTGCGCGGCTTGGGTCTGCTGGCCAGTAGACTACCGCACCACGCCCGAGTATGCCACGGCAGCGAGCGTCTGCCGGGACGAGATCACCGACATCATCGCCTCGGTGCCGTACAACCTCGGCTGGCACCTGAAGAAGAAAAAGGAGAAGAGGGACTGCGGCAAGACGAACTTTGGTACCTTCGCCTGCGGCCAGGAGGATAGCCCGAAGGGCCTGGCGGGCTACTTGGTAACGTGGCACCTGACGTGCGTCAACTCGCAGGACTTTGCGACGGATGCCCAGCGCGCCTGGGTTGTGGGACGTCTGCGAAGTATAGGGAATGATCTCGGCATCAGGTATGCCAATGTCATGACTCAGGTACGTTTCTTTCTTCCATGGTCCCTCTCCCCTCCATCTATAACGACTCTGCGCTCTGTGATCCCCTCCCATGGAATGGCTGACAAACCCGCGCCCTTTCTTGTAGCTCCACATGCGCGTCCCATCGATGCTGATCCGCCGGGACGCCCTGATATCATCGAGCTATGGCTTCGAGAGCCTCTTCTCCCAAACCACGCCTCCACCGGAACCCGGGCAGCCCCTCAGCCCGATTCAGCAGTGGGAGGCAGTGCAGAAGCAGAAGATGGCAGCGGGAAAAGCGGAGCTCATAAGGAAGCTGACGCAGGACACCAACAGCGAAGTCGCGCATCAATATGCCGAGAAGTGGCTCAATATCAGACCGACGGATCTGGCCATGGCATCTCCTAAATAGAAGGGAGGCGGGCATTGACTCCGTAGGTAACACTGACTAGGTAGTCTCCTTATCCTGCGTTCCGGATATGTGCACAAAGACTCGGTCTTTACTTTTGCGCAGGTAGGCAGATGGTGGCCATGATTAAGGCCGAGTGTTGACAGTTCACGAACTGGGTAAAATGCTAGTAAAATGCTAGGTTAGTTATTATCGACGGAAAAGACGGGTGTATGTGGAGTGCAAGTTTTTACTTACCACATTCCACATACAGAAGGCATACCTTGAGAGACCTCATATATCTTTGTATATCATCACTTCAGTACCATTCCACATGTACTGTCTATCTAGCCGGCGAAAATAGATCTTTCGTACTTTTTCTCTACAGACCAAACTTGTGCGGGTTCCATGTGTCACCCACGGAGTCGGTATCTGAGCGAATGACACGGAAGCGGACGTATTCTTGCAAAGAGCATCGATCTCGTGTATCTGTCAGTACTTAGGAGTTTGGGGTAGATGCCTTGGATTTCATGGCACATCACGTCTGTTCTCTCTCGTCAGGTCCGTTTGCGAGAGCATATGCGTAAAGAGACGTTCCCATCCTTTCTGTACTTTTCCCAAACAGAGCCCTAGAGAAAAGGACACTCTCGAGTCTCGTACTGAATGAGGCCATCCATGTGGCTTGCCTTTCGACAGCTTGTCCACACGCTAGCATAGTGATTGAAAAGATGATATCGTAATCTAGCATTCAAGGAGAGGGATCTTTTTCTCGAACTCCTGGCCTACCCTACCCTTGAGAGTCGATTCATGATCGCTCTGGGTTATAAAGCATGAACTCAGTTTTCTCTTCTTAAACATCCCTGTATCACGCGTGGGATCACTGGGGATTTTATTCGCGTGGTAATGCCGAGTGTATATCCCATAACCGTTTTGCGCAGATAGTGTCTAAAGGGGTAGACGCCCTCGAGCTTATTGATGCGACATGTCTTTCCGTCTTGACTGTTGATTTTTTCCCCTTAGTCTCATACCTTCACATCCCCCATCCGACAATAACGACCGCTTTTCCATTATTTTCGTTTTGTCGCCGTCGTCTTCTTCGTCGAACCAGTCCCGCCATCGTGCGACCCGGACGAGCCGGCGTTCCAGGCCTTGACGACCCAGCTCTGGGTGGCGTCGACGTAGCGCTCGTTCTCCATGTGGCGGACGCCGACCTTGACGCCCTCCTTGGTAAAGACGACGTTGTGGGCGGCGAAGCTGTGCTCGGCGTTCTGGCGGATCTTGGTCGCGCCGACGTAGATCTGGTAGCCGACGAAGGCGACGCCGGCGACGACGGCGAGGAGGATCAGGAGGGGCACGAGTTGGCTGTTTTATTGGGTTTGTTCGTAAGTTTAGTCTCTCGGTTTGATTTTACATGCAAGAGACGTGATAGGGGCGATGCGTGGTTGTTTATGGCTTGGGATCTATAGAGCGTGGAGGTTGGAGGGTGAAGGTCGGAGGCCGCCCAGTGGTTCACGCAGCAAACGTACCTGAGAGTCGAGGCCCTAGAGACATGGACGTCTTTGACCGGTTTACTACTACCCCAGCTCATGATTGCCGTGCTCACTGCTAGCTAGGTTAAACAGTTGCGTTGGCGTGCGGGTTGTCTTCGGTCTTGGATGATTTGACTTCAAACTTTATTATTGCGGAAGAATCCCGTCCTGAACTTAGGGAACTCGAGATGTTGTCGGTGAGTAAATAGTCAAGGAGGGGCTAGAACAGTTGCGTTTGGAAGATACTAGGTTAACAAGGTGCGTGGTAAGTTAAGTTCTGCTTGTTTTCCCTGTTCTCGAGCAAGGTGAACAAAACTGGCTTTGTTGGATTATACGGAAACAACGACGAAGAGGTGCGCAATGGGAATGCAGATAGAGTATATAGACCACTACTAGGTTAACCTAGGGCGAGTGTGCCGGAATAGCAACCGAGCGGTAAAGATGTGCTCGTCGTGCATATATAACGCTTGTAGATTGGATCAAGGCCTCCGATGGCCTGTCTTTCTGATATGGCCTGACGATTCAGTTCCAATCACCCACCTCGGTTACTGAGACACCTAAACATCGCGAGGGCATTGTAATACCTTGGTAGTAGTGCTGTACTCAGCCCGGAATGGGCGCAGGGAGCGGCGCAGCTTACCGGGAAGAGGCTAAGGTTAACCTTGAGACCGCACTTCTGGTATCTAATAACCAATCTGTAGGATCTGTAGGACCAGAGGCATGCGGACAAAGACCAGGAGGGGTAGGGCAGGTGCGATGAAGCAGTTTCATGTAGCGTCAGCCAGTTCCAAAGCTGGAATATGGAGCATTCCCAATACGGACATTGTGCTTCTCGATTGCTTCAACATGCATACCAAAAGTGTGTTCTGAGGACATGCTACGGAGTATACAAATCTACCTAGGTATCTCCCTCTCTTGGAGTCTGGCACGTCTGGGAGTGCCTTGGAGAGATGTTGCTGCTTATTACATGTCAGATCTGCCAACTTGCACTTTACTGCGTACATCATAAGGTAAAATAACCCCAGGTTAACCTAATAAGAGCTCCCATTCCACAAGTGGGTACAGCAGTACAACAGTTGTACTTTGATTCGTGTACGTACAGTATTATTGCCGCTTAAACACCGTGTGGACTCCCCGTAGTACCGCAGCTGAGACCAATTGTATGTGCTGTACTGTGCACCTTCGCAACAGATGACATGACCAGCCCACCACATTAGTACAAGAAGCCCTTATGGTTGGCACCTGCAGGCTCACCACTGTACAGCAGTCCTGCTACTGTATGCTGTATGTATTGCTTCACCTTGCCTTGTGCCTTGTCTTGCCAAAGCTCTCTCGTATTCTCGACATCGGGAAAACAGTTTGGCCGCCTCTCTGTGTCTCGTGGCCTACGAATTGACACTCCTGTGAAAGTAGGGCCTTGTATCGCATTCTAAAATAGAATTCAAGATCTCTATAGCCCGCTTTTTCAGGTCCATCCTACAGCACTGTGCCTTCTGAGTACCTACAACCTGTCAGTGATTGTCAAAACGTGGCCTCGAACAACGCCAGGTTCAAGGTCCAGTCCGCCAACCTATCCCCGGTCCCTACCTCAAATCTGTTTGGTCCAGTCCTGGCCATTCTCCGACAACGCTCCTATACGATCGCATAATCTGATACAACCGATAAATTGACATACCGCGATTGTCCTCTGACAGTTGACCGCGCAATCGCTGCCGAGATGGCTGCCCCCAATGATGGACAAGGCCAATATCCCCCACAACCATATGGCCAGGAAGCCCAGTATGGCGGTTACGAAGACCAAACATCTACTCCGCCGCCCGCCGGCACACACGTAGATCATGGAAGGAAGAAGAAGAGAGGGTATGCTACGCAGGCCTTTGAATTTGGAAGCGGTGCGAACGCTGCGGCTACTGTTGGCGCGCCCCCTCCCATGCCTGGTGCTGGCACACCACAGCCTGCTCAGGGCTATGGTGGATATTCTGCGCCGGGCTATGAGCAAGCCGGCTACGGCGTTCCCGCTCCCGTCCCTTACGACCCCCAGCAGCCCGCCGCGCCTCTGGGGCCTGCACAGGCCGGGTATCAAGCACCTGCTCCCTACTATACTGGAGCCCCTGCTGCAGGGTTAGGCCCGCTTACGCAGAACATGGCAGGCCTGAGCATGGGAGCCTCTCCACAACCCGCTGCTCAACAACCGCTTCAACAGCAGCAACGTCTGGCTCTGAACCAACTGTATCCGACGGATCTCCTGAACCAACCTTTCAACGTGTCCGAGCTTGACCTGCCTCCGCCACCTATCATCTTGCCTCCTAACGTATGTGTACCGGCCGGCATCCACCGCACCACTTCATCACTACAACTGCACGTCAAGCTCTCTTCTCAATACTTTGCCTAGACTAACCATGCCCGTAACCTTGTAGGCCAGTGTCACGCAGTCGCCCCACGCCAATTGCCCGTCAAAGTACATTCGATCCACGCTCAATGCAGTCCCTACCACGAACTCCCTGCTGAAGAAGTCCAAGCTTCCCTTCGCTCTCGTGATCCAGCCATATGCGGCACTCCATGATATTGACGATAACGTGCCAGTCGTCCAGGATCAAGTAATTGCACGTTGCCGGAGATGTCGGACATACATCAATCCTTATGTGACCTTCTTGGACCAGGGACACCGCTGGAGATGCAACATGTGCAACTTGACGAACGATGTTCCGCAAGCTTTTGATTGGGATGCAGCCACACAGAAGAGCGTGAACCGCTGGGACAGGTTTGAGCTAAACCACGCTGTCGTGGAGTTCGTTGCTCCCCAGGAGTACATGGTACGCCCGCCTCAGCCCCTCGTCTATCTGTTCCTGTTCGATGTGAGTTACGCTGCCGTGTCCACTGGCCTCCTAGCCACGAGCGCTCGGACTATTCTGGACAGCCTTAACAGGATACCGAATGCCGATCGTCGCACCCGTCTGGGCTTTATCGCCTTTGACTCGAGCTTGCACTATTTTTCCATCCCCAAAGACGAGGATGAGAATGCGGAGACGAACATGTTGGTCGTGAGTGACTTGGAGGAGCCGTTCCTGCCGGTGCCTCAAGATCTCTTGGTTCCTTTGACGGAAAGCCGGCAGAGCGTGGAGAACTTCCTCACCAAACTTCCAGAGATGTTCCAGAACAACCAGAACAACGGTTCGTGTCTCGGGTCAGCCTTGAGATCTGGCCACCAGTTGATTGCCCCCCTGGGCGGTAAGCTTGTGGTCTTGAGCGCGTCCTTGCCGAACATGGGCACCGGCAAGTTGGAAATGAGAGAGGACAAGAAACTTCTGGGCACTTCTAAGGAGAGCGGCCTCCTCCAGACGGCGAATAGCTTTTACAAATCGTTTGCCGTCGAGTGTTCCAAGAATCAGGTGTCTATCGATATGTTCCTTTTCTCTTCGCAATATCAAGACGTGGCCTCGCTCAGTAACCTACCGAGGTACACTGGCGGACAGACTTGGTTCTACCCTGGCTTCAACGCTGGTAGGTCGGAAGATGCCATCAAGTTTGCCTCCGAGTTCAGTGATTATCTGTCGTCAGAAATCGGCCTTGAGGCGGTTCTTAGAGTCAGAGCTTCGACCGGCCTACGGATGAGCACGTTCTACGGCAACTTCTTCAACAGGTCTTCCGATTTGTGTGCTTTCCCGGCCCTCCCTCGCGACCAGTGCTACGTGATCGAAGCAGCCATCGACGAGAGTCTGCAGAAACAGTTCATATGCCTCCAGGCAGGTGTCTTGTATACGACGTGCAATGGGGAGCGGCGGATTCGCGTCATGACCCTCTCGCTACCCACGACTACCAATGTCGCGGATATCTATGCGTCAGCCGATCAGTTAGCCATCACGACTTATTTCAGCCACAAGGCTGTTGAGCGCGCCCTTGGCAGCGGTCTGGACGCTGCGCGCGACGCGCTGCAGGCCAAGATTATTGAGCTCCTGCAAACATTCAAGAAGGAACTTGGTGGTGGCAGCATGGGAGGCGGTGGTCTTCAATTCCCCGCAAACCTACGCGGCCTACCTGTCCTTTTGCTGGGCCTAATAAAGAATGTTGGCCTGCGGCGCTCTGCGCAGATCCCGTCCGATCTCCGATCCGCCGCGCTCTGCCTCCTTTCCACATTGCCGCTCCCGCTTCTCATACAATACATATATCCCCGGCTGTACTCGCTACACGATATGCCAGATAACGCAGGCGTGCCTGACCCAGAGACGAGCCAGATCGTATTGCCGCCACCGGTGAACCTGTCTTCCGAACGGTTGGTCTCTTACGGCTTGTACCTGATCGACGACGGTCAGACTCAGTTCCTATGGATTGGGAGAGACGCAGTGCCCCAGCTGCTCGCCGACGTGTTTGGAGTCCAGGACCGGTCGCAGCTACGGGTTGGCAAGGGGTCGGTGCCCGAGTTGGACAACGACTTCAATGAACGGGTGCGGGCGGTGATCGCAAAGACGAGGGATCACCTGTCGCGGGGCGTTGGTAGCGTGGTGGTGCCTCACCTGTATATTGTGCGTGAGGATGGCGAACCAAGCCTGAAGCTGTGGGCGCAGACACTACTCATAGAGGATCGCGCAGACCAGGGCATGAGCCTTGCCCAATGGATGGGCTCCCTGAGAGAAAAGGTGAGTTGAGTTAAGCCATCTGACAAGCCTACAGGCGTCAGTACTGGGATGCTAAAATGTTCTTACTCTTCCAGGTTGTGCAGTAAAACGACATTATACCAAGTTATAATACAGAGCCTAGGCGGGCTCAACAAGCCTGGGATTGGCAACTCCACCGGACAGACATGCACATTCAAATAGTTGACAAGGGATCGAACTATACAGACCTTGATACCGCAATGAAAATGAAATCACCTATTCACAGTACTATACGTCATGCTGTTATATTCATCCTGAATGTAGGGGATGAGCTTACCATGTACAGTAGTCCGTCCTCGGTTCCTGGCATCTATTCGGGTTGAGAGAGTACCCACCGTGCGGGTCTAGCAGCATGGGCCTTAGCGGTTGCAACTTGCCAGGCGGTTGCAAGGCATATAAATAGCATCTATTTGTGACCGACCTATCTGATTGGCCCCCAGTATGCGACGTTGGGTTGATAACTGTTAACTGTAACAAAGGATGAACCAACATGAGAGTCTATTCGACAGGGCAGATCGCCGAGATGATTGGTTGCAGTGTTTGGGTGTGGATGTCAATTAGCGCTTAGGGAAGCCTCAACTTGTCCAGCAGGCTCGGAGATCGGGTACAACAATGTCTATTCGCCAGGGGCCTTGGAACGGACCAGAGAGCTAGACAGTCTACTACCTACAGTGTCTCTGTCGTCTTTAATGAGATAGCATGGGGTACCTGACGGTTTTGTTGGAAAAGGGGGCCGGTACCTACATGCAAGTGCACCCCAACACGCCCAGTTATGGCACGTGTGTGTGTGTGTGGGCTACCGTAGTGGTACCCCTCTTTCCCCTGGTCAACTCCCTCCCACTCCTCCTTTTCTCCTTGGACGCCCATATTTTACTTGCTCACCAGCCTGTCTGCACGCGCGAGAGGGACTGGAATCCTAAACATCCGTCCCATCGTACATGCGCTGGCAAGTTGTAGTGGGAGAAATCAAGACCCCACGTGGCATCTGCCCAACATCGCGGCTGTTCATTTGCAAGTGAAGAATGAGTGGGGAGTCATTCCCTTTGCCTAGCTCCGGAATGTCCTCTAACCTTAGGGCCTCGTCTTAAGGTGTTTCGAGTCCCGCGCCAGTGTGACAGCCCGGGAGCTCCCTGTTCCTAAAGGTACCTAAGAACTGTACCCTTCGAAATAACAGCACCTAAAACGCTCCACTTGCGAGGTTGTCTTGCAGTTTGGATCTTGGGTCAAGTCAAGGCAATCAAGCGTTAGCACAGTCTTTGACCTCTGTTCCGGTGAGGAATCACGGTATACGCATTGGGTATACAAGAAGCAGAGATTAAGCGGTTCAAAAATATACCACAGTATAGCATTTCGCTACAAACCGTGCAGCCAACATACATCACCTGCAGTAGCATGCAGGCAACCTGTTAGATGCTGCTCCCCTTAGAGGGGTTGAGAGAAAGGTTCATAGTACATGTATATTTACCTTCCGATGTCAGTGCAATGTTTGTTTGTGCCAACCTTCAGTGAGGTAGGTACCCACTACCACTGTACCCCTCAGTTCTAGGCAGGTACGAATGGACTACAAGGCACCTGGGCAAGACCTAAGCCAACAACTTGGATACTGATATCTGTGAGTACATATATGTACCCACTTAATGTCCCCAGGTTACCAGGTAGGTAAGTACATATGTAGTACATCCATCATACCTCCTATTTCCATGTTCATCGAGGGCACCTGGCAGCAGGCAACCTCCCGACACCATTCATATTCTTCCAAAACTGCCGTCTTCCTCGCCTTTCCCATTTACCTGCAATTCCCCATTTCTACCATTATAAGTTTGGCAGTCGTCCGTTTCTTCTTCCGCGTTGGGGCTTTTGTAGTGGCCGAGACTTGCATAGGTCGTATTCTGCCGACGCCGACACCAGAGAGGGATCGTTACCTACATACCTCTAAAGCTGAACTGCTTGTGCGGGCCTCCCAACCCGACCCCTCACGTCCCGTTCTCATCGTCCGTACAGTATATCGTCCTGACTTCAGGCCAGCCGCGGAGTGGCCCCTGAGACGCACCGCGCAGGCCACGGTTATACACACCAGGTCACCGATAGCTGCGTGCTCTCCATGTAAGCACCGTCTTTTCCTTTCCGAAGGATCCTGTGCAGGTCAAGCAGGTGCATTGCTTTTTTCGGCCTCCGTCATGCGCTTCCTTCGCGTTTCGCAGTCGTTTCCTCCCCTCGGCCTGTCCCCGGCCCGACCCAGGCTGCATTTGCCGTCTTCCAGCCATCATTTGAAGTCTTGTAAAAGCTGGTGCTTGCGATTTTCCCATCGAGGAACCAGCGGACACCCCACTATCTGGGACACCTGTCGAGGAGACGTCAGTCCTCCTCGCGCATCATTGCACTCGGGCCTTCTCGAATGCTAGGAAACACCCCAGCTATACAAGACCAGGCCTGTCGCTATTTTATCCTTAGCTTTCTTTGTCTCCTTTCGTTGTAGCTAACCTGACTCTCCACGTTGTAGATCGGACGAGCTTAAAAGCCAGCACTAAACTCCCCCCGTCTGGTACAAAGGATTACTTGAGACGACTGGGACGAGCACCGCTGCCTTTCCCGCATACGCTACCACACACTACACCGTAGTCTTCTGTCGAGGCGAACCGCCCACGCAAAGTCGATATATCGCCTGGTCTGATAATCAGGCTGTGTATGTGCGGATTCTCGAGCGGCGACTGTTTATAAGGCCATCTCTTTAGTCGCAGGCAGCTGAGAGCCACTACCCCTACGCTACCATGTCGCGATCAAACCCGCCGAATCCCCAGGGATCTCGCAAGATTTCCTTCAACGTCAGTGAGCAGTACGACATTCAAGATGTAGTTGGCGAAGGCGCCTACGGTGTTGTCTGGTACGGTCCACACTGCGCTTGCCCCCTCATATACTCACGCCCTCGCTGACCCCCGTGTTTCAGCTCGGCGATACATAAGCCCTCGGGGCAGAAGGTGGCGATCAAGAAGATTACGCCGTTTGACCATTCCATGTTCTGTCTGAGAACTCTTCGCGAGATGAAGCTGCTGCGCTACTTTAACCACGAGAACATCATCTCGATTCTTGACATCCAAAAGCCCCGAAATTATGAGTCCTTCAACGAGGTCTACCTCATCCAGGTATGGAGACAGACTTGTTTACGCTGGACATGACCCATTGGGCTGACCGGGAACCAGGAGCTGATGGAAACTGATATGCACCGCGTAATCCGCACGCAAGACCTGTCGGACGACCACTGCCAGTACTTTATCTACCAGACTTTGCGAGCCCTCAAGGCAATGCATTCCGCCAACGTTCTGCATCGAGACCTGAAGCCTAGTAATCTGCTGCTCAATGCTAATTGTGATCTCAAGGTTTGCGACTTCGGCCTCGCGAGATCCGCGGCGTCACAGGAGGACAACTCGGGCTTCATGACGGAGTACGTCGCGACCCGCTGGTACCGTGCTCCGGAGATCATGTTGACTTTCAAGGAATACACAAAGGCGATCGACGTCTGGTCTGTGGGATGCATTTTGGCCGAGATGCTTAGTGGCAAGCCGTTGTTCCCCGGCAAGGACTGTAAGTGGCACCTGAGCAACATGCTCTGTTATCAGCGACCGAGTGAACCCAGCTGACATGCTAGAAGACCATCACCAGTTGACGCTGATCCTGGATGTACTGGGCACGCCTACGATGGAAGATTACTACGGCATCAAGTCGCGCCGTGCTCGGGAGTACATCCGATCCCTGCCGTTCAAGAAGAAGGTGCCGTTTCGGACTCTGTTCCCGAAGACGTCGGAACTCGCTCTCGACCTGCTGGAGAAGCTTCTTGCCTTTAACCCGGTCAAGCGTATCTCGGTAGAAGATGCTTTGAAGCACCCCTATCTCGAGCCCTACCACGACCCGGACGATGAGCCTACGGCAGATCCGATCCCCGAGGAGTTCTTTGACTTCGACAAGCACAAGGATACGCTCAGCAAGGAACATCTGAAGCAGCTCATCTATCAAGAGATCATGCGGTAGAGGGGAGATGAAATAAGGCATTGCCAAGCACATCCGAGTGACGGACGCTGCATAAGGCGGGGTAACCGGTTGCGGAAAGTACGTGTACCGGAGGAAGAGAGAGTTGTTCAGAGATTACATGAGCAGACGAGCGAGTAAACAACGGCAGCGGCCGCCATTCTGATTTGGGTGAAGCGCTTGGTCACGGTTGGGGCCGCTCTTGATGGGCCAGACTAACAGCAGTAGGGAAAGAAAGGATATGGTTTTTTGCCTTTTCTGTTCGTTCCCCTATCTCTATTCCTACCTACACTGGCCCTTTGAGTACAGGTAAATATCGCTTCCACAAGAGTAATGATTCGGTACTACCGAAGTGATAAGGCCAGAAACATGCCGAGAATTATCATTTCTACAGTACAAGTAGACAAAGTTCCTCTTTAGCCAGACTACCAAGTAATTACCTACGTCATCTCCCGACCCCTAGGCATACTGCGTTCTTATGTAAACGTCCACTTAAAAGTGGCACTCCGTGCAGCAGTATAGTTGTACAGTAAAATAGGTTATTATGTAAGCTCAGGCGCGTATAAATGGGGTAGAGTTGCCGGACTACATAACTTAGTAGGTACCAACGCAATACATGTAAGGAAAGGTCAGTCTAGAACCTCCAAGCTTGTGGTACTGTGCTGAGTACGTACAACTGAAGTTTGTAAACCGGCTCCGATCCCGGCAGTTATGGAAGGCAAAACGGGAACAAGAAAGGGATAGTCATCCGCATTTTAAGGTGGCGCATGGTAACAAAGTAAAGTTTGCGCTGCTACTTCAATTAGCTAACTATTGTTTAGTCTCTCGGATTATTTCACGCAAACATATCAACCTCAGGCGTGCATATCGAGGGTCCGCACATAAACTCGCACCTGACGTCTATCGGGCCCAGGCCAGGAAAAGGGGGGAAGGAAGAGGCTGACTAAAAGGGAAAAGTTCAAAGGGAGGGGGGGAAATAATAGGGGAAAAAGACAAGAAATGGCTCCTATCGCCTTGGGAGAGTCGATCCCTCCCAACACGTCTCACGTAGGTGCCCTGTCACTGTCAGGCCTTGTGTGCAGTGTGTGACGGCAACAGCCACAACAGCCGCAACAAGTATTGACTGTTTCATCACAGGCCGTCAGCGTGTCTCTCCCGACATGGAAGGCCAACATCGGCTACGAGGAAGGGGAGCAATGGGTAGTCGGGAACATGACTACGGGCTACCCGCGGTTCTTCATCCATAAGAGCATCCAAGCGCTGAAAGGCGACATACTGGCCAAGCACGGCCAGGCCGGCCAAGACGCCATGCTCTTCCCTACGGCCAACATCGCGCAGAGGTGTGTGGACTTTGTGCGGACCAAAGCACCGGCCGGGTCTGCCCTTGACCACGTCTCCGTCCTCCGTCTGGTAGTGGATCCGACCAAGGAATTCCCTGAAGCGGTAGTGACGGTGAAGCCATCGATCGCGGCCGTCATCTTCCCCAAAGAGCTCTTCCCCGTCGCGAAGCAGTACTGGCAGCACTCGGGCGACGGTGTCTCCAGCCGGCGCGCCGAGTTCTGTCACCGGTTGTTCCGCGAGGGCTCCTTGGTCCCCGAGCTCCGTTCGCCCTCTCCCCGCTCGCAATCGTATCAAAATATGCGTCGTGGGCCCAGGCGCTATCAGAGAGACGCGTCCGTCGACGAGAGGACCGGTATGGCGGAGCACGCTGGAGAGGCGAAGGAGGACTCGCCCGAGGAACGCGAGCTCGCCGATAGTGTCGAGAGCTCGCGATTCCTGGAAGAGCGTTTCGGCCGCAACCTCGACGTGTCGTTCGTCGAGAACGCCAAGTCGGCCATCCGCCGTCGCATCGCCGGCGTGCTCACGACCGACCTCGACCTCAGCAGCAAATCGCTGCCTGCCATGGAGTCCAACGCGCGCGGCGTGTCGAACCTGCAGGAGCACGACATATACCTGACGACTTGCGGCATGAACTCCATCTTCACCACCCACCAGGCCTTGCTCAGGGCGCGCACGCCGCAGAAGAGTATCGAGTTCGGCTTCCCCTACGTCGACACGTTGAAGATCCTGCAGAAGTTCGGGCCCGGGGCCGTCTTCTACGGCCACGGGTCCGCGGCCGATCTCGACGACCTCGAGAGGCGCCTTGCCGCCGGCGAGAAGTTCCTCGCCCTCTTCTGCGAGTTTCCCGGGAACCCGCTCCTGACGTGTCCGGACCTGGCGCGCATCCGACGTCTCGCCGACACGTACGATTTCGCCGTGGTCGTCGACGAGACGATAGGCACGTTCGTGAACGTCAACGTCCTGCCCTACGCCGACGTGGTCGTGAGCAGCCTGACCAAGATCTTCTCGGGCGACTGCAACGTCATGGGCGGGAGCGTGATCCTAAACCCCGGTGGCCGGTACTACGCGGCGCTCAAGGAGGCCCTCTCGCCCGGGGCCGGCGTGTTCGAGGCCGAGGCGTACTGGGCCGAGGACGTGCTCTTCATGGAGCGGAACAGCCGGGACTTCGCGGGCCGCGTCGACCGCATCAACGCCAACGCGGCCGCCATCGCCGAGACGCTGCGGTCGCACCCGCTCGTGAGCCGCGTCTACTACCCGGCCTGCAACGACGAGGACTCGCGCCGCAACTACGACGCCTGCCGGCTCCCGCGCGGCGGCTACGGCGGCCTGCTTTCCTTCACCACCGTCTCCGAGGCCCATGCCATGGCCTTCTACGACGCGCTCGAGACGGCCAAGGGGCCCAGCCTCGGCACCAACTTCACCCTCACCTCGCCCTACGTCATCCTCGCCCACTACCAGGAGCTCGACTGGGCCGCCAGCTTCGGCGTCGAGCCGCACCTGCTCCGCGTCAGCGTCGGCCTCGAGGATAACCTGGTCGAGACCTTCTCCAGGGCGCTCAAGGCTGCCGAAGCTATACCGGTGCCTGTCCAGTCGTGATCGTTCGGAGTAAAGGAAGTGGAGAGGGAAAGGGGGGGTGGGCCAGTTGAATGGATAGATAAAAAGGAACAGGACGGAAGAGAGTGGCAGGTGTGTATTGAAATTGAACCAATGGTTTCAATCGTGGCATCTATTACGGTATAGAAACTAGAAGTAGAACTCTGCACGGCTCAACACCGCAGCGCAAAGGGCAGTCGAGCTGTCTTGTCAACTCAACAGTGGACATAAAAAGGAATCGGATATTCATGGTAAATAGCTGATTATTTCCTGTTCCCTATCATGCACTTGCAAATAAACCGCTTGATCGAAAGTGTTACTTTAATGCTCGGGTACTAGTAATATATATGCATGTCTAACCATAGGCTTAAACAAATACTAATAATAATCCAACGTCACCTTTTACACACTGCAGGTAGGACTTGAATTTTTTTAAAAGAAACTTGAATTTGTAAAGGAGCTATATAAACATCGTCCCCAAATATAAGAAGAAAGAAAAGAGTATAAAACATAAAACCCACCCTTAAAACGCCTTTCCTTCTATATATATCTTCTCTACTACCCAATGTAAACAGACCAGACCAAAAACAGGAACAGCAAGAGTAAGCAAAATCATCAAAACCACCGTCTCCCCTGTCATTCCTTCCTTCTTCCCATCTCGTCGTTAAACAGTAAGCCCAAGCCACCCTTGATCAAGAAAGGGTGGAGAGAAAAATAAAACCATCCAAAGCAACCCCTAGGATGAGACAAAGGTACAACATATGTACAGACAGGACCGGAGAAGATGGGTGGGGAAAATTTATGTATGAAGAAGTGGAAGCGTCGCGCCGCGACAAACGGATCCCGCGGGAGTAGAAAGTGAGACAGATGTGTGTGAGAGAGAGAGGGGCTTGTGTAATGGCGTATGAGGGAGTAATCATCTTCCCTTAGAAGTTCCACTGCTTCAGCCACATCTCGACCCACTCGCTGCTCACGGGCGGGAGCCTCCTCATGGTCTCGCTCTTGCGGGCCGTGACGACGGTCTCGAGGTTGAACGGGGTGATCTTGACGTCCTTGGGCGCGATGAGGCCCTCGTAAAAGTCGGCGAGCTTGAGACCGGGGAGCTCCTTGGCCGTGGCGCCGCCCGACTGGCCGGCCTGCTTGAGGGCCCGGACCCACTCCTCCCAGGGGACGGAGCGCGTGCCCTCGGGCATCACCTTCATGATGCTGGGCTGGATGACCTGCCAGTAGCCGAGCTTGGGGTTGACGGCGTGGTACACCTTCAGCTCGTCGTCGGCGAGGTCGTCCGACTGGGCCGACTTCTTGGCGGGCGCGCCGACGCCGGCGAGCTCAACGACGATGTCGGCCAGGAGATCTACGGGAACCCACTCGATCCTGTCGAGCGTGCCGAGGTTGGCCGGCAGCATCTTGAGGTACTTGGACGACTCCACGATGGTGGGGAACCACTCCTGCCTGTTCCACTCGCCCTTCTCGCCCGTGGTAACGGGGCCGGCGATCTGGCCGACGCGGCAGATGGACGCGTCGACGCCCGAGACCTTGACGGCCTGCTCGAGCACCATCTCGGCCATCAGCTTCGAGAGACTGTAGCCCTGGGTGCCGGCGATGCTAAGGTCGTGGATCGGCTGCTCGGGGATCGGTCTGTCGTCGGCCCACTTGGTAATGCTGCCGACCGACGAGATGTAGAAGATGGCCGTGCCCTTGCGGCTCTTCTTGGCGAAGTCGACCAGGTGCCGGACGCCGCGGATGTGCGGCTCGAACGACGAGAGGTCCATGTTGAAGTTGACGGGCCACGAGTTGTGGATCACCTTGGTCACGCTCTTGAGCAGGACGTCGTACTTGCCCTGGCCCAGGCCGAAGTCGGCCTTGGACAGGTCGGCCGTGAGGAACTGCACCTTCTTGGCCGGCCAGTCCTCGGTCAGACCCTTGGTCTTGAAGGCGGCGCGCTGTCTGTCCTCGGCATCGCCCGAGCGGTTGAAGCAGTAGATGCGCTTGACGCTCGAGTTCTTCAGCAGAGTGTTGAGGAGGTACGTGCCCAACGATCCGGTCGTGCCGGTGACGATGACGGACTCGCCGTCTTGCGGAAGGTCGCGAGTGTACTTGGAGACAATCTCCTGGGCGAGCTGGTAAGTGGCCTTCTCGGCGTCCTCGCTCCCGCCCGTACCCTGCAGGGAAGTGTAGAACGCGTTGGATAGCTTCTCCAGCGTCGGGTTTCCGTAGATGATGCTCGGGCCCAGCGTGATGCTGACCTTGGCCCGCTCGGCGGCCGTGCGAAGAGCGCCCAGGATCTGGAAGACAAGGAGGGAGTCGAAACCAGCGGTGAACAGGTTGTCGTCGTCGTTCAACTCCTTCTTCAGCAAGACGTTGATGATTTCACGCAAGCTGTCGGCAATGGTCGTGGGCGAGGAAACGTCCATGTCGGAGGTGAGCGCCTTGGCCTCCTGGGCCTCGAGCTCCTCATAGAAGGCGTCAATCTCCTTCTCGTAGGCGCGGAGCATGGCCGTGCGCCTCACCGTGCCCTTGTCCGTCCGCAGGAAGGGCTTGCCCTCGACCGTCAACATCATGTTAGCCCGGAAGATGCGGGCGTGCGAGGGCGAGGCGGCGTTGGCCTTCTCGACCACCTCGGCGTAGATCTTGTCGAGCAGCGCCTCGGTCTCCGCCGCGGTCGGGGGGACGGCGTCGCGGAGCTCTAACAGGACGGCCGGGTGGAACCTCCGGTTTCCTACGACCAGGGCAGACTGCACGGCGGGGTGGGAGCTGATGCAGGCCTCGATGTCGACCGGCTGGACCTTCTCGCCGTTAGAGAGCACGACGACGTCGTCAGCACGGCCGACGCAGAGCCACCGGCCGGGCTCGGTCGGGTGCGGCGCGAACAGGTCCTTGGTCGAGTACTCGGTGTCCTCGGGGAAGGTGTAGAAGAGACCCTGCCATCGCTTGTACTCGGGCTTCTTGACGAAGAAGAGCTCGAACAAGCCGGGCGTCACCTCGCGCAGCTCAGTGCCCAGCTCGGGAGGGAACTTGAACGTCCGCCAGTCCTTGCCCTTCTGCGGGGACACCATAGCCCAGATGCCACCCTCGGTCGAGCCGTACACGTTGCGCACCGAGACGACTCTGTTCACGATATCACCAAGCGGCGAAGAGAGCGAGCCTGTGAACGAAGGGAGTTAGAATGTTGCGCGTTAAGAAGCAAGGTGTAAGGTTACTGGGTGTTGTCAACTCACCTCCTCCAGTGATGATGTATTTGCAGTTGGCCAGCTTGTTGAGCGTGATGGGGGTCTTGGCCAGCTCCTCGACGGTCGAGGGAGGAATGAAGAAGGCCTTGACAGGAAGGTTGGATACGATGCGGTCGATGGTATCGGCGCTGATGACTCCGTTGGTGGGTTCCGTCACGATGGTAGAGCCAAGCCAGAAGTTCAAGCCGAGCTTGACCATGAGACTGGCAGCCTAAGTAGATGATGGGTTGGTCAGCATCTGAGCTACGGAAGGGAGCAATGCTCACTGGAGTCGAGGAGAAACTTACATGGAACCAGGGGAAGGGGTTGAAGACGAGGTCCGTAGACGCCCAGGACGGGGTGATCTCTTCACCCTCCTCGAGGGCAATGTCTTTGATGGCGTCGCCGCTGGCAATCGTGCCCAGGCGCATGACGATGGGCTTGGGAAGACCAGTCGAGCCGGATGTGTGGAGGACGGCGAGGGGGTCCAAGTTGGCCTGCTCCCACGTCTTGGTGTACGGGTACTTGGCGACGGGACGAGGGTCGAGCAGCTCTTCCAGCGTCGGCGTCTGGAGCACTTCCATCGGACGGTTCGCGAGGATCTGGTCGACCAACTCATTGTTCTCGGTTGACCGGGCCCAAATTCGGCAGTCTGTCTTGTCGACGACAGCCAAGCTGCCTTCCAAGCTGTTCCTCGGCGACACAAGGAGGGCCTGGGGATAAGAGATTAGCATTGGCCCTTGGGTGATGATGATGACATCTGATGGAAAGGGGACGTACCTTGTAGCCGGTCTTGATGCAGGCCAGGACCAGGATAGGATAGGTAAGATTGTCTAGAAAGGCGAGTGTTAGGACGAGACTGGAGGAGGATCAAGTAGGTGACAAGGTAAGGTAGGCTTTGACGTACGAGGTCCGATGTAGCCAATGGCCTCGAAGTTCTTGCCCTTGCCCAGAACGCCCTCGAGCCAGCGGCAGGCGCGGTTGACGGCATTGGCGAAGCGGAGGGCGGTGATGTCTTCGAAGCTGTCGCCGTTGTCGGTCAGGTGCGGGATGGTATAGACGATCCGATCGGGTGTGTCCCGGGCCGCCTCGTCAACGACATTGGGGATGAGGCGGTTGCCAGCGACGCTTCGAGCGTAACCCATCTTGCCTGTTCCTTCTCTTGCTCGTTACTCGGTTTCTCGTTCTCGTTTCTCGTTTCTCGTTCCTCTGTCTCCTGTTCACCTCAAGTGACTATGCTGGCTCCCTTCTTCTCTCTTCTCCCGAAGTTGTTGGTGTGGACCGAAGTGCAAGACGTGACACAAACAATTGTCTAAGCTGAGAGGAGAAGGACGGATATATAGATATATAAAGAAACAGTGTGTGAAAGAAAGGAAGGTCTATGAAGAAACCACCACGGCTGATGAGATCTGAAACGAGAACAGAGATGGTGAAGAACTCGTGTGTTATTTATACAACGTGGCCGGCCTCCCAACGTGCCCGGTCCAGCGATACGGAGTGACATGGCCTCATGGAGTGAGTCCCCAGAGTCCAGGCGCCACCGTCGGATAGACACGAGGGCGAGTAAGGATGGGCATCCCATCCGTCGTCTGCTTCCTCGTCATACTAGACGGTATACGTGACATGCAACCGGCGTATGTATGTCCTGGGTGGACCAGCTGAGTCCCTCCTGTACTGTCTTGGTACAGATGGACTGCTTTCCGTCGGTAGAAGCAGCAACTATCAGACGGGACTACCAAAGATACAACATGTGCTGTATACCCTTTGAAGGCGGCGTATAGAATAAGGTAGACCAGACATCCAATCAGGGCGCAAGGGCAGGCCCGGGCTCTGCAGTGAGTGTGAGTAGCAGGCAGGTAGCAAGGCGAGGGAGGATACATCGCGCGTCCAGAGGATAGTATGGTCAGAGACTCAGACACGGAGGCGCAGTGGGCCAACGTCGTTTTCCTTGCACACCTACAGCCCCTAAGCTACCGCAGTACAGACTACAGCAGAGTCTGAGCACCTACACCTACAGCATGAGGTAGGTACCTGTAAGTTGGCAAGCTGTCCCCGATTGGGTGAGCTGACTGGCCGGTAACAGCTTTGGTGTGGGTTTCGAGTCGATGATTTGGAATGCAAACACTCGATGCTGACAGTCAGTGAGAACCTGGAAGTTCCCGACAGAGCTAACCCTAACCTAACGATATGGAGGCTGAATACTCTCCTTCACCAAGAAAAGCGGCAAACCCATGTGGGATTCCTCTGCCAATCAACTCTGCTACTATCGTCAGGAACAACAGCACTAGATCATGCGTTTCTCGTCTGAGGAAGAAAAAAAAGAAGAAATGTCTGCTTAGCACCAGTGCAAGGGTCGCATGCATGGAAGGGACGGAAGTCGGTACCTACTAGATATGTATACACACAGCAGGGGTTCGTGTTGCTCGAATGTTGCAAGGGAAAACCTTAAAATGAGATCTGTCTCCAGCTGTGCTGGCAGTACGTACCTGCAGAACTTTTGCTGCTACTCCGTATGGATAAAAAGAGCGATCAGGTACAAGTACATAGGATGTTTAAGAATAGAACTGACGCGGGCGCTCGGCGGTCGGTGCAAGCCGCTTAGCCCCCCCCCCAATTTACAGCTGGGAGCTGTCACTGTTTCTCACGTCACAACTCACAAGCCCTTGTACCTGTTCAGTACAGCAGAACCAACGATACCTCTTTTGGTACTAGTGTCTCAAAGCTGTATGTTACTGCCGTTAAGCTTAATGTCTTAACCTAGTCTAGTGGCTTCCTGACCGCCCTGTCGTCTTTCAGCTGTAACAGCACAATCGTATCGACCTCGATACCTCGTCACATCAATGGTGGCGAACATCTCTGCTGGTCTTGGTCAATTCGCTGCCGCATTCGCGTATCCTCATGGGTTTGCAGTGGGCTACGGGCCTTCACTGGTCTATTGCCAACCGCGTACCATGGTACTGACCGGCAATCACGAACTTACATCGTGACGCCCATTACCGGCAATTACACCTTCAAGAGTCGCTATGGGGCACTGGGAGATAGGCAGGAGTGTCACGGTCTGTCCGGACAGCCAAGAGACCCGAACTCAGCAGTCCAGCCTTTGGTTAGAGCCGGCGCAGCCATCCCATGTTGTACCACCAACTCTTCACGAGACCTGCATGAAAGACCCACGCTAAACCGTTTACCCCGTGCTTCTGCCGTGGCCTGCATCCCTATCGCTCGGCCTTTCGCCTCTCTCGAGTAACTCATCGCCGGCCTCTTACTATGGGTAGGGCATGAAAATCTCGACCATAGAGCCGGACCCGTCGGCGGGTCTCAGGGGATAAAGGACCGCGCGTGCGTACCTTGCCGTGTTATCAGAGCTTGGGTGGATCCGAATCGCTCCTGCCTTTCGCTTCGCCAGTCTGGAAGCAAGCCGGCCCCTTCGACGATATGCAAGGCTCGTTTGGATGGCATACATCGTACCTACTTGCCTGTCTGTCTATCGATAGACGAAAGCCTAGCTCTACTCCCGCCACCATCGCTCCAACATCTACCTCCGCTTCGCCCATACTGGGGAGTGAAGGCCTTCTTTACGGTAACGATATCCGCGTTACATCGTCACTGGGCGGCGTCGAGCCTGCATATACTAAGCGCCAGACGGATAGCTTATCTGTATACATTAACGAGCTCTCGTGAAGGCATACGCATCACAGCTCGTATATACGTACTATCTGTGAGTATCCGATGCTCTAGCTCTTCTGTACTTCAACGGAAGGCAGATGCAAGTACTGTGCAGGTGACGATCCACACGTGGACTTTTTGTGGTTTCACCCACGATCACCTTGCAATAGAACAAGAGAAGCTGACTACCTGGCTTGGAGAGAACCGGAAAGAAGAACACGTAAAAACACTACATTTGGTCCAAAGTGTGTGTACACAGAGCCGATCACTTCCTCATTCCGCCCAATGTCAGTGAAATATTGTCCTTCTCTGCGAGTTCGTGTGGTAGGATCCATCGCAGGAAAAGACAAATCCACGACATCGTTGCCGGCCGGCAAGAGAAGGAGATCTCGCTGTGAGCCTGTGAGAAGCACATCCCGTGCTCCCACCTCGTCAGAGAGGCCGGCTTACCAGGATCACCTCGTCGTGAAAGGCAGGTGGTTCTGTGGTTAGGAGATTGGTGCTGGGAGTAGGATGGGGAAACCCTTGCGCCTGTCGACGGAGATAGTCATCGAGGATGTCGAGTAGGGAGTGATTGCCTCTCAAATTGGGGGACCACAGGCCTGGATCAAGCCACTCTAGTGGGTTGGTATGGTAATATGGAGCCGGTAGATGCCAGCTTGATTTGAAATCAAGCACGCGTATAGTAAATCCTTACGGAACAACGTGGATCTGGCGGCTCTCTTGTATGACAGGGGCTGCCTGGCTTATAAGCATGCAAGATTCGTGAAGAGAAAGGAGATATCTCGAGTCACATCATGGCCGCCCATATGGGACCCTTTTGCATCGTCACCTATGCGTGGCGGTGTGTAGGGCGAAACAAATGGTGTCCAAGGTCTCCAAGAGAATGAGTAAATCAGAAGAGAAACGCGAACCGTAGTGGACTGATTGGAACTTTAATCAGGCATCACCGTATACTGTCCTTGCACCGTAGACTTGTGGGTGCGCACGACGAAGGAAGGTTACCTGTCACATCAGGAAGGATGAGCCGAAGTTACCTAACGTAACCTGCTGCAGTAGTACTGCGTAACCTAGATTAGGTAGTCTAATGCAGAGTGTTATTAAGCTTATTTTTGGCTTCTAACCTTAGATTGTGCAGATCACGTGTGGGCTTCTAGCACAAACTGAAGGAGCGAAACAGCCGTCACCAACTGTTCTTTGTCGAGGACTGGTGAAACCTTGAGCCTGTGTTTCGCGGCTGGAGAGGTCCATTGCTGAACGGATTACACATGTGATCGCTGTATCATACTGGACAACCGTCACACAGGAGACCATTAGACTAACCTATCTAACGAGCTGCCAGATTCGGAAACCAGGCCAGCCCATGGAGGGTAACTAGAGACCTTAAGACGGCTCTTGCGCGCGCAGAAGACTGTTTCGGACTGGTGGAGGCGGAAAATGCCCTCCTCGCGTGTAGCATCTCCTGTTACTTGGCTGTTTCCAATGGACACCCTGGAAAATGTATTTTTCCTTGGATTTTCAGCACATGCAATGCAATCAATGCCCGCCGGTCCTTTTCTCAGCCCTTCCCGAACCTCGCGTGGACTACCACTTGTGAGGCTAGCAAGAGCAAGTCTTCTCTTAGGTTAGCCGCAAGTTGTAACAAGCAGCACGGCTCGTGAACCAGTAAGGAACCCAAGACTTTTGTTCTAGCCTACTTCCTTTTCTTGCCAGTGATTATCTAATGCAGCAGAAACACGGACGTAACCTCGGCAACCTAGATAGTGTCTTGGTGCGAATCGGAATGGTGATAGGTCACACCGGCAAACGATGCTCACTTCGAGCGAGCCATGTGGTAACGTCATTCTGCGTATGACGGCGCTGGAAGAAAAACCAGACTCTGCCGTTTGTTACCTAACCTAGACAGACGGGCACAGCAGGAAAGGTCTGTCGTGAGTGATGACTGTACATCGTCATCGCCAAGCCTCAACTTTTAGTGTTCCATGCGCTAAAATACACACATACAGTGCAATACACGGTGCTTTCGCCCCTGGTTCACGCCTACTTGCGACTGTGCCACACGGTATCCTGACATCCGCATGGCGCAAAGGTGCTGTCCAAACGAGGGAAAAGGGGAACAGAACAACATGACGGTCTACTATCTATGTGCAGCATGCAACGATACCCATGCAGCCACAACATGCAAAGCAACCTGCAGCTCGTACCTAGCCGCGCTGCCGTCTCTAGAATCAGACAGACCTTTACACGTGGCTGCCACTCGTTTATGCCCACCCTTTCTGTTGTAAGATAGGTATGTAGCTTTGGCGCGTCTATATCTACAGTACAGTAGATAGTCTAACCGAACGGGGTGATTTGGAATTAATAGTCGTGGTAAATCTGTAACGGACGGGTGTATGTAGGAGATCTCGATCTTGGCCACCCTAAAGAGTTCTCTTTTCCTACATCGAGACTTGAAGTAGCGAACAACTTAACAGTAAGCCTCCAAGAGAACCATACAATTGGAAACCCGAGGAGAGAGATCGTAGAGGGGAACCTCGCGAAAAGTCATCAAACAAAATAAAGAACCAGTCCGGAGTCTACGGTAATTAAAAGCAACATCTTGGTAAGAACACGATGTAGTCTAAGTGGTCAATTTTGGCTGTCTGTGTGGTTGTACCGGAGGGCAATTACATGCATGGTATGTAAGAGGGGGGTGCCCCCACCCCCCCTAGACTTTTCTAGAAGGAAATATGGAGGATGGAAAGGAGGTCAGAAAAAGCTGACATGGGTCGCCTGCCTGCATGCCTTTGGTACCTAGGTAGGTATGTGACCTAGAGAGATATGCAGGTAGCCTCCAGTTGGGAGGATTCGAGACAGACAGACAGACAGACAGACAGAAAGGAAGAAGTACATACAGATGCCCACGTTTAGAGTGGCTTGGATAAGACAAGTCGAGACGAGGCGAGATGAGACGCCATGCATGTCAGAGCTGAGTTCAAATGACTGGTTGGTACGTACATACCAACATTCCCTACAGGCTACAGTGCGGTGCGGGATGCATGCTTGACGTCCTGCCTTTAAAATGGCACACGACTCATAGGTCACTAATTCCAAGCGGATTGACCGGGAGCTGAGGATATAAAAGGGAGGACGAAAAAGGAAGAGTAAAAGGAGAAGAAGATGGAACGAAGAAGTAGAAGCCATCACCACCCCCTAGGTTAGGTTAAGGAGGAAGTCGATATACTGTATTTGTATGGAATCACACCATCGAGAATCCCTATCCCGCAGATCAAAGACAACAGATCAACAGGACACCCCTACTGGTAATTGTAGGTTAATAAGTACTTTTATCTATTGCGAAGGTTCGATGACCGAGGAAGCGGAAGGAATGGAGGATGGAGAGAAATATCATGTAAATCTCTGCAGGCAGGCGGCGTTGCTGGTTTCCCCTGTACACTTACTTCTAGACACTTTTGCAAAGAACGTGCACCAGAAGAGCAACAATTTTACAGCCTACCTCTATATTGGGATATCAGATAGTAATGCATCTTTACAAACACATACACAGCACGACATACCTCCCTGTGCCTTCAAGAGAAGACGCAGAAACAAGACAGACCAACCCAGTGTCACATGCACTTATGCCTACCTATCAAATCAACACTACACAGCATGACACCACAGTACTGTTCATTACACCACATAAAGAACGGCATGCAATGCAATGCAACTCGAAGAAAGGCCATCACACGCCACATAAACCACTCCAATAACTTCCCTGCCTGCCCAGCCGATAAAAGAAACACGAACTTCATAGCATGACTTTTCCAACTTCCTGATTCATCGACCTACCAGGTATCTATCTATCTTCCAGCTGAGCCAACAAGGGTCTGTAAACCTTACATACCTACTGACTACCCAGATAATACCTACATACCGAACACACAGTGGCAGGCTGATATGAGCACGATCATGGGCATGGACGCAAGCAAGATAAGGCCAATTACAACCAAGGAGGGACCTTACCTAGTAACAGATCGATAGGTACTTGCAACCCTTGGACGCCTGTCCATTCTTAGGACTACCGATGTGACAGCATCCTTTCTCTCCAGGTAGAGAGAGAGCCAGTTGTGAGCAAAATAAACACCCAAGGCAGCTTGTAGAGTCTGATTATTTGAAGGCTAGCCAAGGTTACGCATCTTGTTAAGTTGCGTATTCTATTTCTATATGGAACATAATAAGCATGCCTACACACAGTAAGTTCTGTTCGATGTTGTATATCTTTTTGGAAAAGGCACCCGTAATAACAGAAACATGATAATACGGGAAGTCTATATGTCAAGTGTCAAAAAATGAAACGCGGAAGATGGCCCTGCCTCCTCGTCCAGGGATGGCCCCTCCACAGGTCGAACATCGCCTCCCAATACTTCCTCCACCAAACATACCCCGGGGGGCCGTATATCCTTGGGTGTTCGTGATCGGGAAATACGGCAAAGGTATTAGTCGAACAAAGGCTCGTATTCAGGGATAACCAGAAGCAAGCTTCGAAATGTCTCCCTGGTTCTTTAGGGGTTTCATGCTCTCGATAATGTACACCTTGACACCAATGCTAGCCCGGGCCTCTCAAATAGTTGCCGTTACACTCACATCCCCCTTTCTCTATATCTACAAGGGTATTTAGAAGTGGATGGCCTTGGAGTAGGTGGCCATGGCCGCCTCCTTGAAAGCCTCTGCCAGAGTGGGGTGGGCGTGACATGTGCGGGCAATGTCCTCTGTTGACGCGCCGTACTCGAGCGCCAGGGTAGCTTCCGCTATCATCTCACCCGCGTTGGGGCCGATGATGTGGCAGCCCAGCAGCCTATCCGTCTCGGGGTCTGCCAGCATCTTGACCATGCCGTCCGTGTCGAGATTGGTCTTGGCACGGGAGTTGGCGCTGAAGGGGAAAGTGCCGACCTTGTAGGGGATTTTCTGCTGCTTGAGCTCCTGCTCGTTCTGGCCAACCCAGGCGACCTCGGGGTGGGTGTACATGACCGAGGGGATGACGCCGTAGTTGACATGGCCATAGCCCTTCTTGATATACTCGACAGCGGCCACTGCCTCCTCCTCGGCCTTGTGGGCCAACATGGGTCCGAAGGTCACGTCACCGATGCAGCGGATGTGGGAAGCCTTGGTGCGGTACTCGGAGTCGATGACGACGCGACCGCGCTCATCCACCTCGAGGCCAACGTTCTCGAGGCCGAGACCGGTGGTGTAGGGACGGCGGCCGATGGCAACTAGGACGACATCGGCATCGAGCTGTCGCACAGTACGTGTTAGCTGCTTGGAAAATCGCAAATGGTTGAAACACCATGATGTGGGAGGATCTTACCGTCTCGGGCTTGCCTCCCTTGGCGGAGTCAACCTCGAGTGTGACCTTCTCGCCGCTCTTGTCACCGCTGACAACCTTGGTGCTGAGCTTGAAGTCGATGCCCTGCTTCTTGAGCAGCTTGAGCGCCTGCTTGGAGATCTCGCTATCCATGCCGGGGCCACCGATCTGGTCGAGGAACTCGACGACGGTAACCTTGGCACCCAGTCTGGACCACACGGAACCCATCTCGAGACCAATGATACCGCCACCAATGACAATCATCTTCTCGGGGACCTTCTCGAGGGAGAGGGCACCGGTGCTGGTGATGACGCGCTTCTCGTCGAACTCGAGGCCGGGGAAGGGAGTAGACTCGCTACCGGTAGCAATGAGGATGTTCTTGCCCTTGACGGTAGTCTCGCCACCATCATTCAGGGCAACCTTGATCTCGTGCTCGTTGAGGAATGCGCCAGTGCCCTTGATGTACTCGACACCGTTCTTCTTGAACAGGAACTCAATGCCCTTGGTGAGGCCGGTAACGGAGGTCTCCTTCGCCTTCATCATGCCCTGGAGGTTGAGCTTGACATCGCCGACCTCGATACCGCGGTTTTTGGTATCGTGGAGAATCTGGTGGTAGAGGTGGGAGTTGTTGAGGAGCGACTTGGAAGGAATGCAGCCGACGTTGAGACACGTGCCGCCGAGAGCGCCACGCTTTTCGATACAGGTGACCTATAGGGCGAGAGATTGTCAGTTCGGAGGGAAACACTCTTCGGGGGACTTTGATGATGATGGCGTCTCTTGACTTTTGCTGGTGAAGCATGTGGAGGGATAATACGTGTAGGTTAGAATCGTACCTTTAGGCCTTCCTGACCGGCCTTGATAGCTGCGACATATCCGGCCACACCTCCACCGATAATGACGAGGTCTTTCTCCTCTACAGTGCCCACCCCGTATGTTAGTTCAAAGTCTGGCGGTTGTAGAGACCTTACAACAGGTTGGGAAAAAGGTGATGCGCACCTGACTGGCTAGCGTAACCCCTACTCCAGCGCGTTACGGGAGATACGACTGTGGGAAGACTAGAAGAGCAAGTTTTAGCATACGCGCCGATTCCGAGAAGGGGCGAATCGAGTGGCGTACGAGGTCTGCGAGCGGAAGGAAGATCGGACAGCAGCCCGCGGTATTAAACGACTCGAAAGCATGGCTGGTATATGGATGAGGAGGAGGGCGACCGGGATCGATTGCGCTCGCCTAGGATGAGTGTAGGCGAGTTGAGGATGCAAGGATAGCGATTGTCTCTGTTCTGGGAGAGGAGGGTGCGTTGAGAGGTTGTTGGCAGTGTCGTGATTGATGAGTATGATGAACCAAATCGCTAGGTTGGAAATTTTGGGGGTCCGACTCGCTGCCCTGAGCTTGTCTCCGGGATCCATTGGAGACTAAAGAAACGGGGCTCCGATGATCCCATCGCTTTACCCGAAAATAACCGCATATCCACATATCCAGAAATGATATAAGGACACGCCTGTCGATTCGATTAAGGGGCAGTATTCGATTATAATGTACAAATCTCTGATAACGACTCCAGGAAGCATTCCATGTTGCAGAGGCGGAACAACATGTTTGGCATGAATGGCAGATGGCTTCTCATACCGCTGCTTTTTTTCATTCTAGAGTCTTCTCGACTAGAGTAGTGTCTAGCAATTCCAACACGGCGTCACACCGCTTCTTGACCAGTTTCTTCGCTTTCTTTTCTGCGACCAATTCTGTCGAGCGGACGTACCGCTTCAAGAAATACTGCACTCCCCGTCCAACATTCAAGTCAGCAGCAAGACCGCCGAATATTTCCTTGAGCTTGTCTTCGTCGCTCTCCTGAAGTATCGTGACCAGTAGCACCTCGGCAAACACATGCGCCTTCTCCTGTAGCGCTGCCAGGTTTCGGTACTTGAACACGTCGACGAGCCTGAGAGTGCGCCAAATCACCAGGAAGGCGTACAGCTTGGCTGTGTTATAAAGCCACCTGACGCCCTCGTCGGTAGTCTCGTCCATGTCGTCAAAGTCATCACCGTCGCCCGTGTCAACATCCTCTCCCATCTTTTTGTACCGTATCGTCAGACAGCGTCGAAGCTGAAACCGCATCTCCTTGTCACCGCTGAACCTGTTGGCAAGGAGGGTGTAGTAATGGTTGTAGACGTTCTGCCGTTCACCACTTCTTACGATCACCTCTGGGATCTCTTTCCTTTGGTGTTTGTTGAGCTTCAGTTTCTGAACGAGCAGGTCGGCGGTGCTGCAGTCGGTGGCCGCGTGAAGAGCCACAAATATCCGTTGTCGGACTTCGGTGTTGAACCCCTGCTCTCGGGCCAACTGCCAGAGGTCTGGAATACCCAGATCGTCCGCTGCTTGCGTGATAGCCTCCCCTGCCAGGTCATCCTCCTCGTCATCCTCGTCTTCGTCCCCATTCGTAGCGTTCTTTTCCTGCTTGCTCTGGTTACCCATCCAGCTAGCACCGACAAGCCACCATTTGCCTTGTGTTTCCGAATTTTGTATGTCCTTCAAACCTACACGTAGCGGTTGCACGTCATGGGTACCCTTCAGTGTGCCGATGCGCTTCCTCAGTTGGGTTCGCTGCTCGGCCAAATCTTTGTTTCTCGCTACCGCCTTGGCCTTGTTGTTCTGTAGCTTCTTCATCTCGTCGATCATAAATCGTGTCCTGACCGACACCGCGCTTGAGCTTTTGGGTTGCGCCAGATTGACAATCTCTCGCAGCGAGCGAGGGTCGTCGCGTCTCAAGGATGGCCCACACAGCTGGATGATCCTGAGAACCAGTTCCGTGTTGAGTTCGGACAGTGTTTCCAAGAACGATCGAACGTAGTCGAAGATTAGGTTACAGCCGATGACTTGCATGTTGTAGAGCTCAGATAGGAGTGAGACAAGATGCTTAGATGCAGCGTCTGAGTGGTCGCCGGATGCAGCCGCAGAGCGTTTCTCCAGCATCTCCACGAGCTGTTGCAGGAACTGGGCACTGACAGCCAGGCCCATGGTCTTGTGCACTACCGCGATGAAGCCAGCAATCATAGTGAAGAAAGCATCTGGTCGTTTTTCAGGAGAGCAGACCAGGGCCAAAATCAAATCGACAATAGAGGATGTCACCACTTGTCTCGGGTTGGACTGGTAGAGATCCGTGATATCTTTGAGGATACCGGTCATATTCTCGTTCGTCAGACGGTTGATCAGACCCTGAATGCGCCTGCGGAGTTGGGCTTCGGCCTGGTCGGCAGAGCCAGGCTGCTTGTTACGAAGAGAGGGCGGGATGTATTTGGCCGGGGCTGCTGTAGTGGGAGCGACATATGGATTTTCCCGTGGCGGCCGTATGGCTTGTTTCTCCTCCAGTTCCGTCTCTTCCTCGGACCCGGAAAACCCTTCGAAGTCGTCGCTTCCATCGTCGCCTTCAGCGTCGTCAGATTCTTCCTCGTCAACCTCATCTTCATCCAGATCATCTTCACTGCCTTCGCTCTCTTCATCATCGTCGCTGACGTTGGCGGGCTTGCTTGCCACGGCGCCGGCCAGGGCCAGGGCTTTCCGGCGCTTCTGAGCCAGCCACTCGTCAGCCTCGGCCTTGCGTTTGCTTCCCCGACGGATGCCCATGCCGTCTTCATCATCGCTATCGCCGGCTAAGCCGTCCAGCCCTTCCAATAAGCCACCGAGCCCGTCCTCATCGAAGGATTTCGGGAGCTTCTTTTTGCCTTTCAGGCC
The DNA here is from genome assembly GCA_022385605.1 of Xylariaceae sp. FL0594. Taxonomy (NCBI): domain Eukaryota; kingdom Fungi; phylum Ascomycota; class Sordariomycetes; order Xylariales; family Xylariaceae; species Xylariaceae sp. FL0594. Next base: position 92,480 of record MU280772.1, read on the forward strand.
GAGTTTCTTCTCCAGCTTTGCAATCTCCTTCTCGTCCTGGGCAAGTTTGTCCATCTCGGACTTGGACATGCGGGGCTTGTCGTTTTGTTTTCTAGCATGTTCCGCGTCTCCGTCATCATCTTCGTCATCCTCGGACTCCTCTTCCAATCCTTCATCATCATCATCAACATCGAAGTCATCTTCATCCAGCTCATCGTCACTACTGAAAGGAGGCCTTTCGTACTGGACCTGTTGAGCCTTGGGTGCGGGTTTACTATGAGAAGCAGGACGGGCAACAGGTTGTGTGGGCTTCCTGCCTTGTGAGCTCCTGGCCTGTCTTTTCTGTACGCGCGCTTCTTTTCTCTGGTCTTTCCTGGACGGATGCCGCTTATAGCGTCCCGATCCTCCCTGTTGAGGAATATCAAGCTCTTTGAGAAGAGAAGAGGGAAGTGACAACTTCCGCGCTCCGCCGGGTGCCATGATTAAAGGTTAAGCGTATAAAGGAACTTTCAGAAATCTCTCAAATAATGCGAAGACTTTACGTCATTATTGTCTGTCTTATTGTAGGAAAGTCGTGATCAATACTGCTTCAACATAAGATTTTTCGTCGAGGCCAATGGTTATAGTACTTCTAATTATCTAATTATTTCCCCTTTTGGGATTTGCAGACATCTCAGAGCAAGCCCCACATATGTAGGTACCTTCTTAGGTTATGTACATGTCCACCACTTCAGACAGTGCTACTACCACAGTCAGCGCTTGTAATTGGAAGAGAACTGTACTGTACTGCTGTATGCTGTACCTGAGGCGAAGTACATAGGCTAGTACTACGCGCGTGTCGATACTTATTGTTAATGCTCGTCTAAGTATCTGCATGTGCTTCCCTCATATTCTACATGCCACCTTCTCCAAGACTCCAACACAGTAGAACTCCCAGTTGACGTGCTCTCACTTTCTGTCTGTTTGCTGGAGCTGCTGCCACTCTTGAATCAAATCAAAGCAAGAGAAAGGTAGCTTGATCGAAAGCGCCATGGGCCATCTGAGCAACGACGAGGTTTGTATTGGCATTTATTAGCACCAATCATGACTTAGAAGTTGTTCGCACAACTAGATGAATCAAATGACTGACTTGGATTCTCCGCCCCTAGTTCTTCGTGAAGCTCGGCGAGCTCTTCGAGTCGCGGAAGGGCAAAGACCATGGCTCGATAGTGCTCACACAAAAGAGATGTACGAGATATTACGCATACCAAAACATAAGGAGGACCTGACTGACTGGAGACGACGGATAGTAACATATGATCAACCGTTACCCGAAGCGTCGACTGATGCGACAACCTTCTCAGATCTACACCCGTCCCAGCCTTTGCCCATCCTGATACGCGCAACAAATTCCAAGGGAAAGGAGGACCGCAAAGCGAAGGAAAAGATCAAGCTGTCGACTGTTGTAGACCCCGAGGCACTTCCCGCCTTCTTCGAGAGATACGCCGAGGTATGCAAGGCCGGAATGGGCTCTCTTAAGCCCAGAGACCGGAGCAAGCGTAAGGGCAAGGCCCGGAAAAAGAATAAGCCTGCCGCAGCAGCTTCATGAGTTCAGCTTTGGCCTGAAGCCTGTCCCGTTTCTGTCGACAACCGCTTGGCCCCGATTTAAGGCCTCTGACGACGCAACGATGTACCAACGATCGATTCCCACTAGCAGGCGACGTCCCGTGGTTCTGTCCATGTCTGTCTTGTTACCTTACCTGGCTACGAAACTTAACAGTCTGACGAGAGAGGTATGGAGGATATAATAACAGAATCGCTTCGAATTGGTAGCGACAACCATGATATCCGCGGCCAGTGTACTTTCTTCCGTTCAGCTCTGGGGATCTACACCTCTAGAGCCTCATTCGGTTTATGTACGCGATGGATGCACATATTCTCCCGGGCTCAGTGTTAAGAGAGTCCCGGAAGACGGCACTACATACCTCCATGAGACGGGATATTTACGCTGAACACAACGGGCACAAAGCACGGCCCGATGATAGAAATATGCCCAGATCAAAAACCTTTACTCCAACCGTTTTTCTGACTATCTGTGCAAATACCTGCCACAGTAGACCCACATAAGGTTCTTCCTACCTTGCTCGTCAATTTTACCCAGTCTTATTACCCTCCCTCAGTCACCTACTCCAGAAAAAGGGGAGGGGTCGCAGTGCGGGGCAGGGTGCTTGATACCCTGAGATATCTCTAGAATGCTGAAGCAAGTTTAAGAATCAAATTGAGACTTGCTTCATAACTTGGACGAAAGTGGAGAGGAGAGGTGTTTTGTGTCCCGAAAAAGATTTATCGCAAAGGGCTTGCGATGTATAGACCAGGAATGGGAATCCGGATAGCCTGGTGCGTGCATGGTCACATAGCTCATATGCGACCGACCCATCGGATGGTTTTCCCAGATGGCTCCTCGGAGCACCCGAGGGCTGAATCTAGGTAACCTAAACCGACATCTCTTACTCTGACTACTTGATTTTGGATAACCCCACGTCGTGGGGGGGAGATTCCCATTTCACAAACAACTTATACCGCTCGGACGACAAGACTGGCAACATTCAGTCCTCAACCTGGCCTCCTTATGTGATACATGACAATGGCTACCGAATTCGAGATCACCGATGAGTCTCTGGCCAGTCTGAGAGACAAGGTCGTAATTGTCACTGGTAAGAAGGGAGACAAGATCTGGGCTCATTTCATTCCTCTTTCTCATCTTGAAGTTTGTGCAATCGGATAACCCAACAACACTCCACACACAGGAGTATAGATCTCTCTATGCAAAGATGCTAACCAATATCCGGTGAAACAACAACAGGCTGCTCCTCAGGAATTGGACTCGCAACGGTGCAGCTCCTCCTCTCGCTGGGAGCCAAGGTTGTAGGCGGCGACATAGTCAAGCCACCAGCCACCCTCACCCCAGAAGAATATCCAAACTTCGCCTTCGTCAAGACCGACGTGTCGGAGTGGTCGGACCAGGTGAACCTCTTCAAGAAGGCCCTGCACCACGGCCAAGGTACCATCGACCACGTCTTCGCCAACGCCGGCACGCGCCCGAGGACCAACTACGTGGACAGGATCGAGGTGGACGAGGCGACGGGCGACCCCATCGAGCCACCGAGCCTGGTCCTCGACGTCAACCTCAAGGGCTCCATCCACACGGCCACGCTCGCCGTGCACTACATGCGTCCCGACCAGGGCGGCATAGGGGGCAGCATCGTCGTCAATGCCTCCACCACGGCTTTTACGCGCTTCAGCGCCGCTGACTATTGTAAGTGAATGACTTTTCCTCATCCGCCCTTTTCCCCTTATTCGTTTCATCACTTGTTACATACACATATACATACCGTAAGCGAATAATACCATGGATCTCTAACTCCCAAACCCCCCTCCCCCTTCACACAACCAAACAGCGATAGCCAAGCACGGCACTATAGGCCTGGTCCGAAGTCTCCACACCATACTCGCCTCCCACCCCCAGCGCTTGCCCGTCCGCATAAACGGGATCGCGGCGAGCTGGACTTCGACGTCCATCCTCGACAACTCGGTCTTCGAAGCGGCGGGCGTCTACGCGCAGCCGTGTCTCGCGGTGGCGCGCGCCGCGGCCTTCCTCATGGCCAGCGGGGACGGGGGCAAGATCGTCCACGTCGACCACGGCGTGTACAAAGAGGTCGATGAGGCTATCCTGAGAACCTACCGGGAGGAGATAGTGCATCCAGATACCAAGGATGAGGACAAGGCGTACGTCAAGATGAGGGATATTATTCTCGCGGGGATGGTGACAGCACCGGAGTAAGTCGAAGAGGAAGGGGCTGAGGCCGCGTAAGAGAGGGAGTCAAAATCATGAAGTAATTCACTTCCCTAGGTTGGTATAGAAATTAGGAAAATCTAGTGGATTTCAGCATTAGGAGTGCACCAAGTTCCCGACATGGAGCAAAAGTCTTCATCATCTTCTCAAAGTCGGAACCTATGGCAAGCTGACTGCATGAGGGAAACTATTCTAGGTTAGTTCGCTACTATGAAGATAAAGAAAAGAAGAATTGCCTATCGAACAGATCATGTGCCAGGGCGTCCATGCTCAGCCATCGCCCCTACCTTCTTCTATTCTCCGTACTCCATGGATGCAAATCCCCCAATCCACTTGTTGGGGTGAAAAGAGAAGCTACAGCAACTTCGGAACCGACTGTGGATGCGCGAACACATTGTCGGGATCCAGCACTCCCTTCAATGCTACCAGGCGAGGCAGCTTCTCTTTGTAATACATCTTGAGCGCCTTGCCGGGCTCCAACAAGGGGTCGGGATAGTTGTTGTAGGCACAAGATACCGCCCCAAGTGCATCATGCACACCTTGCACGAAGCTATATCCTTCAGCAGGAAACTCTTCTCCGTCCTTGGCGTGGCCATAATGTTGGAACATCCACATGGCGTCCCGGTGGGCAAAGGAGTCCTCCGCTGCGTGTTCGTCTTTCGACCTAGCCGTTATCTGGCTGTCATAACCGCCGTACAGTTGCGCGCCGAGGAAGTATTCCACTGGAGCTTTGGGGCCCTCGCGAAGGATGTGCGTGAAGTACTTCTCTAGTGCTTCCGCCGATACGCCTGGATGAGCCACCGGGCCGCCTTTGGCATAGAAGGCGTGGTGCTCCTCGTATTCTGGGCCGACCTTGAGGCTTACGCCGCCCGAGAGCAGCTGCAATGACGCCACCCAGTCCGTGACGCTGATATCGACAAGGGTTGTATCATCTTGCGGAAAGCCGGCCAGCAGGGGTGGTAAAACCGTGGAAATAAAGGCCTCTAGGTCTCCGAGGTAGATACCGTCGATGCTGAATCGCTCATGTGAGAAGAAGAGGACAAAGCCGGTTCTTCTATCGATGGCAGACCGGTCATTAGAGAATGACTGGATGTGTTGGAAAGTCTGTACAGCATTGCTGACACTTTTCATAGCCGCCTTGACATTGATGGTGAATTTGACGACGCTATCGGGAGCCGGCTGAGTCTGTAGGTAGAAGTTGACCACGATTCCGAAGGAGTCTGCAGCTCCGCGCATTGCCTTTCCCAGTTATCAGCATCTGACCTTGCCCAGCATATCTTGAGATAGATGTCGGTGGCGCCACTCACATAAAACAAGTCTGCATTCTCTGATGCCGAGGCCCTGACGAGCTTTCCGTCCGCCGTGACAACGTCTAGCGCTACGATCTGGTCCATAGAGAGACCCCAGGCACGAGATGCCATACCAAAGCCGCCATGTGTAAAGTGGCCGCCTACCCCGACGGCCGGGCAAGTTCCATGGGTCAGGGCTCGTCCGTGCTGCTCGAAGATAATTCTGGCGAGATTGCCGAGCCGCACACCGCCGCCCACGCGGACGATGCCATTGCCGACAAGCTCGACATCCTGTAGCTTTCGTAAGTCAACAACGGCAGATCCATCAATACCGCCGCTGCTGTGTGATGCGTACGAGTGGCCTCCTGAGCGGGCTTGGATGGTGAGGCCTAGAGAAGAAGCGTGGATGACGGCGAGGGAGACTTGTTCGACTGTTGCTGGGAGTATGACTATTTTCGGTGTAACGGGAACGCACACATTGTACGTCGAGGAATAAAATCCCCAATCCGGATCCGAAGGTGTCTTGATCTCGATGCCGTGGGCTTCAAATGATGGATGGACGGGCGTACCCATCGCAGTGGCAGCTAGGTGCCTAATTGGTGAGGAATTCCGATGCTTCTTAATCGAGTGAAGAAATACTATCGCGCACCGAGACGTGCAGGATTAGTTGAGGGGGTGTTGCAACTTGCCAGTTGCTTGCAAAACCAGAGACGGAGTGATAGTTGGAAGGTGTTCCTGTGGTAGGTACCTGCTCTCTGATAAGAGTGATCAGTCAACGAATATGCCGTGGAAAAGTCAAAAGCAAGCTGTAGTCCCCGGAAATGCCAGAGCTGGACTTTCTTCCTTCGATCATTGATGATTTGAGTGGACAATAGCTCCGAAACCCAAGCTCTCGAGCCTGAATGTCCCAGAGCTGCCATTCTCCTAGCTCAATCGCATGATGAGAGAATGGCCACCATCAATGGTTCATTCGCTCAAGTGGGTATTTCCATTGTTCAACTGATTGCAGTACTGCGAGACAGACGCACGTATGCTCAGATTTGACACTTACCGACCAAACAGCTTCCCGGCCAGCGGCCCATAATGGTGTTTAAGCAACCTCATAACGATAAGATCATGGGCCTTATCAGGAAAAGCACGGTGAGCAAGAAGGATGGACTTAGGTCAGCGAGGATGTATGTCTACAGCCCTCATAACGAATGCAGGTGTTCCAAGGGCGTTGAGGTCTTAAGGTGCCGTGCCGGTAACTCCATGCCCACTCTTCATACTTGCTTTTCTGGTAATATATTACCAGGGCAAGGTAATGCTTTCCTTGACATAAGGGCTACCTAAAGGCGGCAGTAATCACACACACAGTGTGTCTCAAGTTATCAAACCTGGGTGCTACCTCCCTTCATATAACATTGGCCATGCTTGCTTCATGGGTGGAGTAGGTACTGGCCTCGTTGGTCGGGCTTTCTCTTCTTTTCAGCAGATGTCTTTTGATAAGGGCAATTACGTATTCCGGATGGTAAGGCAGCGATAGAAACCAAAATTATTCCCTCCTATGCCCACGCTACTTGTCCATCGAACCCAGGAAACGCGGGCAGTCGCGATGGGAGACTGGGCAGTCTCATTAGATGGTTCCCTCCTCAACAGGCAATTAATGTAAAGGAGACATCGAACAGTATTAATACTAATCCGCAGCGCTCTGAATCGAGTGTCATTTGATATTATGATCCGGCCTCTTCCTTTTCCAAATTCAACGACGCCCAAGCACCATACGCCGCGGGTAATTCAGTCTTCCCAAATATCTCTCAATGTTCCGCCGATTCTGTAATCAAAGCCAAGACTTTCAGGTTCTTCTCCGCTTTTTTTTTTAAAAATCATAAGCTGTGAAGAGGAAGGGAAATGGTCGACGTCTCGCCGTCAGACTGGGGCGACCTCGGCCAGGCCGCATGTGAGTGCTGAGACTGGGAGGCCGTAGGGCTAAACTCGCTGTTCTTCGACGGGCGATAGGTGAAGGGTTCCGTGATGTTTGAGCCATATCCGCGGCGCTTCCTCCTCTCGTCGAGGAGGCGCTTTGGCGTCACTAGTGGCTTCAGGGCCGGGATACTGGCACACACGATGGCTACGTTGACCTCGACCATGGACCACAAGTTGACCAGAACGCCGTCTTTGAATGGATCTACCGCGAGAGTGTAGATGCGTATAGAGTGCAGCCTAACGCACGACATAGCCGTGGCAAAGGCCCCCGCACCGAAGATGCCGTACAAAACATACCGACTATGTTTATTGATCTTCAATGTACGCAAAGTCGGGATGGGCAGTAAGAGAATCCAGACGTCAGTGACGATGTTAAATCCAGATGTGACTAAACGGTTTTGTTTGTGAGCATCTCTGCCTCTTTATCGCCCCCCTAGGACCGATATTGGGCTCCTTACAGTAAAAGAAGGCTGTCGTGTTGATACAGGTCCCCGGTAGCCTCCTGGTGGCGTCCCATGCCTTCACGAGCGGGGTGCATTGCGCGAGGGTCGTTGCGAGGCAGACGACGTAGAATGCGGCGAGGAGAACGTTCGTTCCGATGCATAGTCTTTTGAACGTGTTCCATACAGCTTCCTCCCAGTCAGTGAGTGCCCACTTGCCCTTCTCAGTCTGGTCAGCTTACGGCAATAGATATCGGGTACTTACCGAATCGATGGTACATGAAGACTATCGATGTCTTGATGAAGAAGATGATCGTGTAGTATATCACTTCGATCGCAAAGGTTACCTTGCCATTGTTAGCAGTTGTACATGTTACTCAAGTTTACGCTTCCGTACTTTGAGAAACGTAACCATTTCCTGGGGAGACAGCGTCGTCATCGACCTCCCCAGTCCGCCATGGATTTTAATCACATAGATGGTCGCTTGGTAGCCGATGGTGAATATCTATCCGTGATCCTCAGCCAACTCTTTCTCTTACTTGGCTTTGGTATAGAAAAAGGCCTACAAGGGCTCCCAGGATCATAAAGTCGTCCATCCAGGGCTTGACGATCAAGATGAACCGTATGATGCATCGCGTGATGACAACGACGACTACACAGACTAGCTGTTAGCATATGGGGCGGAATTAACACGATGCTTCAGTTCGGGTCGCGTACAAGAGATGGAAGTCAAGATGGTTGATAAGACTATCAGGACCATCACTTGAGGATGGCTAGTCGCCTCCGCCATTTTGCCATCTGAGAAAGATGGCGTTGAGGACACTGAAGTAGACCGTCACGACGACGACCGGCCGTCGAGATACCGGAGTTATGGTCGGTAGGTAGATATTCTGTTCACTTTATTTTTGTTTAGTGCGAGTGTTGACTCCCTTCTCCTCGGAGACCTGGAGAGATGGCAAAATGCATCACGGATGAAACGCTTTTACCGGGGATGGGGGTAACCTTGCCAAGCATCTCTATACTCTTTCGCCTGAACCAAGAGGTCAATACCATATCGAGAGGTAGCGATCCGGTGCGCTAATTTGGTCTATTAGTATCTGCCTCCTTCAGGTCTCTCCGGGGCAAAACAACCGAGGAGATTTGACATCTTGTCATCTCGGGTTAGGCATGTGTCTACTTCTTCATCACGCTCATACAGCAGTGTACTCACACGACCTACACCTATAGAACACATACCAGGATGCGCCCGAGGAGGCGAGAAACCCATATCATTCAAGATTTAGGGTGTCCACAACGGAAAGGGATCAGTGAATCACGTAAGGCGAAGAAGAGACCGGGCAAAATTCAGACGAGGTAGACAAACTTTAATTTGAATTATTAGCAGGTCTCGAAGTATTGGTATACAAGTCCCTCCCACTCATATACACGGACTTACACATACACACACCATACCGTTAACCCTCTCCCGCCAATCCTTTTCAAGCTCGCAAAGAATTTCTAATGAGCCAATCGGTTGAAACGCTCCCTTGCCTCTTCAGCCGTGACGCCCGATGGCTAGCTTTAAGGTTATCACATATTACTTACCCAGGGGCCAGTGTAAGCCATCTGCCATTTCATAACCTACCTAACCGTCGCGCAATCCCGCCACCCTATCTAAGTACTTAGCTATAACTATAAGGTAGTTACGGAGTCTGGGGTATTGCGTTCACCGGTTCGGCCAACAATATCCCAAAAGGTAATCCGACAATCAGGTACGTTGTAGTAGTGTTCGCTAAAAAAAAAAAAAAAAAGCGCCAAGAGATGTCCATGCTTTTCATCACGCAGCCTTGACATATCTCGGTGGACTATACTACCTATAGAGTAGAGCAGCAGTACAGTAATCTATACGCCTTGGCCCTGACCCTGGAGAAAAAAAGGGGGAGAGGGGAGGAGAAAAGGGGGTTAGGTCAAAGCGTGCAGCAGTGCTCGAGCTTGTCACCTAAACTAGGTTAATAAGCACTTTATTTTTCTTTACCGGAATGGTCCCGTTCCTTGGCGCCGATCCATGGTTTTGGGGAGTGAGTGAGGAGAAAGGGAGGTAAGGTATTTACTATGCATGCAATGTGATGCGACTGGTGCGGATATGCTATATACTACTATCAAAACCCAGAAAGCACCTATGTGTGTGTCTGCGCGGGGACTTGTGCTGCTGACTATGTAGGGCGCGTAGGTATACAGAAGTGAGTAGGTGAATGACTATCTATAGTAGTCTAGTGAAATTCTATAGGTTAGGTTAGGTACTTAGATTGTTATGATTTGTGTTGATTTTCATTGTGACTGTGACACCTACCGAAATTTCCTTGAACTTCATACTGGGCCAGCGTTTCGTACGTTACAACCCAAAAATGGTAGGATACAAATCTAGAGGGTCGAGAGGCAGAATACATCAAGCATGTCAAATAAGTAAGTACGTGCTAAGAAAGACACGGGATGCTGGAAGGATCTAAGAAATATATCTATGACCTTATCTTTGTATAATACCCCATTTACCTCAATTCTATGCTATGATCATTCATGCGCATGGGCATGTCATGTCCAAACCCCCCAATCACGAGTACCTAGTAATGCAACTCTATAAGGGTAGCATCAGCTTTGTTCGAACTTGCTGACTTTCCTTAATGCATGATGATAAAAATACCTCCTACTCATGACCTAACAGTACAGGAATACCTAACCTCTCTTTTCCCTGTACAGCGCATACCTACCTAACCTAATCCAAAGGCGCACGAAACGGGACGGGATGCATTGCAACGACGGGATGAGCCATGCAATGCAAAAGCAAGCATACTTTAGATACTGTTACAGGGTCACAGGGCTTGATTTGACAGCGCACAGCTTGTATCTAGACGTACAACGACTTCAAGCTTACTACTTATATATAATCTATGCTGGCACTCACTCACAATACTTAACCTACATGACTAATATGCATATTGTGATATCAACCGCGGCAAATTAAACGCCAGTTTGGCACACGTATGTACACTTGCAGTCCTGCATATAGTGACACAGCAGCATAGCAATAATTGTGTAGGAGCGCATCTCAAGGGAGAAAGAATAGGAGACGGCATAGGCCCAGCAATATATATATTAGATGAGAAAGAGAAGAGAATCAAGTACGTCTTGTATTTGAATACGTAACTACCTAAGTAGCAACCTTAAGGTTAGTCAATGCCCACTTAGCCCCTTTTCCCTTTGCATTTACATACATCTAAAATGTGTTTCCTTCCCGAAGTTCTGACATACACAGTGAATTTGTATATAACTCCATATATGATATAAAGCACTAAAGAGCCCAAGCCATGGTGGGCTAGATGTCTGCAATAAACAAATGATGAGTCTTTCGTTAACAGCAGTAACAACAAATTCAATCTCGTTGCTCGCCCATGCATCATTTATCTCCGTGCCCAATCTGACACCATGATGGAGTATAGTATGTAGATGTAAAAGAGGGTATAATGGTGGGAATCTGAAGTACAATGTAATGAGTGACAAGATTGAATGCGAGTAAGTACCTTTTCGCAGTCTATGTCTTTCCGTCTTCTGTTGCCAGTCCGAGTCACATATATATATCCCACAGCTCGGCCCACGATACTCCTAGAGCGCCAATGGTTGTAATGAAAAAGTCTCAAAAAAGTATGACCAGATCCTGAATAGGCGCTTATATCTGATCGAGCAAGAAACGAGGCTTGATGAAAGTACGAGATATATATTGCCAAGTGGTCCTTTACCCGTCGTCGAAGAACGTGAGGACCAATGGGTCGTAAGAGTCGTTTCCGTACGCATTTCCGCCGTAGGTTAGATAGCCGGAGATGTAAGGCTCCGGGATGTTGCGCAGTATCGACGCCGCGTCGCCAAACACCCAAGCGGTTTGCATACCTGAAGAGAGATCACGTCAGTCCTCCAGAGGCCTTGCTTGTTACCGGGCTACAGGGTTCGTGTTGTCGTGTCCGACTTACCCATCACGACGTGGTGAAGGATATGGCAGTGCATCATCCACGCGCCCACGTTGTCGTCTGTGATCCGGATGCGCCACGCCCGCCATCCGGCTGTGACTTGGTCCCGCCCGCCCTCGGAATAGCGGAAGAGCATGGTGGTGTCGCGTCTCGCCGGCGTGTAGTTGGCGAACTTCTTCTCGTTGGCGACCGGGTCGTACGTCCCGTTCCCCGATCCGAGGTCGAAGTAATGCTCGCCGTGTGCGTGCATCGGGTGGTATTCGAAGATGCCTCTGGGACCCGAGTTGCTGAGCCATACAATGTCTAGTACCTCTCCGACCACGGCCGGGAAAGCCCTCGTCTTCGGATCCCAGCCCTTGTTATTCAAGGCTGCCTGGTAGTTGGGCGTCCTTCCGTTGACATAGGCGTCGATCAGGTACGGCTTGTAGTGTAGGCTCACCGCTTCGGCCTCGGTCCAGGTCAAGTCGTTGTTCCTAAGGGTTTGGCTCAGCTTACCAGACAACTAGATATGGATGGCGAGAACACCTACACCCAGATCAGCGACCCAGAAACCTTGCCGCCCACATACGTCCCGTTGACAACCTTCTCTTCCAGGGTAATATATACAGTTCGGGTAACTTCTTTGAGCGAGGGGAACGAAGTCTGGGGATGCAGGGCTTCCAGGGTATACTCTAGCCAGTCAGTCAGCGTGCCGTCTGCAGGCAGAGTCACGGGCGGTTTGGAGGGATTCTTTGCAGGTGGGTTGGGCAGCCAACGGCCAGTTTGGCCTTGCTGGTGAAAGCCTGTGAAGCTCTGTTGACCAGGCGAGCGAGCGAACTGGAGATCCTGCCTCGCATTAGTCGTTCTTTTGGAAGCAGAGCTCAAACTATACTGCAGAAGCGCGTACCCAGCACGGCTGGGTGACCTCCCACGAGTTTCGAACCTGATCCAGTACTGATCACGGCCCTCGGCAAGTAGTTCGTCCGCGGACTTGGCGACGAGGAGCGTGTCGAACCTCTGCCCCCCTGCGATCTGAATATGATCTACATGGGCTGGCTTTGTGTAGTACCCGTCGGCGCTTATGACGGTGAGGTTGGTGTGGCCTTCGATACCGACTTGCAAGAACGAGATGGTCGACGCGCCCACGAAGCGAAACCGATAGGTCTTGCTCGGCTCTACGACGATGATGTGTGGCTTGCACGAATCGTCCACATCTTGTTCGAAGGAGGCCACCCCCGATTGATAGTTGAGGAGAAGAGCGTCCGGTTCGCCCGTCCACGTGAACGGCTTGCCCGTCAGCTCGCTCTCGATGACGTGGTCTGCCTTCTGATAGAAGTCGCCCAGCACCACGGGTACATCCTCATCCCAGTCATAGGGCGGAGTGCCAGCGTCGTTGACGAAAAGCAGTCCGTGAGCCGTCATGGCCTGAAACCCTATGTGGGAATGGTAGAAATAGGTACCGGCATCGCCCAGCTCGGGGTGGACTTCGTAGTCGAAATATTCTCCGGGGGCAATGGGCCACTGGGCCGCTTGGGGGGATCCGTCCGAGAAGGGTGCCGTCCGCATGGTGAGTCCGTGCCAGTGCTAGAGAGACGAAGGCCGTGTTAGTCAGGATGGGATGGCACACGCATAACAAGGCATCAAGGTCGGACACGCGCACCATGGTCAAGTTCAGGTTGTCCAGACGGTTATGCACCCTGACCCAAGTGGTCTCCCCTTCTTTCATGTGAAGCGTCGGCCCGGGGTAGGTGCCGTTGAAGACGACGGAAAGCCGCTGACCACAGTTGACTGTGATCTCCTCGACAGTCGCATAGAGAACGTAGGTGGGCTGCCACGAAGCATCGTGCACGGCTACTCCAGACCCGAGGCAGTACAGGCGGAGGTGCATCAGCACGCACAGGAGAGACGAAATCCACCAGATCATCATATACGAAAGTATCGGTGGGCTAGCCCTGCTTCACAGGATCAACGACCCAGTTCAGGATCGGATAGTTGAGGCAAGCCGCCATGGGTGGAAGCAGCACTGCTCTTATTTGAATAGCTTGGGAGAAGCGTAGGACGGAGAATAGGGGATTCGAGAGAGATGAACCGCTTCCCCATAAAACTCCTGACGTAGGGAGAAAGATATGTATCGGCGGTCCGTAACTCAAGGTATGCCGTACCGTATGCTGTACCGCCAGCCATACTCCTCAGGCATGAGGTCTCTTTCCGTGCGCTGTGACAGCCTCCCCCTCGATACTAAGCCAGTAACCTAGGATCATACTACCTTCCACTGACGTGGAAAGCTTTTGGTTTTCGTATAGCATGAAACACGTGAGTCCTCCACTGTCCGAGAGCGAAACATACTGTGTACAGCAGTAGATACCTACTGACACAAGGACCCGTAACAAGGACCAGAGAGGACCATGGGGTTCACGGACACTGCTAATACCCCCGCAATTTCCTGAGTCCTCCGCAATTTTCTTCGCTCATTTCGATCTCCAGTTATTGTCGAGTATCCCACCCATTGTCGTCATTCAGGATGTGTTGAAGACAGGGCGGTGAGCGTATTCTCATCCGGACGTAAATTATCCGTGGATACTGTAGCTGTCTCTGTCTTTTTGTGAGCAGGCTTTGTACAGACAATTGGTAATACAGTGATGTCCACACAACAGTCTACCCTGAGGGCCGCCAATGGACAGGAAGGTGATTGGTGATCCTAAAATTTTTCCAGATCTCCCCTTTGCACCTGCGATAAGCGCATTGATATGGGCGTGAAGATTCCAGCATGAGAAATGCCTTTTCCAGTGACGGCGAAATGACAATCGGTTTACTGCTGTATAATTGCTTGTTGATGATGACAGTTGCGAGGGGGAGAGCCTTCTGAGGGCAATTCGGGCCTGAATGGTTCTTCCTGTACGCTGCTGTACTGATCGATCTGCACTGTAGTCTAGTTCGTATCACATGTACAACAGTAGGCGCGACGGGAACAGCTGATGACAAGTGACCACGAGATTCCCAGCCAGATTAACCCCGCCTACTCCAACCCTAATGTTTTGAGATACAGCTGTGCTGTAGATCAACATACCAAGCCTGTACGAGTTCACTAAACACTAATAAGCAAGTACGTAAGCAACAATTGGCACTTTCCAACTGTTGGACTACAAATAAATAGAGAAATGACAATCAATTAATAGTTAGCCAACAGCTTACAATTAACTAAACTCTTTAATAATAGTTTTTAAGCGTTTATTTTTACATTGAAACTAAAGCAGATGTTTGAAAAAAAGTAAGTACGTCAGCAACAGTTTACTAAACCCGCATAGATCCGGTATGGAAGTATGTATGTAGTTTTCTGCCCGTATAACACAGGAAGCTACCGCTGTATCTAGACGCCTTTAACACTGCCTGACCTACAAGGTAATAGCGACTTGTGACCACGCATTTACGTGGGAGGGGCAAAGAAATATGCACGTCATCCAACTAACCTACCTACTGCTACTGCTGCGCCCAACTTCGGATGATTGATACAAGACATTAAACAAACCTCGGCTTCGAATTGTGCACCCCGGTGCTTCGATACAAAGATTGGAGAGTGTGGCCTGGAATCTCCTCTGTATCCGGTTGACTTCTTGTTTGTTTCAATCTATGACGGACAAGCTGTGATCTGGAGCAATTTTCATAGTACTACTTGAGAACGTGGGACTGGAGGGCCCGTGACAGACACAGTACTGTACGACAGTAGAATGCGAGTAGTACTACTGTACCTGCCACCCTTTCCACTGTCTCTGGGTCATAATCATCAAAACTGCCATACGTAAGTACAGAGTATGGTATTTAAGGACGTTACCACTACTATTTTATCCAGTTCAAGCGGCTGAGCTCCTGAGTTAGCGAATATTACAGCTCATCATGAGCGCTGATGGGTCTGATGACTGGGTAGTGGTTGTAATCACCGGGTATTGGTTGTTCACCCTTCCACAAGACAGGTTAGACGCCGGGCCTTAAACTTTCCGATTCCCCGACTCGAGGCTATGCTATGTGTTCGGAGTCTCCGGGCCTTGGTGCTGCATTGGCCATTCACTAGGACACCCATGGTACGGACATGCGTGCTCAAATATCAACATGAGTATCTGCATAATTACGAGTTCTGTCTTTCTATACCTTGAGACTTGACCACGTCATAACAGCCTCCCCGCGACCCACGAGTCAGTATTTACTGGATTCCGCCGAATGGTGTGTATCATTACACTGCCGCTGGCACGACCGACACGAGCTCGAAAGCCCGTAGGGACGGTCAACCAATCGTCAGTCGAGAGAGAGAGAAAGATAGAGGAAAAGAGAGAGAGAGAGAGAGAGAGAGAGAGAGAGAGAGAGAGAGAGAACGCCCCTCATGCCCCGCATCTCCGGCCTCCGTCCCTTGAATTACATCTCGGCGTCTACTTCGTCCACGATATGTATCTTGATGCTGAGTTTGCTAGCATCGGCAGCCAACTCGAAGGCTTCAACCGCCTTCTCCAGGGGGAATTTGTGTGTCACCAGCTTGTTCAAGTCCATCAGCCCACCGCTGAGACATTGGATAGCAGCCGGCCAGGTATCTCGATACCGATTAATAAACTTGAGGTCGATCTTCGCGCCAGGGTGTCAGCATACGTACGTCCTTTCGATGCCCGCGAGCTACACGTACCTCTGCTAAAGACAGGTGCATAAATGGGATATTGTTCATGACGGGCCGGCCTACGCCAATAACCACTACAAGCCCAAAGTTAGCCACTCTTCTTCGTCACCACGTTCTGTCGAACCGTGTTTCGGACTCCCGCCAAATATGGTGGAGTCTGCCCAGTGCGAGGGTTTCTTCCGCGAATAAAAGGACGTGTTGGAAATCGCCGGACTTGTGACGTACTGAGCGTTCCTCCGCGCCGCACAGCGTATGCTGCTGTGCAAACACTCGACTCGACTCCTGTGCATTCCATGACGGATGCCGGCTGCGAATATTCGTCTTCGCCGTACAACTTTCGGATCTCCGCGGCGTTCTCTTGTACGCTCAGCTTCCCATTGACCAGATAGGTCTGGCAATGCGGCACGAATTCATCTAGACGTGTCTTAGCAAGCGTTATCCGAAGGCTACTTCTAACACGAGAGACCCGGGGAGTTCTTCTTACTGGCGAATTTCAAACGATCCGCGTTGATGTCCGTGATGACCAAAGGGTGAGCCCCAGATGCCCTCGCTGCAGCAAGTGCGACAAGACCGATGGGGCCAGCACCGCAGATCAGAGCTGGGCGTCCGAGGCGAACGTTCGCACCATTGATGCCGTGCAAGATAACACTCAGGGGCTCGAGCAGGGCACCCTCGGAATAGGTTAGGCTATCGGGAATCCTACTTTCAGTTAGCCCCCCGTACCTCCTTACGTGCACCGGCAGTCCGGCTGTATAGCGGGGTTGGTTTACTTATAGAGCCACTTGGCCGGATGGCGCTTGAATCTTTGGATTGTGCCATTGTCAGGCCAAATGCCCGAGAACTTCACATTGTCGCAGAGATTGTATCTGCCTTCCCTGCAGAGAAAGCACTGCTCGCAGGGCTCTTGGGGCTCGATTCCCACTCGGTCTCCTGCAGGCCCAGTGTCAGTAGCTGGGCGATGTCAGTTATCCCGGCAGAGGCGTACCGGGCTTCAGGTTCGTGACCCCCGGGCCACACTTGAGGACGACGCCGGCAGCTTCGTGACCTAGGATACAGTCGCCCTTCACCTCGAGAGACCCTATGCGACCTGACTTCCACAAGTGCATGTCGGAGCTGCCCTGATGTCAGCTTCAGAGCAAGGTCAGGCGTCCGGAAACGAGGACTCCGCTTGGGACTCTTACCCGCAAATCCCGGAGCATTTGATCTGCAAAGTGACCTCTCCTGGCCCCGGGTCCTCTATCGGGGCGTCTACAAGGTATATCCTGTGGTCTTCTGTGACCTGAAGAGAGGGGTTCTTGTATTTCAAGACATGGCCGTTAGTGTGACCACTTGTATGGCCGTTTGTATAGCCATTGGTATGGTTGCTGGTATGGCCGTTGGTATACCCATTGGCATGCCCGGCAGTGGTCTGCTCAAGCTGTGTCGAGTCCATGGTCATTCATCAAAGGCTGCGGTGGTCACTTGCGGTTTCTAGTGCCAGTCCTAAACCTAGCGGGTTGAGCTGCGAATTGCGATTATTTGTCTATTTCCCGTACTCTGGGGATCTGGGGATCTGGCACTTGACCCGTGGCTCTACCATTGCTGTTCATCGTCATGTACCAAGGTTAGTCCCTCACCGTTCCCCTCATCTGCGCTTCAGGACGAGCAAGTGCCACCGCGCCATTACTATTATCTAAACCAAGCGTCCAAGATTCCAGAGTCCAGACCGAACCTGGGGTTAGTTTATCACGGTGAAGTCGGGTCGGTTGTCTCGTGACCCACGGCGGGTTACTGGATTTGGGCTTCCCGCTGGCCGATCTTTGACCAACCTTACCGAGTCCGTCGACTTTGTTCGCCGCTAAATTTGTAGCCGGATTTTTGTCTGTGTGGGGAATGGATGGTTGTGCAATTCCTGGAGACTTTGATCCTGACCGCGTTTCCAACTGTAAGTTTCTGATAAAATATAGGAAAACCTTTGCCGTCACACTGTGCAGTATACCTTCTTTTGGAAACCCAGGAGCCTGGATAGTCTGGATTGCAGACTGCCCTTACTTACCCCCAAAAAGCCAATTCACCGACGAATCAACCACTGACAGAGATACCTTAGCATGTACTTGTCCTGCAGGTACTGACTGATCCCGGCCTGCCCAGCAATGTTGCAAACCAGGTCTCCCCGGACCCCAGTCTCCAGTCAGTCTCGGATACGGGCGGCATGGCATCCCTTTACTACAGTACTAGGTTACTAAGGTTAAATTGTCGAGACAAGAAAGAACATAATCGACTCGTCACGCGTGCGCGTTGTGCTTTTTGTTTTTTTCTTATCGAAATCCCTTTATCTCGCCGTTTACTTGCTCCACCTATCTCCGGCTCCGCCTGAATAGTCCTACCGGCCGGTCAGGACATCACACCCACAATATGTATGGCTATCTTCGGGATGGCCGAAGTTACTTTTTCAATCTACTAACCTAATGAACCTCCGTCTTCAGAATTTACTTCTGCCTTGACCGGTGTGTTTTACACATTATGCTCTCCAAAGAGTCCGGCCGTGCGTCCGTCCAATGCATAGTGCACCACCATTGCATGATGAGATGCAGAATTGGTGATTTTCAAGAACCATATGCCGAGTTTGGACCCATCGTCTCGCGCATGCCCTAAGAGACAATTCTCAAATGCCGTCTCTCAAGAGTCGCCAATAAAAAAGCCATCAGTTCGTCGCGAATAGAAATCAAAAAGGCCCCAGCGCGTTTGCCTTGTCGCTTAATTGCCTACGGTGATCAAGTGTTTTTATCTTTACTCACGGTTTGGGCACCGAAAAAGCCCAAGCCCAATCAAACATCTGGATTGATTGACTCTTCTGCTGTGTAACCAGGAGATTGCCGGGGTTAGTCGGTCTGACGGATGTGCTGGGGTGGGATGTTCAGGTGTCAGGTGTCGGAGTCGGGGTCGGGGTCGGGCTCCGGCGCTATGGGATTGGCTTGGGGGAATGATGGATGGATGTGACGTGATGTGACTTGACGTAAAGTCAGCCGGGGAAGTGCGCCAGAGTCGGGGAAGACGAAACATACAGTAACAAACCGTCAAGGGTTAAGCGATGGTGCTCAAAGGGTCTAACCTAACCTAGACGTCTGGCCTGTCTTTACCGGCTCATTTACGCGCATACCTACCGGTTCCTTCCCTTGCATCATCATCATGCTCGGCTACGACCCCGTTCTGCATGTTATGTTACGTAACGCTAGGTTAGGTATGTTTGATGTCCCCCGCTGGCCCATCCCGCTCTTATCCCGTCCTAACCCGGTCCTATACTATCTACTTGAATCAAGTAGTAGGGATACTCCTCCCTTTCAGAATATCGGCCGAGTAGGAACAAAACCCGCCGGCAAGGATGTGGTGGGAAAGCCACATGTGGCTACGTTTTTGATGATTCGTCACCGGGGCCCCTTGTACTTGTACGTATATGTTTAGCAGACATCCTTACCCTTCCTTGACTGTGGTCAAATGGGCGCCGCTTGGATGCTTCCTGTATTGCATGCTTCTTCTACCTAACCTTACCTATTAATACCTGATCTACTACACCGTTCATCCATGTAATCAACAAGGGCGAGTCTCATCGTCTCACATTTTGTGCCAGGCGCACTACACGCCGGGAATTGAGGAAACACATACATACAGCTTTGCTTTCCTCTGGCGCACAGGGAATGTGTGACGTATATAGTTACCTGCATATCCTACCTAAGTACTTTATGTGTATGATAGTTCGTATTACCGGTTAACGCGAAGTTGGTCTTTATCACATGTTTTATCATACTTCTCTGCTTTGATTTTAGTGTTTTGCAATTGCCTGATTGATTGATTTATTTCCCTTTCCCCCCTAATTGACCGCACTAACCTACACTGACAATGTTCTTCTTGTTTTTTTTTCGCCCTGATACCGCCCGCGGTAAACAAAAATATTTATCAGGAACGCCATAGCCATGGCATCCGAGCCCCTGGGCCAGCCAAGTAGTTAGACAGCAGACATTGCATGTCTACCTACTCGCCACGTCTTGCTAAAAGTTACCCAAGTCAGGAGATATCTATCGTATCGTATCCCAGCCTTTAGGTTACACTCATTTCTTTGCCATGCTCTACGGCAACGGCCGCTCTTAAAGCATTTTTTGAATTCAGGATCTGCAATACCCTCTCAACTATGGAGGGGTATGTTGTCATTTGTTGTCGTTTGATGTATTGCTTTTGTATGTTCTACCTACGCAGGGCGAGGGAGGACTGGCGGGCAGGCAGGAGGTGATGGGCATCACCAGGTCTGTGAAAGTTAGGTAAGTATTTAACCTGGAGAATCTTAAGGCTGGTAGTCACACCGATATACTCTACTCACAAACCCTTGACCTTTTACAGCTAAAAAATCGGTAATCATGAGAAATCCAAGATAAACAGTTATTATGTTTGATCTCAATCCCGGCCTCGCTCCTTCAAAAGGTTGTGACTGCCCCTTTATGCGGCCTCCTGCTGTTAACCTAGTTAACCTTAGCTATAAGCTGGCTTACCTAAGTACTCGATCTGTCCATCCCATCCAGAACTCCCTTGCTTCGTTCCTGGCTTCCTTGCATACTTACATGCTCACTGCTTAAGGCTTGAGTGAGTGAGTGAGTGAAGCGAATTCACTAAACGGACTTGCGCAAGTTAGGTATCCCTAAAGGTACACACAGGTAGTAACTGACTGAGACTCCCTCCTTAAGCTGATCAGGACCTAGATACATGGTTGTGTCATTTGATGTTGTAGCGAATCATTAGGAGTAAAGCTTCCGGGACTCCCCCAGGACGAACATAACACCCATGATGAGCTAGCTGGAGTTCATCGCCCCAAGACTGGACTGCGCAGGGCAGAAAGCAAGACCGGACATACTTGCGGGCTCGCAGGATAAGTACTTAGGTTAGGTAAGGGGCAAGCGGTAAGGTAAGTATAAGTAATAAAGATGCTAAACCACCACCCCTCTCACTTATCTTTGCTTCAGTAGGTGTTCATGTACTGTAGTTCATCTTCAAACGCCACACTCACCACCATTGAATAGGGGAGACCAGGTCATGGCTTAGATTAGAACGCAATGGGAATAGTTAAAAACTAACTAAGTGCCTGCCTGTGTAAGTACCTAATGTACAAACCCTTGTGTACCTGAGGTAATCTTTGCTGACTACCTACCTTACCTAACCTTAGGTCAGACACATCCCCTCTTGGTATCACCTCCTCCTCTCCTTATGTTCAATCCCTTGGTATCTTTCCCGGATAAATGCAACCATTGCATGAGAACCGATAAAGAGAAGGAGTAAAAGCTAAGTTAAGGTTAAGCCAAATAGGCTGCCAAGGGGTGAAACGCCCCTTCTCCCTGTTCAAGGGAAACCGGGGAGTAGTGCAATTGCAATGTAAGGACGATTTTTATCCCTGCGTGCCGACAAACCCTTGATAAGACCTTTCCCTTTCCCTTTCACTTGTCCTCGTCTGTCGGAAAACCTTCCCGTTTTTGTCCAGTTCCTCTATGTGAAGAGATAGACGCACCCTTTCGTATGTTACTTTCGCATGGACTTTCTCCTCTTTGGGAAAACCTTTCGATGCCTGTTCATGAAGAAGACAAACAGAACCGAAAAAAAGATTCGTCCTGACAGAAAAGATAGAAGGAAAGATATCCCATCAACATCCATCTCTTTCTATCCCTTCTTAGTATAAGAGTGAGAGACGCTGTTCGGGAACAGCGCGGCCGCGCGCTGGAGGCTGCGCAGGCCGTCTGGCAGGTCGCCTGACTGGAGTTTGGCGATGTACTCTCCGATGACCTCCTTGGCGTCCTCGATGTCCTGGGACTTGGTCCGCGTGAGCCAGTACTCGAACGGTCCACCTGTTTGAAAAGAGTATGTAAGTCATCAATTGCCGTTCTTTAGACTAAGCCAATACGAGAAGAGAAAGAATGAGAGGAGTAGAAAGATAGATAGATACTCACGGTTCCGTGCAAGCGCATCTCCGAGCTCGCTGCATCGCTCCTGGGGAGTGTGCTCGGTATGCAGGTCCAGGAAGTGGTTGATCAGCTTCGAGATGTCTCTCAAAGGCCACTTGCACTGTGTTTTGAATATTCTCACGTTAGCCATACTAGTCTTGATCACGGAAAGTGTGCCAACCCGGCGCGGGTTACAGACAGGGGGGTGCTGGTGAGGTTGCCGAGTGAGTGAAATCCCACGTGCGCACCCCGGGTCACGCAACGTGATTGCCGGTATAGAGAAAACAAACACAAAAGAGAACGAAAAGGAAAGAAAACACCCACCGGCGCACTAGGCACGCGATTCTGGCCCGCCTCAAGAAACTTCCGCGATCTACACAACCGACAATCCCAGTATCCCAACCGCTGAAGCATGTGCTGACTCGGCGTGCTCGGGGATGCGGAAGTTACGCTGGGCGCATCTGGGCGTGCTGCAACGATGGCGCTATTGTCGGCATCGCTCTGGGCCTCGGCCTCGGCTTCCTCTTCGTCTGCTGCAGCCTCACCGTCAACGTCCATGTCGCCATCTCTCACTGCCGACTTTGCACTGTTTTCCTTCACGTGTGCGTTTCGGTTTCCATCCGTGCTCTTTCGAGAGAGTCGCGGGCGCTTGTTCTTGCCTGCGCCATATCCCGCTCCAGAAGCCCGAGAGTTCGTGGCTCCAGCACCATTAGCAGCACCAGCACCAGCGGCAACAGCAACGCTATTGCTCGTATAGCTGGGGTAGGGCACGGCGCCCAGCTGGGCCTGGGCGTCGAGGGTCTGGATGCGGTGCTTGCAGTGGCGGATGTTGTGGCCGCAGTCGAGGATGCGGATCTGAAGCGTGCGCATCTCCTGGGGGGTGAGGTCGCGCTGCGTGTTGAGCTGCGTGGTGCAAAAGTCCAGGTCGTAGCGGTAGGCGATGAGGTCCTCGAGCATCTGGCTGCGCATTATCGCCGGCAGGTCGCTGTCCTCGTAGCTAGACACGCCGTTGCTACTCATCTGGTCAGCCCCCTTTTCCACAGAAGCAGCAGGGGTAGTGTGGGAAGATGCTGACCTCGACTGGGCTTGAGACACGTTGATCACGGTGTCGACATCGTGGCTGTCACTGCGGTGAGTTCCCTTTGCCATCTCAGCGGATTCGCCCTAATGTATCGCCAAAGTGTTAGTCCTCTGTAGCCCATCATGCCATGTCTCATTGAGGTTCATTGTGGGTTTGACTGAGCCAGTGCAGAAGCACGTGCCTCTGGTCTTCTCATCTCGCACAGGTGTGAAAGGAAACCTTATGAAAAGATGGATGGCGCAGGTCACACGTGGGGTATGATTGCACGTGTGTTCATGATTTTAAATGCCAAAATATGTATATCACGACTTACCGGGATGAGTTTCTCGACATCTGGCACGATGCGCGTAAAGTAATTGGATGCCATCGTCACGGCGATCAATTGACCCGCTTTGCCCGTCGATTGCAAGCACAACCAGGATTCGAGGAATTTCAGGGATGTAGGTATGTTGTCAAAGCAGGAAGACTGAACGGCAGGGGGGAAAAAAGAAGGAGTGGGTGGAAGTCTCTCCTCGTCCCCTGTTGAATTCCAGTGCAGTTGCGGTTCGAGACAAGACCCGCAGGGCGAATGAAGTGAAGGTCCGGACCCTCAAAGAATAAGAAATAGACCAGGCCCCAAGGTCGCTCAGTGGAAGCAACCGAAAGGATATTGTAATGAGAAAATTAGTGAGAGACGTGAATGCAATTCAAGAGTAGCTTCCTTTTTTTTCTTTCCTTCAGCCAAGGTAGGAGCACACGCACTCAATGTAGATATGTAGCTCTGGGTTACCCGGCCGATGTAGGTAGGAAGAATGAGAATGATCAGCTGGCTCAGCGTGATTGCAATCTTTTAGAATGTAGTCCAGGCCAGGCCAACTGTGCTGGTGGCCAATGGGCCAAATCAGCGAGTGAGAGGTTGTT
This sequence comes from Xylariaceae sp. FL0594, assembly GCA_022385605.1. Lineage (NCBI taxonomy): Eukaryota > Fungi > Ascomycota > Sordariomycetes > Xylariales > Xylariaceae > Xylariaceae sp. FL0594. The sequence goes on from MU280772.1 coordinate 116,554, forward strand.
TGTAAACAAAGAATGACCCCTTGTTAAACTTATTGTTCTTATTCTTGTTTTCTCTGGGTTTGGTAAGGGGAGAAAGATGTCGGAATGATGCGCGTGTTGCTTGCTTGTTTGTTCCTTTTTTTGTTCTTTTCCTTCTTCTTCTTCCTTTCATTTTCCTGTTTTCTTTTTTCCCCTGTTTTTCTTAATACTAAGCTTTTTCTTTGTCATTTTCTTTCTTTCTTTTCTTTTCTATTTACCCTAGTCCCAGTATAGTAACTAATCAGCACCTACAATAACCATTGGTGTAAAGTACAGCAGAGAAAACACAGTGGTAGCACAACAACAAAACCAGTGAGATACTTCTTTCTAGGCTGGGCCACGGCTGCAACCGAAGTCCATTGTTGCAGCACCTAGTGAAACTTACTGTGCAATTAATCTACTTACCTTCAGTAGAATTCCCTTATCCTGACTCCTTACCACAGTTGGCAGGTAATGTGGGGTAACCTAGAATTAAAGCTAGGTTAGCCAAAAGGGGGAGCGTGGCTCGGTTGCTTCAACTGCCATGATTTGTATGGAGAGGGAAGTGACTTCACTGGGATCCATTCAAACCATCAAGGTCGTTTATATACATGGCCTCGTTGGCAGTCACAGCTGCAGAACAGATGGCTCAGCATTGGCCGTAGTATCAACTATCTTGGCAGGAGGGGATATTGTTGTGGTAACAAAAACGGCCAGGACGTGTGATAACCTATCAAGTGTACGAAAGAAAGATGGCGGAAAGAACAAGTGAGCACTGATTGTCAAGTGGTGTGATCTGTGTCACGTGTGATTTGGGTTATCGACTGGACAACAGAAAACAATTTGCTACCTACGGTCCGAAAGAGTGATAAAACAAAAGTTGAGGGACTCAGATGACACACCCTAATAAACCTGTTCTCAAATTCATATGCTGCGGACAACCAGAATACTGAAATTGCTCAGATGAAAACCGGGGTCTTAAATTCCATGCGCATGCGGTAGCTAAGTGAAAAGAAAAAGGATGGAATGGAAACCTTCTCACAAACGCCGCGCCTATGCAATGATGACCTGGGAAGCAAGCCTCTAGAGCAGGCCGAAGGTGGAAACCGACACCGATCAATGCAGATGCGGATGCAAAAACAAGCAAATGAATGCAGAAACGAAAAACGAAGAAAATGCATCGCTCAGCAAGCGCCAGCCGCCACCAAACCCTCGTAAGCACGCTCAACCGTCCGCCCCCCCATGCCGGGAATCGCCCGCAGCTGCATGAGCGTCTCGACAGATCCGCCCTGCCCGTTCTCTCCCATCTGTCCCTCAAGATACTGCACCAAATCACGTGCCTTTTTCGGTCCTAAGCCCTGCAGTCCCATAATCTGGTCCACGTCGCACGAGTTGACGATGTCGAGCAGCGCCCGCGAGACAGGCCCGTCCTCTATTACCGATTCTGGACTTGTGTTGCCCGCAGCTTTAGACTTCTTTCCCTTGCGCTTCGTTTTGGCAAGGTAGCTCTCGTCATCGTCATCGTCGGCCTCGGCGCCGTTATAGATGTCATCCTCATCTCTGGAAATTGCGGCAGACCTTTTCACCTTCTTTCCGGAAGGACGCTCTTGGGCAGTGTGCCCATGCTCGGTGCCGCTGGCAGCTTGAGCTTCTCGCGTGGTTGCAATACGGGCCTTTAGCTTCTCGATTTTACCAATAAGTTTGGCCTGGCCAGGGAAGTATGGCAGAGCAAGCTCGTACATCTCCAACGCACTGGCATCTTCGCCCCGCTCCTTGTGCTGACGCGCCATCAGAAGATAGCGCAGTCCTTTGGAGCGCGTGTCGTCGTGGCGGCCGTCGTCGATGCGCCGCTCGAGAGCCTCAAGACGCTTCTTCACATCGTCGTCCAGGTCTCGCGGTGGAGGAGCTGCAGATTGCGACTGCGCCCGCGCTGCCAAGATTTCACTGACCTTCTTCTCTACCATAGCCTCGATCTGGTCTGCCGAGATAGCCGGCTGTGCTGGTTTGAGTTGCCGGCTGACGGCAGTGGGTCGAGCCAGCTCGGGTCGGGTGATCTTCGAAGGTCGGCTCCCACCGTCCGAGTCAGACGGGCGTTTGTGCTTGGGAGATCGCTTGACAGCCGTGTTAGCTGGCTGGACGATAGGGACAGGTTTCACCTTGTCCGTATAGACACTGAAAGCCTTGACCGGACGGTCGGCTGGCTTGACAGCAGCTGCAGCTGCCACTCCGGACGTTACGTTGTGAGCATTGGCTAGAGGCCGCAAGGGCTGGCGCGTGATGTTCGATCCGGGGTTGGTGGTCGAGCGAGGAGGCGCTTGCTTGTAGACAATCTCGTTCTCGATCTCGCGAACCTCGATCCGCTTTGCACGCGAGCTGACGTTCAGACTGCTGAGGGTGTCCAGGTGATAGCTTCGGAGGGGCGCCAGGTTGAGAATCATGATGGTGATACCATTGTTCTGTCCGAGAGACAGGATTCTGGTCATCTTGGATTCTCTGAACGGGATGCGGCGCTCGCCTCGGGAAATGGCGTCGATGCACTGGCTCAGCACGAACAAGCTCTTGTTGATAGCGGCGGATTCCACCAGGCGTTCCTTTCCATTATCCGTTCTCCGGTTGTCCTCTGAGCCGGCCAAGTCGATGGCCGAAGCAGTGCTCTCGCGTATCGTGTCTGCAGTGGTTTGCGTAACCTTGACGCGAAATATCGCGTGGCTTCTGCTGCTGTGCGCGTTCAGCTTGGTGGCAGCCGTGACGCGATTCGCATTGGCCTCTATGTATAGCCGCTCAAAGTCTTTAAGGTCTTGGCACGCGCGCTCCGACAGGCCAGCGACGACGGTCTTTCCGTTGGCTTCGGCGCGTAAGGGCAAGCCCGAGGGGGTCCGCTTCTCGGGTGGTTCGAGCAGGTCGAACACCTTGTCGTTATAGATCTCATAGTATGACAGAGCGACGTTGACGGTTGTTTTGCCATTCGAGTCCTTCATGATCTTCTTCGCCCTACGGAAGACGCCACTCAAGAGTCTCGGGATGACACCACGTTCGGTGAGCTTCAAGCCACCACGCATGGTGTGCGTCTTGCCTGTGCCGGTGACGCCATAGGCAAATATCGTCACGTCGAGGCCTTGGAAAAGCGATTTGAGGTGAGGGGCAACTGAGGAGCAGTACAAGTTAGCATACAGACGAAAGGATGAATGTAGACGCGTACAGGGGTCATGGACGGACCTTCAGTTGTAAATAGCTGCTCTTGTGTAGTCGTCTGATCGTACACGCTGTTGAACGTGAAGGAGTATTCCTCCGACTCGTTTCTGGGATTGGGTATTTTGACGACATTGGTGGTCTTGCCGTCGTCATTACTGGCGGGATGGACGATGATGTCTTTGTCGAGCTCCTTTTCGAGAAGTGGACGTATACGCGCGACGACCCTGACAGACATGCTGGCCGTCGATAGAAAAAGAGAAAGGAGACGAAGACAGAAAACCAGACTCGAAACTGACGCTTTTTTTTGTGGGAAGCAAATAAGAGCAAAATAGCAGCTGGAGCTTTGGTACGACTGCTCCAAGACGTAATTGATAAAACTGACGCTTTTTTTGTGGGAAGCAAATAAGAGCAAAATAGCAGCTGGAGCTTTGGTACGACTGCTCCAAGACGTAATTGATAACAGCACTGCTATGTAACCTAGGTATGATCCTGGAGTAATAAGATTTGGTGGACCACACAGCTTGCAAGCACAAGATTCCAATGCAAACAAGGGTTCAAGCTTAAAAGTGGAGAGCTGTTGTTGCCAGGGAGCAACGCTTGGCATACAGAGTACAGCTGGACACAGTCGTACAGTACAGCTGGACACAGTCGTACAGCACAGCAGTACTGAGAACAGTGTCCACTCTGTATTTTGACTGTAGACTAGTTCACTCTGTTCAGTTGACTGAGACTTATTGTCACAGGCAATGTATACTAGGTACCTTAGCTTTCTTAATCAATGCACCAACTTGATGTTGTAGTAGCTACGCAGATTCAGTTTGAAAATAAGCCATTGGACAAAGTTCATTTCTCAAACCAGTGGCGACGAACTACAGCACAAACCTGACGAGTTTTAACCTAGTAAAATTAGTGTTATAGATTTTGTTAAATTGCCAAACCTCCACAAACAAGTGACCAGGCCTCGTGGCCCAATGGCAAGGCGTCTGACTACGAGTCCGATCAGGAGATCGGTTCACTAAATGTAATCAGGAGATTCTGGGTTCGACCCCCAGCGAGGTCATTCTTTTGCAGTTTTTTCTTCCTCTTTATGAGTGAGCGTTACTCAACTCGACTCGTGTGTCTTCTTTCTTTTTTCATTATGTCGCGTCTTGACTCCTACAGACGTGCGGCATTTGCGTCTTTCTTTTTTTTTTTTTTGTTTAGTTTCTTCTATTGAGACAACCAACATGAGGAAGATTCGCTGTGTTTATCTCTTCGTACACTCCCTCCCATGTCTGACCCAAAGCTTGCAAGCCAGGCCTCTGAGAGGCCTCATTACCAGGCTTTTTCTCCAAATGAGGCAACAGAGTGCTACGCTCAGCAAGTATGAAGTCATGCTGTAATTCACGCTCTATCTAATAAACCTAACCTTGAAATAATGGAACATGTACCGGACATCTTCGCAAATGAGCTACATGGTGTGTGTGTATGACAAGAGAACGATATGAACAAGCAGCCAACCAACCACAAGCTATGTACAGGAGGTAAAATAAAGATCCAGAAATATGTGGACGGAATGAAATAAGTACTTAGCACTCAGCTAGTCCTGGCTGACTGAAAAAGGCCCCCTCGTCATCCAAGCCATATACCGCTTTTATCCTGAAAGAAAGAATTCATGAAAACATCACCGGAAAAAACATCCCATTCCGCCTCAAGACCAGCCGCCGACGGTGACCTTGAGGAGAGTGGGGCTGACGCCTGCAACGGTGCCGGCGGCGTTCTCGCCGTCAGGATTGACGTCATCGTAGGAAAAGGCGTATCCGAGACCGTCCTGCTCATAGTTGTGCACGATGCGCGAGTAGTGGTTGGTAGGGTCTTCGGTATAGTAGCTCTGGGCCGGCAGGGAAGGCTGCACATTGCCGCCGTCCAGGAGTAGAGTGCTGCGGGTGAAGGCGGCGCAGAGGCGAGGGACGATCGCTTGATGAAGAGGGGTGGCGTTCGGGAGGTTGGCGAAAGGGCCAGAGTTGCAGCCGTAGATGTCGATGATGGTCGGCTTAGGGAAGGCCATGTCATCTCCTGCGCAGTTCATCTCGTCGCCATTGACGCGGCAAGCAACGTCGCCTGCGCCGCTCTGCGTCGCGATTGTCAGGTCCTCGGCGGCGTACTTGGCCCAGACTTTGTCGATGTAGTCATTGTAGTAGGTGGACTGCCACTCCGGGTGGGAGGCAAGATAGATGTTAGACGAGAGGGCGCGGAGGGCCGTTCCGTCTTCGTTGTACTGGCAGAGCTTGTCCCACTCGGCACCGTCCTTCTCGGCCTGGGCCTTGAGGTCGTTGCAAATGTCCTCGACAGCATTCTCCTTTAAACCCTTGACGATCTGGGTCTGGTTTGTGGCGAGGGTCAAGCCCATACCCATGGCAATGCCGACCCAATCGACGTAGCTGATGTTGGCGAAAATCTCGCCTTTCTCCCAGTTGAACTCGACGAAGCCCCACTTGACGTTGATGGAGGGATCTTGCTCGTTCGTGACTGCGGGCTCGACAATGGTGGTGCCACTGTCGCCGGCTAGAACCATGAACTGCAGCTTGCCCTCAGATACCCAAATACGCGAAGAAGTCAGGGAGTCAGGAACAGTGACACTGGTGGTTTCACCCTTGGCACCAAGCTCAATCGCGATAGGACCGTCGAGAGGAACTGGAGTAGCAGAACCGCCGGCATCGGGAGTGAAGAATGTGCCATCCGGGGACAACATAACGGCGACCCCGTTGCTATCCTTGCCGGTAACATACAGATACATCTGGTTGTCCCCGAAGTTGTTGACTACATCGAGGCGAAGAGGGTTGTCCCCGTCGGCCAGGTGAGTGGATGTGCTGTTAATCGTGTTTTCTTTGGTGATGATGACATCTTTGGAGTTTCCAGGATGAACGATAAGGGGCCGAGCCAGCGAGCTGGCGACGAAAGCGACGACAGTGGCCGCAGCCAGGCTAAACATACCACGCATGGTGAAAAGATTGAAGGAAGAAAAGGAATGGAGTCTTGATCGACGGAAAGTAGAAATTAAACGGTGTACCCAGTACACGTAGTGAAGGAATGACAAACCGACTATACGGCAAGGAGTGGCAGTTCAAAGAGAGAACTATGTCGTCGAGAACACCAAAGTGGCTTGAAAATGAAGGTTGGCAATTGGACTAGGTTAGACGAGAAGATACTGGCCTTCATTATAAATAATCGTGCTTCCCATCATCGCTTCCTCCTCTCCCTTGGGACCGTCGGCGGGGCCACACGCACGGCTTGCCGACGACCCCAGAGGAACGTTACGGCGTTTATCCTGACAGCCCCTTTTAGCAGCCGATGGTAGTCCGAATCTCTCACGGCTCCCATGGTCTACACTTGGGCTCAAAATCCCTGGCCTTGAGTCTTTACCTTCCCCTTCAAGTCAATGTCAGCCTGTAGGCTGTAATTGGCAGTGAGGTGGACACACGGAGGTACTCAAGTCCTCATGTGGTAGGTAATAGCCGCCAGTTGCCACCAGCTACAGGATCTTGCCACGACCCATCTGAAACTCAGGGCTGGCAATTTGAGCCCTGGACCAGGGGCAGCAGGACTCCATGTCTGAGACGTTACGGCAGACGAGGCTCTCGATAAGCGAGCGGCGGTCATTGTAACAGCGGTACCTGGCCATGGGCTATGGATAAAGGATAAGCAGTTGGTCCGGAGAGCCTCCGTTGGCAGCGGCCCAGGACGGATGCCACCTCTGCAGGTCCACAGTCAGCAAATCAACCCCCTGGAGTTATCTGTAGAGCCAAATGCCTTTTCTGGGAGTGACATTGTGCAAATGGGCAAATGGACATGGGAACCTTGGTGAGCTTGAGTCTGTGATGGACTCGAACACTTGGGAACAGGTATGAACGAAGCTTCCAGCGCCGCTTCCTGTTGTTTGTTTAATATAATCAAATTTGCAATCAATCCAACATCCACTCCACATGAGAGACGATTTGTGGTGGAATGATTCCATCGTCCTGATTGGTACTAACGCAAAGCCAATGTTAGATCCGTGTTACCCACTGGCCACAGAGCAGGGAGGTAACACCGAACAGGTATGTCTTGTGTGTATGCTGTAGAAACCAAAGGCCGAAATCAGAACTTCCATCAAGTGATTCCTCGAGCCGAATAAGTGCGGCGAGCCATGGTTAATTGGTCGTCGGTTACATGTTTCATGCTGCCCACTTAGGAGTGTATTCCAGGGGCTGGACGATCCAGTTTGCCAACTACCCGTCATGTGAGACGAGGTGGTTTGTTACGGTAGATGAGCCGTGAGTAGGTACTTGTTGAGCTGTTCTGGTTGCCCGTAGGTATACGGAGGCAGAAGAAGATGAACTTGACGATAGTTCCCAGGCCGTCTAACCTTAATCTACTGCTGTAGAGTGAAGATCGACCGTCAAGGATCTGTAACGGTTTTGACAAATGATGGTTCTTGCAAGAGACATGGTCAATGATCCTGCCGGACTGCCAACTTCCCAATCTGTTAAATCCTCTGATGATCGCCTGTCAGAAAAATGGAGGAAGGAAGGTACATATGCAAGGTACCGATTCAAAATAGCAGCAGGTGTATCCACCCACCCACATTTCTCCAATCTCTAGGCCCTTCTTGGTTAGTGGTATTGAAGCACACACCAGACACATGCGTTTGATACACGCTGTGGCTGATGCTGACTCTGGCATGTCTGCACATCTGATGGCCAGTTCACCTTTCGGTTGGGCAACCCTTGGCACCATGGTTTCAGTAACTGACTGACCTATTACACAAACCTTTGCAACCCTCGCAACTGAACATGAGACTCTTTGATGAAAGGAGCCGCAGCAATGCTTTCAGCAAGGCTGGAACAGGTGTCTTGATCTTCCCCTACCTCGAAGCGCTCCAGGGTAGACGGAAGTTGGGTACATATCGTGGCTTGTTGGCACTGACGGCACACCATATCACAGTACCTCCTCTCTTACTCAAGCCTCAAGCCTCCAAGAAATCTGTGCAGAAACATGTAGGTAAGGCGAGGAACTGGCAGCTGGGCGACGAACACTTTTGCCCAGAACAAGTGATTATGGGGCCAGCCAACATGGAGTGCACTCTTCGGAGTGTATTGCCATATTCCGTATCTTCCTCGCGACGACAGAGTCCGATCGCGAGGTATTGATGGGGAACAGTGGGATTGGGGCATCATCCCCGAGCTAACGCCGAAAGGGCCACTTCCATAAAGTCCTGCCTCTTCTGGATCATTTCCACGACAGAGTCATCTACCTATCTAACCTTACTCTCTGACTTGAAAAGAGAAGGATCTGCACCCATTCCTTCCAAACGAGATGGCATGTTCGTAACGGTGACCTTCCCGCTCAGTGAGTCGAATTGGACTGCAGATCCGCAGGTAGCGCAAGCGGTAAGTATCTAGTATCAAGTCATGGCCATAACAGAAACTTTGTGCTCATCATTTTTAGTTTCAGAGATTAGCCATCTTCCCCATCCTTCAGCCTCTGCGGCGAGGAGCTTCGCTTGCGGCACGAACATCGAAAGGCGAATGATTCGAACGGGGCCCAGCTTCTCGATGTGATATCGCTGGAATAATGACCAAGAGTGACCACGACAGTCTGTGTGGTGAAGGCCCAACTTGCCGCCGGATTCTCACAGCCTACAGGCAAGGTGGTGACTTGCTGGGCCCTGATAGCCATGGTACCCGTATAAGCGTGTAACGTCACAGCCATACGGAGGAAGCGGCATCTTCCGCCGCAACATCATATTTCAGCATCGACAATTTCAAAAGTGCATGCATGGCCTCTCATTTCAGAGTTCCTCCTTTGGCCGGCTTCGAATCGGGTTAATTGAGCTACGTGATCGCGACCGATGAGTGCTTATAGCATGTAGCGTTTAGCAGAAACTAACAGAATCACGACCTGCCAGGTCCTTGAAACAAGATAATTAACTTATTACAGCAATCTTCAGAGAAATAATGCCAGCAAAAGCAAGGCCAAAATCGACGCGCATCGAGGGGAACGGAAGCAAGTCAACGTTATTGATACTCGGTTAATGATTCCATGACGTAACACAGCATCAGCAAAGGCAAAACACAAAGGAGGCTCCCATTCGTCATCATCTGTCACATAATACAACAGCGAGCTCCAACTCGGCACAGGTTCCTTCTTCCCTCACGCGCTTCCATCGACAAAGCAGTTCACACTCAATTAACGGCCCGGGAGTGGCTGGGAATTGATATACCAACCGACCAACAGGTGGCCGGATGGACATATCCGGTTCAGGCATACACCAAGTGATATCACTATGTCGTGTAATGGTGAGACCATATCTCGAAGCCTTGCCCAGTTGGGATTCAATGAATCATGGGAGCATACCGCTGTGAAGCCGCAGCTTGACGATGACATCAAAACCACGTATACAGTTGCGCTTATTTTGACTTTAGAAATCGGCTGCTCCTTGACACCCCGCGGTCTTGTCCCTTTTCACTGGCCATGAAAAACAAACAAACCTCCTGTCAATTAGTACTAGTCGGCTTTTTTCATAGAAAGCTCCTGCGCGTTGGTGGCAATGGAAAGCGATAAAGCAGAGGTTGCTGCGATCCAGCCATTCGGCACGGCCAGGTCTACTGTCGATGGAAGGCCCTTGTCATCGGACGATCTTAGGAAATATAATGACTTCTTCAAGGCCAGTCTATACCTATGTCTGGGAATGATCTATCTGAGGGAGAATCCTCTCCTTCGAGAACCCTTGTCGCCCGAACACATCAAAGCCCGGCAACTCGGACATTTCGGGTCTGCTCCAGGCCAGGTCTTCGCCTATATGCACTTCAACCGTCTGATCAAGAAGTATGATCTGAACGCCATATTTGTCTCCGGGCCGGGCCACGGCGCGCCGGCACCCCTATCTCAGGCGTACTTGGAAGGGACGTATTCGGAAGTATACCCGCAGAAGTCCGAGGATGAAGAAGGCTTGCAGTCATTCCTCAAGCACTTCAGCTTTCCAGGAGGGATCGGATCGCACGCCACGCCGGAAACACCGGGCAGCATCCACGAGGGGGGTGAGCTCGGGTACTCGATATCGCACTCCTTCGGCGCTGTCTTCGACCATCCGAGCCTGATCACGCTCACCATGGTCGGCGACGGCGAGGCGGAAACAGGCCCTCTAGCGACGTCATGGCATAGCACCAAGTTCCTGAACCCCATCTGTGACGGCGCTGTCCTTCCCGTGCTCCATCTCAATGGTTACAAAATGTCAGTAACGAAGGGCACTCTAGGTTAAGGTTAAGTTACTCTTGCTCGTGTTGACACCTGAACTGCGCAGAAACAATCCCACCGTTCTGGCCCGCATCACGCACAAGGAGCTCGAGCAGCTGTTCCTTGGCTACGGATGGAAACCATACTTCGTGGAGGGCGGAGATCTGGACTCGATGCACCAGGCCATGGCCGCCACACTGGAACACTGCGTGCAGGAGATCAGGAAATTCCAAAAGCAGGCCCGCGACTCCGGGAAGCCATTCCGCCCGCGCTGGCCCATGATCGTACTGCGCACGCCCAAGGGCTGGATGGCGCCGAGGAAGGTGAACGGCCACTATCTGGAAGGGTTCTGGCGGTCGCATCAGGTCCCTATTCTCGAGACGACAACCAAGCCCCATAACCTGCAAGTCCTCGAGGAGTGGATGCGCGGATTCGAGCCCCATCGTATTTTCGGCAAAGAAGCCAGGATTTCAAAGGAGCTCAAGGACCTGTGCCCCAAGGGCGACAGACGCATGAGCGCGAACCCTATAGCCGACGGCGGACGTCTCGTGAAGCCTCTCAAGATGCCCGACTTCAAGCGCTATGCCATCGAGGTCAAACAGAGCGCGGCGGTGTTGGAGGGCGGCATGACCAACTTTGCGCTGTTCTTACGCGACATCGTCAAGGCCAACCCGCACAACTTCAGGCTGTTCGGACCGGACGAGACCGAGTCCAACAAGCTGGCCCATGTCTACGAAGTGGGCAAGAAAGTATGGATGGGTGAGTACTTTGAAGAAGACGCAGACGGCGGTAATCTGTCGCCCTTTGGCCGGGTCATGGAGATGCTGTCAGAACACACTTGTGAAGGCTGGTTGGAAGGTTATATCCTCAGTGGTCGTCACGGTCTGTTCAATAGCTACGAACCATTTATCCATATTGTCGACTCGATGGTGAACCAGGTATGGCGCACACACTCTAGAAACCCCTACCCAAACACTGATGACAGATCTAACGACACGGGGTTCCTGTAGCATTGCAAGTGGTTGGAGAAGTGCCTAGAGGTAGAATGGCGAACGCGGGTAGCTTCACTAAACATCCTCCTCACTGCAGTGGTCTGGCGACAGGACCACAATGGCTTCACTCACCAGGATCCTGGTTTCCTCGATGTTGTAGCCAACAAGAGCCCCGAGGTTGTGCGCATATACCTTCCGCCCGACGGCAACTGTCTTCTCTCAGGTACATCCTTTCCCTCTCCCTCCCACGGTGTCTGGAAAGACTAATGACTCTCTATACATCTGACAGTGATGGACCACTGCTTCCGATCGTACAACTACGTCAACGTAGTCGTGGCGGACAAGCAGGTCCACCTGCAGTTCCTTACCATGGACGAGGCGATTGCGCACTGCACCAAGGGCATCGGCATCTGGCCACAGTTCAGCACGGACGAGAACGAAGAGCCGGACATTGTCATGGCGTGCTGCGGCGACGTTTCGACGCACGAGACCCTGGCCGCCATCGACCTGCTCCTGGACCACTTCCCGGACCTCAAAGTCCGCTGCGTGAACGTCGTGGACCTCTTCAAGCTCATCCACAAGACCGAGCACCCGCACGGCCTGGACCAGGACGAGTGGAGGGCCCTGTTCACGGAGAACACGCCCGTCATCTTCAACTTCCACTCGTATCCCTGGCTCGTCCACCGCATGGCGTATAAGCACAAGGGAAGCCAGAACATCCACGTTCGAGGTATGTAACACATTCACCCCAAAAAGAAACCCTGCACCCTTCTCTTCTCCGTGGAATTACATTCGTGTTTCGTAGATGGTGTCGGTCGTGTTGTCGTAGCTGACACAAGAGTCGATCAAAATAATTAATTTGTGCGTACTTAGGCTATCGAGAGAAGGGCAACATCGACACGCCCCTCGAGCTCGCGATCCGGAACAAGACGGATCGCTTCAGCCTGGCCATGGACGCCATCGACCGGATCCCGCGCCTCGCTAACAAGGGCGGCACGGCGCGGGACCGGCTCCGCGACCAGCAGCTAGCGGCCGCTAACTGGGCCTTCGACAACGGCGTGGACCCGCCGCACCTGGGCAACTGGAAGTGGACGAGGGACTTAAAGACGAAGAAAAAGGAGTAGATAGGAGGCGGGACAGGAATTAGTGTCAGGATTGTAACGATAGGTAGTGTCTTAACCTTAGCTCCGTTTATTTTAGGGGATCAGAAATTGTTGAAACTATGCTGGGCTAAAATAGTTGGGAAGTTGAAGATTCTTTATCGTCTTTGAAAGTAATGATCTATATTTCAGTATGTATGTCCCCTCTGCTTATCATCTTCTACTGGACTTTCCTAACCTAGAACCCCCTTTGGTCTCGTTTCATAGGAAGGTAAGGCTTTATTTAGGTAAGAAAGGTCCTCTATTCTCGAAACTGCCAGCCTCTCCCAGCTACTATTCAAAGTCGATTCAGGCTATGGTTGAGCTCTGGAGCTTAGAATCAACCTTGGAGTGCTTAATGTCGTCTATAACCTTGCTGTAACGGGGAAACTCAAGTTTCAACTCTATACCTCTTGTACGTTGCAGTCGCGCCATCATGACTTTTCCAATCGCCCCAGTATTATCAACAGTCGCAGCATCCTCCCAAAACCTGACTTCTGGATCCGTGTCCTCGCCCTCATCCTCTTCTGATTCCAGTATCTCGTCCCTGAAGCCACACCGTGCCAGGTCGATGATGAATGGTCTCTGTGTGCTGCTGTCCACCACCACATTGCGTGGTTGACAATCTCCCACGGTGACGCCATGCTTGTTAATCTCAAACGCCGCATCGACGGCGGCCTGCACAACAGCCGACCAGTCTGCCGGGTCTGGCGGGGCCAGTGGCGAGGTGCCGATGTCCCGTAGACTGTAGCCGGATATGAGCTCCAGGAGGACGCCCTTGACCTCGAAGTAAGGCGCCAGTTCGGGCCGCAGCAGCAAGTCCGGGGGTATTATTACACCGGGCGGCACAAGGCGCACGTGGGCGTACATCCGCGGTATCGCCTTGCCCTGCAGGCTGCCCAGCGGCTCATACGCCTTGGTCTCGCAGTCAAAGTGCTTGTTGCACTCGTCCCACACGGCCGCCTCGAACCTCGCGTGGCCTTCGGGGCTGTCGTCGTAGAAGTCGTATGGATACCGGATAATAACTGCCGCCTTCCTTTCCTCTTCCATCTCTCGCAGTACGCGGTCAATCCCCCCCCCCTGACGTACCAGAGACCGGAACCCGGCCTCGTCGGCATATGGCTCCAGTTTCCGGAGATCAACGCCGTATCGGCGGTCATAGAGCTTGAGGACCGCGCAGACATGGTGGCCCGAGTCGGTCTAGACGTCGACGTCGACGTCCAGCACGACTGACATGGTGACGCTGAACGTTCTGGAGATCGTGGCCGTGACCGTATCGGAGAAGGGAAGATGATCACTGCAGTTGTTGAGAACCTGTAACTGCAACGTCTTCCCCGGCTAGTATTCCGGAGGCGTAGTGTTGGATGTAGACGACATGCTGGTCTGCTGGTCAGTTGCAGTATTGAGTAAATGTGTTTGACTCCACTGACCTGCCGCAGCTTTTTCTCTATAGTTCTGACAGGATAGGGAGAAGAATGGGCAACAGAATATTGGTGACCGAAAAGTGTAAAAGGCACTTTCGGTGGCTCCTCAATATTTCCCCTGGGAACCTAAGAGTGTGTTTTACGACTGTGCGGTCTGAGCTCTGGTTCTTATACCAAGGCAAAAGTTGGTGCAATCACAATTTCCCCATGTGAGTCACACCCGACTTTACAGTTTACAGGTGCGAGTGTACAGGGTATGCCGGTCTTTCAGGTTGGCTACTAAGAGACTGTTGGTAACAGTACATACACTTATACATACATACGCACACCCATAAACATATACATACATAAACACACAAATGCATACATAAGCATGCACACATACACACATAGACACCCAGCATTTAGAATTGCGATGGCGACCTGTGAGGGCCTTCTGCCTCTGCCTCCTCTGCCTCCTCTGAGAGCTACAGGGGTGTGGCAAGCCCTCTACCTTTGTCTCCTCAGGTTTAAGGGGTCTCTTACTGAGAAGCGTAAGTTGGGGGCTAAAACGAACTTTCTACACTTTACCGGGCTGGCAACAAGTGAAACGAACAGCAAAGATCTTGGCGGCCCGCAACGGCCAGATGGGTACGGCATATTATAAAAGGACGTGTGCTCATATTGTAGATACATAGCTCTTAGAGGGAATTCCTTGTGCTACAAGTGGTCGTGCTAGTTATTGTACCTCATGAGTGACAGATGTATTATGTATGAAGCTCTTATTTGTGGTAGACAATGACTTTTTACCAGCTACCTACCGTAACCGCTTAGCGAAATTCTGCAGGGCATGCTCCCTCGTGGATGTGCCGAGCCGGACTCGGTCATGTACGCCTTTTCGCCAGACACGTGTTCGAGATTGAGTTTCTCGGCCGGGTAGACCTCGTCATAGGCCTCCTTGAAATCGAACTCCCTCGCGAGCAGGGCCAGGAAGGCCCGGAGCTCTTTCATGACGAAGGCCTGGCCCGTGCAGTTCCTGACGCCCGTCTCGAAGATGCGCCAGGCGCCCTTGGGCGGGTACAGCTCGTGGTCCGGGCCGACGAGGAAGCGCTCGGGCAGGAACTCGAGCGGGCGCGGCCAGGTCCGCGGGTTGCGCCCGATGCCGTTGTGGTTCAGCTGCACGAGAACGCCCTCGGTCGGGTACTCGGTGCCGTCACGGCCCCTCAGCACCAGGTCCCTGCACCCCTGGCGGATGCCGCCGGCCGGCGGGAAGAGCCTCGTGGTCTCCTTGATGACGGCGTTCGTGTAGGGCAGAGAGTTGAGGATCGAAGGGTTCTCCGTGATCTGGCCGGCGCAGGCCTCGACGTTCCGGCCGAAGACCTCCTCGTGCTCGGCGCGCAGCTTCGCTAGGACCTGCGGGTGCTTCCATATCAGGTAGCACATGGACGCCATCGAGCTGGCGGTTGAGTCGTAGCCGGCAAAGTACAGCATGCGCAGCTGGGCGCAGAGCATCTTCATGAACTCCGGGTCGACGCTGTCCAAGTGCTGCCTCCCGGGCTGCGCGAAGTAGTCCTCGAGCACGCGGTCCAGCATGGCGCTAGATGTGGCTTGGTCGGGAGAGCCCTTGGCCGCCCGCAACGCCGCCACGCGCGTCTCCACTTGCCGGCGTATCTCCCGGTCGAGCGTGCGGCCATTTTGCCAGACTTGGAACGTCCAGAGCGGATTCAGCTGCACCAGATTCTCCATCACGTTGTTTTGGGTGAACTTGAGGCCCAGCTGACGGAGCATGGTCTTGGTGAGCGGGTGAGACCCCGAAGTCTGGTTCTTCAGCTCTGCGTTGAACACGACGCGGCCAATGATATCATTCACTATGTAAGATGGTTCCAGTTGTTAGCAGGCGCATATCAAAATAAAAGCTTACACATGCCGGGGCTTACTGAGACGGAGTAGCATCGTTTCCAGGAGAACTATATTCTTCTCGCGACTCCTGTCACGTAGGATATCGCGGAAGACCAACATCTCCTCCACGACGACCGGGAGGGTGGCGTCGAGGTTACTGTTGTTGAAGAAGGGCAGAAAGATCTCGTGATCGCGCTTCCATTCGGCCCCGTTCTGAGTAAAGAGGTTGAGGCCGTTGCGACCAGAGATGGGTAGGAACCAGTGGGTAAGGTCATGCGGTTTGACGCTCCCTGTCCACTCGTGGCTCGCAGCCTGATTGGCAAGCTCGTAGTCCATCACCACGAGCAAGGGCTCTGATACTGGGTAGGGGTCAAAGTAGAAGGCCTCGGCGTCACCCAGCTTGGCGGCCATGCGGGCCGTGATGTAGGTGCTATGAGCTCCGGGTGGCAGTTCTTCCACGACATCCTTGGCTTCTAGGAGATGTCCCAGCAGCAGGCTATGAGGCAGGACGGGCTGTAGCACAGCCGGGTTTACATATGTCAATCAATCGTCAGATTTGTGCACTTATAACAAGAGCGACTCACCTTGCCTTCTCTTCTCAGCTTTGCGATACGAGTTCGGAACTCCCATAGTCTCGATATGAACACATACAAGCGTGATGCTACGAGCGCCAGTGCGAAGCCGAAGGCGGCCTTCAGCAACACCCATATGACCTCCATAGCAACGAGTGGACTGTTGACGCCGTCTCGTTACTGTAAACGGTGCGAGAGAGTTCAACCTAAGTGTGCAGGCCCCCTTTTCTCCAAACACGGGTGATGAAAGAAGCCCTTGGCCAGGGGTAACATGATTTATAGACTAGACGACACTTTCTTTTGTGCCTGTTTGCTCCACACCAAAAACAAGTATACAGCAGTACAGAATAGGAATACCCTCCCTAGCCAGGAACGAAGGTAAGCACTTGAGCTACAAGAGTGCTATTATTAGTATTTTTTGATATGGGTTAATCTCCCTACACGATGGGCTTTTACTCCCTTGCTTAACTGCCAAGCATTACCAGCTCTCAGAAGAGGTGTCTAACCTTGAACAGTCTAGCTTAATGGTTTGCACGGCTATTCCATGTATCTGCTGTTACTTCATACAGCTGTACAAAATCGGCTTATCTTATCAAAGATATTTAAGTGGATCACCAACTTGTTGTCGCTGCGTGCAAGTTGTCGCTACATGAGGTGTCGTCGCTGTAGTTACTGTTGCAACAGTGTGTTCCCAATAACAATTGGTACGGACTCTACCGCTTCGGTCAGGAACTTACTGTGGTTCTCCGCCTTGTCGACACCATCAAAAACATACCGAAATGCCGAAGCCACGCTCAAAACGACAAGCAATTCGCGAAGAGCGAAAGAAGAGGCGTCAAGAAGACGACGGAGCGGACGACTCGACACGAAACGCCAAGAGACGGAGGGCAAATGACGACGATGCCGACGGTAATCATGGCGACGTCGGCCAGGCTGTCGGACTACAAGATGGCAGCGGCGAGCACGCGCCGGGCGGTGCCCTTCTCCCCCATGAGCTCGAGTTCTTTGGCATGCTGTCCGAGGAAGAGCAGGAGTACTTTCGATCGGTCGATGAACAACTGGATATAGATAATTTCCCCTCACAGGAAGACCGCCAGCTGTTCCTCGCTAGTGTCTTCACAGAAGCCCGAGGGAAAGAGCTCAAGCTCGCGTGCAGCCAGTCCTGCTCGCGCTTGGTGGAACGGTTAATACTCATGTCCAACACGAGACAGAAGAAGAAGCTGTTCGAGCAATTCGCTGGCCACTTCATAAATCTTGTCCAACATCGATTTGCCAGCCATTGCTGCGAGACGCTGTTCCTACAGTCTGCCCCGGTTGTCACCAAAGAGCTCGGTGGAGATCGAGACGATATGCCGGCCGAGGACGACGACGAAGAGGATCAGAAGCCCTTACCTACCATGGAGGAACTCTTCCTCCTCACACTAGATGAGCTCGAGGGCAGGCTCGCATTTTTGATGACGGACAGATTCGCATCACATACTCTACGAGTCCTGTTGCTCATCCTTTCGGGGCGACCGTTTGACCAGGCACAGACAAAGTCACTTATCCACAGTAGAAAGAAGGAAAAGATATCTGCGCCCTGGAAGGCTGCTGGCAATCCCGAAGCCGACGACCAACCTCGACCTGTACCGAATTCCTTCAACCTGGCAACAAAGAAGATCATAGTTGACACCGTATCTGGCTCCAGCCCAACGGAGCTGCGAGTTTTAGCGACACACCCTACCGGAAACCCCGTACTTCAGTTACTATTGGAGCTCGATATTGCGCTAAACGCCAAGACCGACGAGTCCGGTTCGGGAGATAAGATGACGCTCTTATGGCATCTCCTCCCCGGTGCGCCAGCTTCCCTCAAAGACGCCACGTCACCGGCATCCGACTTTGTCAGCTCCATGCTGTACGACCCTATCGGCTCACGGCTCTTGGAGAAGCTCGTCGCTCACTGCCCGGGCAAGGTTTTCAAAGTTCTCTACAGACACGTCCTCGCCCCCCGCATGCATAGTCTTTTGCGGAACGATATTGCGTGCTACCCGGCTATATGCGTCCTCAACCGACTCAGCAAAGACGACCTGATGGGCGTAGTGAGCCAAACGTTACCAGAGTTCAGCAAGTTGGTGAGCCTGTCGAGATTTAATGTCATCAAGGTCTTACTAGAGCGGTGCCAGGCCCGACAAGCCTACGACGAGGTCAAGGCTCTGACCAAGAAACTGGTGGAAGAATGCGGAGGCGATTCGAAGACGCTCATACCCCGGCTGTGCTTGCCCCAGCCCAAGGGTGAGGGCGAGGAGAAGCATGAGCCATTGGCGAAAAACCGCTCAGCCTTGGTTTCTCATGGTTCTCATCTGGTCACAGCCATGCTTGCCATACCGCATGCTCCGCGGAAAGCAGTGCAGGCATCGATCGCAGCACTGTCGGAGGAGCAGGTTCTCGCGCTTGCGACTTCCTCTGCGCCCACGTCACACGTGGTAGTTGGCGCCCTATCGACTCCGTCCGGGGACAAGGTATTGCATAAGGCGTTGGTATCGAAGCTACGGCCCCACGTCATGGAGTTGGCCTACTCGGATCCTGGAAACAAGGTGCTCTCTGCCATCATCGAGATGCCTTCGAGAAGCGAGGGCATATCTCTGCCCTTCCACATCAAGGAGTCTATCATGACCGAATTGGGCCAGCATGAGCAGGAGCTTCGGGATTCGTTCGAGGGCCGTCGGATATGGAGAAACTGGAAGGGGGATCTGTGGAGGAATAGACGGCTGGAATGGATTGCCTGGGCTAAAGAGGTTGATTCTGCGCCGGAACAGACAATCCCTGACCGCGGTGACCGGAGGTCAAACCCCAACTTTACAAAAGTTGACAAACGATCACGGCCGAATATACATAGACAGCCAGCTGTGAAGGTCTGAGGCGGGCAAAAAAAAATTAATAAAGAGAGGGCATTCAACGAGAGACGATTTACAACAGTTGTAAATAGTAACCGAAGGCTAGACTAGAATGGCCAATTTTGATATGTGCTCTGTTACCTCAATGGTATGGTTCGAGGTGCTTGAATGAGCTTAACCTAGGTACCTCATCCCACTACAAATCTGAAAATCTGGGGGACTGGGGAAGGTTAGGTAGGGGTTACGTTAGTTTAGTACCGGCTTGTGGCATGGGGACCCTGTACCACCTCGGCTCTCCATCCTTTCAACCGTACCATTCCTAGATACTACTGTAGTTACCACTTACCTCCAGGTGACCACTAACCTACCCAACTTGTTCGACAGTGAAACGTCAGCACACAAAGCATATTGCGAGCAGCATATCCTGTCACTCTTCTTTTTTCGCACTATCTTGCTGCGCCGCCAAATGGAACAGCAGTCGCCGCCCGATGCCGGGAATGGCCTGGTCCCGGGAGAGACCAGCGAAACCAGCGGTTCCCCCCTCCCCTCCCCCATCCCTATCCCGGTCCCCACCCCGCCTCTACCAACCAACTCCTCGTCGAATTTGCACAAGGCCAGTATAGCCTCTAGCCACAGTCACCGATCGAGCTTCGCCGAAAACCTGAGGGGCCTTCCTTCGTCGCCGCGCTCCCAACGACACCCTTCCTTCACCCAGTCCGCCATCCAAGACCTCATCAACCATCCGCCACCCGCGAGACAACACAATCCCCGTTTTGCAGGAAGAGACTGGAGAGACATTGCCATTGGCGAATTGGTCTCCGACGATGACATCAAATGGGTTGACATGGACACGAGCGTCGAGGACGCTTCGATGGTCTGTCGTGCCCGCGTCCGCACCCCCCATGACTCTATAACGCTGACGACTCGCAGACGCTGGTGAAGAACACCAAGAGCAATGTCGTGTTGATCCGTGAAAATGCGACTAGCACGACCCCTGTCTCCACTTTCGATTACGACGATCTGAATGCATACGTTCTGGTCGTCGTCGGACTTGCTCAGCCTCCTGAGGAGCTTGTCGGCTTGTACGACGACATCGCCAAGCGAGC
This sequence comes from Xylariaceae sp. FL0594, assembly GCA_022385605.1. Taxonomy (NCBI): domain Eukaryota; kingdom Fungi; phylum Ascomycota; class Sordariomycetes; order Xylariales; family Xylariaceae; species Xylariaceae sp. FL0594. The sequence continues at coordinate 136,981 of MU280772.1, forward strand.
GCAGGCCAGGGACAGCATCCCACTACGCGACATCCAGCCGATCTGCCGGAAAGAGACTCTGGTCACATTACAGGGCGACGAGGATTTGGTCAGGGCCGTCGAAGTGTTCGGCAGCGGTATCCATCGTGTCCTTGTCACCAACTTCCAGGGAGAAGTGGTCGGTATCCTCAGCCAGCTGAAACTGATGGAGTTCTTCTGGAACGAAGGCATCAACTTCCGGGTCATCGACGAGCTGTACCCCAAACTCATGAAAGACCTCGCCATCGGCTCGCAGCAGATTATCGCTGTCAAGTAAGTGACCTCCGCTTTAAGTTATGCGATGTCGGTATTTCTATTCTTGTGTGCGGTGCTGACGAACAATGCAGCTCCGATAGCCCTTTGGCCGAAGCCCTGATCCTCATGTTTCAGGAGGGCCTGTCGAGCGTGGCGGTCGTGGATAACGCATTGAACGTGGTCGGCAACATATCGACGGCGGATGTCAGGCTCCTCATCAGCGCTGCCAGCCTTCCTCTGTTCCACAACAGCTGCCTGCACTTCATCTCCGTCATATTGACGGAGCGCGGCGTAGAGAAGGGGAGAGATTCATTTCCCGTCTTCTACGTGACGCCCTATTCTACCCTCGCGCACACGGTGGCCAAGCTTGTAGCTACTCACTCCCACCGCATGTGGGTCGTAGAGTCCGCGTCGCCGGCGAACTCGGCCCCGAGCACACCTGCCTCCCCTCCGGCGGTGCTCCTACCGAACACGGCCCCATCGTCGCAAACGGCGGTGACGGCACCACACTACCCATCCGTCCCGGCTTCGGCACTCCCTGGCTCCCATCTTTCAGGCCGCTTGACGGGCGTGGTCACATTGACGGACATTCTTAACCTGTTTGCGAGGTCCTCAGGTCTCAACCCCTCGGACCCCAGTGAACAGCGAGCCAGAAGAAGACGAAGCTCCAGTAGCTCAGTTCGGCCATCGATGGAATCGTCACGCGCAAGCATCGACATACGCCGCTGATCTATGATCCTAGCATACACTCGAATGAATGGGTGCCAGGATGTTCTTTGGGAGGCTCGTTCGTCACGACAATCGTCTCCTTATTTTCATGTTCATATTGAGGGTTCGCTCCGGTTTATACATATTGCATCAGGGCTAATTTAAGGCATTTCATCACTCAGGAGTTTTGACGGAGGTGGCAAGGAATTCGAGAAACCTCACAAATATTCATCTCGGACAGGGAGGTATGATGCTAGGGATGAGTAAGAATTGATAATTCTAATGAAAGGACAGTCACCCCAGTGCTTCGTCACTTTGTCTGTAGTTGTCGCTCAAAACTTTCATGTGTAACGCGTAGACAAGGTATTTCGGGAGCATCAACTTATTGGAGGTGTGATGTTCTACAAATTATTCTGGGTAGACTAGGGTTAGGCAGTTATCTGGGTTCACTGACACTTCCTCTGATTCGAGGCTCGTGATAATACACTGTTGTATGCGACGCAGCTGGTGTTGCCCGCTACGTCATCTGACACTGAAAGCACAAGCACAAGCTCAGCCCATTGACAGGTGATCCTTGTTGCCCCTCCCTGCAGCCTGAAAACCCCACTACGGCCTCGCCCTAGACAGCGACCAGGCTGCAGAGCATTACATGGAAGTAAGTATGCTGTACTAATAAGTAGGTATATCACATCGCGACCATCTCAAGTGATATCTGAACCTTATCTCGATCGATAACTTCCTGACCTAGTTTCATAGTCTTGAGGTAGAGCGCGACCAGTTTTTGCGAAAGTTAAGATTCCGTATTTCAAGGTACCTCTTGAGAAAAGAACCCCGAACAACGTTTGTTACCCCTCCACGCCCGCACCCGCCGAAACATGGCTTCGTACGAGAGCACTCCTCTATTCCAAGGGAGCATCGTCTGCGACATCCCGGCCAACTTTACCAATATCAGGTGTGTAGTGTAGTTTCGGAGGAACGCTCCCGCTGTTATATATCGATCCATAGGAGGCTTGCTAGCCAGGTCCTTTTTCTCTTTTTTTTTTGTAGTGGTGTTAGTGGAAAGCGGAAAAAAGAAGAAAAGTACGGGCGCTAACCTTACTTTCTTCGCGTTGTATAGAAACATCTCCAAGGCGTACCCGGTGCCGAACCACCAGGAGGTCTTCGTCGCGCGCGATGGGTTCATGAGCATCATCATCGACATCCTCGAGCGCGTCGACGAGGGGGGCGACGATGACCGCGCGCTGGAGACGCACCTCGAGGACATTGACGAGAAGCTGGTGGAGCAGGAGGGCACGAGGCAGCGGACCGAGTTCTCGAAACTTCCGTACGTTACACCGTCCACACCAAACAAATCCTTTCTGCTGAAGAAGGAGAAGAAGCTGACACCGGATATAATATAAATTCAGAAAAGGAATACCAGCATACACACTCCTCGCCAAGATTCCGCCCGAAGCCACCCCCCTAGAAGGCGAAGCGAGTAGTGCTGCTGCACAACAACAACAGCCGAGCTCAGAGCTCGCTGAGATGCCGGACACGATGATGGTGCTCACGCTCCTGCGCCTCGAGCGCGAGAGCACGGATATCGTCATCACGGTCAACATGCTCAACATCCGCCAGACCTGCGCCGAGGACGACGCGCGATACGCCGACCAGGGCGAGGACGAGGACGAGAGGGTCGCGCGCCAGATGGCGAAGCGCGGGCGCATCATCGGCGACGCGGCGGGCCATGCGGGACGCATCTGGGAGACCTTCGATATCAAGGAGTGGGAGCTTTTTGGAGCTTCGTGAGATGAGATGAGAAGGGGGGAGTGCATGGAAAGGAAGGATGGTGATTTTTAAAGGCTTGGGTGTTGTTGATATTAACGTGCGCAAGAAAACAAAGAGGCTCCGTTTAGGTCAAGTCACACCGGGTCAGGGGGGATGATTTTTCGCATCTAGAGCTCTTCTCTCTTTTTTATCTTTTTCCCTGGCGAAGGAGGTTAACCTAGGGTTTTACTCTGGTATTTTTGTTATTTGATACGACATGAGATGAGACGAGATAAACAAATACTACTCACGACTCTTTATATCAGCGGCCTAGGTGAGCCCTTGGACCCTTTAAGAACCTCTAGGCTGGCTAGGCTGAGCAAAACTACTCCCTCTTTACGATCACAGACACTTGGAGTATTCAAACAAGCAATCTTTCCACCACAAAAGCTGAGATGTCGCCATGTAGAATAACTTTGGATGGGTTGCATTTATACATTCCAGCATTTCATCAAACTTGTTGTCAGGCCTTTTTAAAAAGCAACCAACCAGCTTGCAACAGTTTGATCGATTAAAGACTCCTCCGCATACATAGCTGGCCCAGGATCCATCCATGCGATGCATGAAAACAGGCAGCTTCCCAAGAGAAAACAAAAAGCACAAAATCCCCAGCCCTGCACCCAACGAACAACACCCCAAACACCAGTCCACAAATTCGAAAAACCATAGTCCCAAATCATGGGACAGTTTGGAAAACCCTAGAGAAGGAGAAGAGTGAGCATGTAACCACGACCCAACTCCTCTTCCTTGTTGGAGGGTCCAGTCAAGATCAAAAAGGGCAGAGCGATCTCCAACTTCTCCATCAATCCCTGATATCCAGGATCTCGACAGCCTCAACAAGGCACGTGACATCTGCCCCTTTACCAGCAGCATCCCCGTCCACTTTAGCAGGCGTAGTCGCAGTCGTAGTCGTAGACGTAGCCGTAGTGGCAGTGGCAGCAGCAGCCTCCTTCAAACCCCTCTGATGCTCAGCCCACCTGGACGAGACGAGCGCCATCTTCTCCTTGAACGACAGGCTCTTATGCGAGACGCTCAGGGCCTTCATCTCGCGCGAAGTGAACTCCTGGTACGCCGACAGCTTCTTCTTCTCCTTCTTCTGCTCTGTGACAGCAGTAGCAGTAGTGACATCCCCATCCACTACCAGAGGGTCGTCTCTGCTACCGCCGGCCTTCAAGGCAGCATTGACGGCGGCACCACCACCACGGGGCGTGGGCTTCACCTGCACGAACCTGCCGCCGCGACACCGACCGCACGTCTGCTTGTCCGGGTTGATGCTGCGCGAGTGCCGCTTCACCTCGGCCGCGCATCCGGCGCACCGCCAGACGTACCGAAAGTCGATCTCGTAGCTGTGGCGCGTCGTCACCTCGATGTCGACGCCGCACTCCTCTGGTGTCTTGAGCACCGCATTCTTCTTCGACTTGTTATTCTTCTTGATTGCGGCGGCATCCTCGACGCGCTGCCCGTACGACTTGAACTCGGGCCCGTGCGCCAGCTTCGGCTTCCCGTGGAGCAGGTACACGGCCAGATGGCAGAACTCGTGCGCCACCGTGTTCAGCAGGGCGGCCTCGTTGGTCAGCACCTTGGTCCCGAGCTCGATGGACGCATAGTGCTGCTTCGTCTCCGTCGTCGTGGCGAAGCCGGAGCCCGAGCCCGGCGGTCTGTTGGCGAGCGTGGTCGTGGTCGTCTTGCATTTCCAGTGCGCGCGGCCGGCCGTCGTCTGCAGCGTGTTGGACCACTTGATGCGCAGCCCGCCCGTCGACTCCGTCAGCTGGCCTAGCTTGCCCTGCATGATGACCTCGTCCAGCTCGTCCAGAAAGGTCCGCGCCAGGTCCTCCTTGACAGCGTTGAACGACTTCTTCGCCCGCTTCTTCTCTGGGCTGGTCCCATACTTGCGCTGCATCTCTTCCTTCGCATCGGCTCCTGTGAGCTCTACCTTCTTCGTGCTCTTCTTCGGGGGCGAATGCTTGTCTATCCACGCAAAGTTGACCTCTGGATCCCAGAACTCCTTGTGCTCCGGCTTCCATGGCGATAAGGGGATGATCGGTGCTTTGGCAGGTGACTTCGGCAGTGTTTTTCGTGGAGTGAGAGGTTTCAAGACTGGCGCCTCATCGTTGTTCAGAGCTGGGTTATCCGATCCACAGGACTCATCGAAGCTAAGAGAACGCTGGTTAGATAAAGAAAAAGGCGGGCGTGGGAATATGGAGAGTAACAAATACGGAAACGTACATCTTAAGCTTCTTGAGGGCTTCCTCCAGAGACGCGTCATCCGCAACCTTGGTTGGTTTCACTTGCATGGGCTGTTTTACCGACCGCTTCTTGGGGCTTTTCTCCAAGTCGTCCGGTACTATCTTTGACCGTGTGAAATTCTTCGTCGGCCCACTGGAGGACAACACTCGTCGCTGCAATCTGCGAGGCGCACTCGGGCTTTGAGACCGTTCCGTGGCAGTGCCAAAAACGTCGTCGTCGGAATCCGAGAGCGATATTGCTGTCTCGTCAAATTTCCCGAGAATGAAGTCGGGATCTTCGTCTCTGGTCCGTATCGGGAAGAGCTTCTTCTTCTTCTGCTTCTTCTCCCGGGCTATCCTGCTTGTTTCCGACACATCGTCATCGGAAACCAGCGAATTCCTTTCACTCCCGACAACCTTTAGCTCTTGCGCTTTCTTCTCGCCCCGTGATATAAGCCGCCGGGTCTTCTTGCGTTCCTGTGGCGGGCTGTCGAACATGGTGGCTCCCGGAGCGAGGCGGGAATCGGTGTGCTTGGCTTTCGCTGGGAGGCGGTCGAGGATATCACTCGCGAAAGTGCTGGCAGTCATCATGCTGGTGTTTCTGCTGCTGAGTTTACTGCCTGTTTCCAGGGCAGGATTCAAGTCGACCCAGGGCTTCCGGAGCGAGTTAGCCACGGGTTGGCCTTGTCCAAGCCTACGTCGTCGCCGTGCCGTCGCCGGTGTCTTTCCGACCCCAATGCTGTCGCAGAAGCTTATTTGTGTTGTTCTAGGCGAGCCTGGCCTAGTGAGTGCGTTTTCCTTGTCGCCGTCGAGATCCTCGGTCGCTTGTAGCTTCTGTCGCTGTCTCTGAATCAGGGTTTCCACGGGCGGAAATTCGTCTTCGCTGCTTGATAGGTACTCCATCTCCTCTTTATCGGGGCTGTGTCAGTGAATGCTACTCTGGCAGATAAGAGACAAGCCTAGGCATATATTTGGTTGCACAAGCGAGTATTCCCTGCCCGGGGCGAAAGATGGGATGTCAATTATAGGTAGTTGGGTATAACAGATGACATATAGGTAGGTGCTCGAGCTGATAAAATGCAACGTAGACACTCAAAGAATGGTTGTAGGTAAAGTTGATAGGCCGAGGACCGTGTTTGTGTTGCGGTGAGCAAGTTAGCGAGTTTGGGGTTGCCAGGCAACAAGCATGACCTCTCCACCTTACCTCCAGTCTAGGTTAGGCTTACTCTCACCATTGGACGTTGCCAGCTGCCCCTCGTTCGAGCGCTTACACATGCAGCTGTTCAAGCTGGGTTGTTTGCTGGACACCTACAGAGTACTACCTCTGTACAGGCTAACCTTACAGCAGTTTGCTGTACAGATGCACTCCAAGTTCCATCTGAAGCGCGACTCGAAACAGCAAACCTTAAGGCTGCATACGAAGGAACTAAAAGAACCAAAAGAACAAGAAGAAAAATGGCAGATCACATGTGTCAACAGGAAATGATCTAGGGCCTCTTCGGCATTGTACTGTATGTACCACTTGCAGCAGAGTTCTGGGACACCTCCAATCTGCAACTACGGGAGTCCTTCGCAAAAGAAAGCTCATAAGCCTATCAAAGAGCGCTTTTGTTTGGCAGACTGCATGCCATGTCAGCTTGCGTAGTATTTTTGGCTCCTGGCCGGGCGCGTTGTTGCCATGTTGACTTGAGTCGTCACCCGACATTAATATCACATTCCCACCCGAGATCCTGAACGTGTCACACTTTAAACTCGAGATTGTGATGCTGTAGATACTGCCTAACCTAGACTACACCGGGACTTGAGATCATGTTGCACATAATAGTATTTACTGTCCTTGCATTGTCTTTTTCCAGCAAGTGCAAATGAGGAGATATGTGTAAATGCTTAATAATACCATTGGACCTTGGAAGAGAACAAACCTGCACCATAAACGCCACATCAGGTTCGACCGGATGTTTCGGCTGTATCAGGGTCTGATCAGGGGTAAAAAGGGGTAATGGTGGTGTGGTGGTGGCAGTGCCCTGCAGTTCTCGACTTGCAGTTGCAACATCAAAACCCATGCTCAAACTGCATGGTTTAACATCCCGAATTCTTGCATAAGCCTTTTCGTCTCACCTGCCATCACAGCTACCTCCTTGTAGGCTAGCATGTCCGTTGAGGATGCCAGACAGATATTTCGGCCGCACAGTCCTCTGTTTCCTTTGAGGTTGTCCTGCCGCGGCATTCCCGGCGTAGGCGAGCCCGCACACACACGGTACGCTCCGTCAAATAAACGCGCTACTTTGTGAATTGTAACTAATTGAAGTTGAGGCCGGAGGGATGGTAACGAGTGTTTACTGTGTCTCGTGTTCTCACTGTCTTCCAAATACAGCAGTAACCTATCGATAGTTTTACTGGCATACTGTGTAGTATGGAGGTCCTCACGGGATCAATGATAGCGTGTAGTTGTGACCCTTCAGGACAACGTGTTGAGAAGCCCGTGTGCATCATGTCGACTATCTGAATATAAGAACACAGTATACTGCCATTTTAAACCTGTTGACCACAACTACTGCGGTATGCTGCACATCATACCTGCTTTCCTATCCACTGGCGTCGGCCAAGGTCGAGGCGACAGTCCAATTGGACTCGGCAGGCGTTCTCTTAATTTGGACGCACAGCCACTCGGCCTCTTTCTCATCAGTTCGAACCAACGCCACCAGGTATTTGGTGCCGGCAAAGAGCTGTACCTAGCGTCCACGCATGTAGTTACTGCTGGACTTGTAGAGAAAAGTTGTCGACTTCCATACCAAGCTTTCAAGGCTGTTGTTAACGCCTTTACATAGGTACCTACTTGCTGTACAGCTGTACTTTTATGGGACTGCGGTTCCAGAACTGGGCCTGACAGTTCACAAGTTGCTGGATCGATCCAAGCATCGCGGTGCTGGTCGCGACTCGCCTACCTTTTAGTCTCCTTCTAACCTCCTGAATGTTGAAACATCCAAGCCAAGGCTTTCGTTCCAAAATTGGACCCCTGACAGTGCGAAGAAGAGACTGCAGAGACGGTATCGACCTTGACTCGAACAGGAGCTTCAGTAGCACTCCCGTTTCGCTAAGGAATAAGCCCAGCAGGCCTCTCCCGCTAAAAAACTCTTAATCTGACTCTTCTTGAACAGTAAAGGAACAAGAAAGCACCTTACATATACGACGGTATTGTGTACTGTATACCAGTAACGCAATAAGTTAAGATTAACACACTTATTAATTAGCGACTCAGTCCGGACAGGAATAGTTCTACCATCAATCAAGGGAGATTTCAAATCCAAACAAAGTAAGAGTTGGCTTCTTTACGGCCTCTTAGTTGCAAACTTTGGTGGGTATCGAGCAAGAAACGGGCCCAAAGATGCTGAATACAGCAGTAGTGTTGAACCGTTAAGCGGAATGGAAAAGTCAATAACGTCATGGTGTGGGTTTCCAGCCACTTGAACAGGGGCACCGCCATGGCACAGTATCCAAGCCTAACCGTTCCAGTCACTCCCTAACCGAAATGTAAGCCAGTGAAAAATTGGCAGTACCTGCATACAATCGGGGGCGAAGCCCGTTTGATACCTGGAAGCCCGTACCTTGTCCGTGCCTGAGGCTTGTGCAAGTTTGTTGGTCTCCTTTCATTGGAGCTATCGATCCGTTGGTATCATCTTGGCACGATATCCGTGACGTGGACGGTAGACAAGGAGCAAGTCTTCCAAGATCCACTGCCAACCTCGACTGGCTAAATAGCTAAGCTACATACAAGTAGATTTGCCTATCAACCGTCCCAGAAAATGCAAGTTGTGATGTGTACGCCATCCTGCACCGTTTTTCGATGTGAAGTATATGTATTTGGATACAAAGTCCTGCATGCCACGTACAAGCGATTCCCATAAGGTTCAAGATCCTGTTTTGGATGGCATTTAACACCAATATGGGTATGGGTGCACTCAACTTGGTCCCCAGCCTGTGTGATTCCCGCCCGTTCCGGGAAGATGTATGAGGGTACAGTATACAAAGTACTGGTGTTCAAGTACCTCACCAAACCAGAGAGGCGGATTTGGTACAACTCAAAAGTGGCAATAGACCTCAGAAATGTGATTGTTTGTACTGTGTACAGCAATACTCCTTCCATCTGTGGTGTGATCTGTGGTCTCTTTACAAGAAAGAACATGACCGAAAACAGGCATACTTACAGATACCTAATTGTAGCCTTACAGTTAGAAAACAGAGTGCATGATGGAGGCCCTTTTTTGAATCTTTGATGCCTGCCACGACTTGCAGAGCATGCATGTACAGTTGTATAGTACTTGCCAAATATATGTACTTGTAGTACTAACTGGTGGTTCATGTTTGGCCACCAGAGCGGCCCAGAGTGATCACCAACGTTGTAACCTCCACAGATAGAACCAAGCCTGATTTCCCTCATTCAATTAGCAACATACACTGTCGTGCCGAGCTTCATACAGCAAGGTACCTACTGTGTATGTTGATCAGCAGTTGCTCAAAGTCCAAAACGCATGTAAAAATACATCAAGAAGACAGGCAATGATATCTGCTGATAACGACTCCACTGCACCAACGTGGACTTCCTTACTACTTCTTGTCCCTGAGGACGAACATGGGGTCATTTCTCACAGTTTATCTAACCCCTCACCAGTTCTTTCCACTGGTTAATGCTATTGCTACACCAAGATCATTTACGCGCTTCTGCAGCCGTGGCGCGTCTAAAGTTACAGCAGGTGCTCACCTCTGTGAGTTGTTGTAGAGTCTGCTGTACTTGGTGTATCATTAGCAAAGCAACCGCATAAAAGACAGGTAGGTGATAGTTACTTTCATTGACAAGAGGTTTCGAATAAGATCAGCCAGACGACCTGCAGAAAGGGCATGCCGTGGTCCAAGAAGCACAGCCACAGCCCCTCTGTTTGCCACTGAGCAACAACAGTTGTACCTACCTGGGAAAGCGGTATTCCATGTGCCAGTGTGTGCTTGCGTGTATGTGGTCGGGGTATTAGCCACTCTTAAGTAAAAGGCAATCCACTGTCCCTTCTTGACAGCAATGTGCAGCTTCTATTATTATGTTCAGCCACCCAGTACAACACAGAGAAGGATTCACCCTTTCTGTATCAAGATTTGGTACCGCTTTGAGATAAGCGCCAGCATCTCTTGGTAGGCAATGGTAAGTTGCACGCAGACCATGGATGGGGCACAATATAGTATTTTGTACATTCAAGGTAAGGAGGGCATCCTACATACAAGTAGGTACAAATACATAGGTAATGCTGTAGGTAATACAGAATGAATGGGCATGTGTGGACACTGGACACAATATTATTGGAATTTTCTCATCCAATCTCGGCCCACAATGAGATTGCGCGCTAGGTGCAAGTACACAGTACAAGTCTTCTGCCGCAGGTGTAAACCTTACAACTTGCATTGTATTGATGTACTCCGTACTGTACTAATTGCCAACATGAGTGGGAGGAAATTCAGAATCAAAGTGGATCACCCCCCCCTTTCCCCTTTCAGGATTTGAAGCCCCCTTCCCTCTTCCCGACTGTTCGATCTGCCCTTTGGCTTTGGTGGAGACCGATTCATTTGGTAGGTAGTTGCTATTGTCTGTTTCGACTTTTCTTGCCTGGTTTCCCCTACTTGTGTTCTCACTCCTTCCCACCCTGTTTCCTGAACCATTCAAACCTTCCAAGGGAGGACACCTGCGGTAGACACAGGGAGACAACTATATTGTGTCTTGTCACTCGTTAATTGCAATCGTTACTGTTGCTCTTTGCTGTCTTGAGTTTTTGTTCGCGGCCAACTGGCGATCTCGACAATCCTCTCGCGACCACACGGGGAGCCAACAACTGAGGGCGCCGAGACGAACCAACCACAACGAAAACTCGCAATTTCGATCGTTTATATCTTTGGGGAAACAACGCAGCCATAGACCAGCGCTGTGCCTAGTGTAGCTTCGAGGAGGTGTTTGTGGAAGGATTCCAGGGAGGTAAGAATACGATGCCCTTCCAGCTTATCGAACCCACCCTACGTTGTTCACAGTCCATCTCTACGACTACTGGCGTCGACAACATGACATGGAGATCCTCCCCACGAAGTCCCCTACACTCCATGACTTCGGCACGTGGTCAACACTCCTCTTTCGACTTTACTCCATTTTTCATGACTGCCGATTGCATGTGAGCTCAAGCTGATCATACAGGTAGACCTGAACGATATTAGCTCATCGGACACGGCTCCCTTTCCGGACATTATTAACCGAGAACCCTGGGTGTCTGTTCCCGATTCTTCCCCGGACCTACTCCATTTCATCATCGTGGCCGGCCACACCCGCTCATACCAATCTTATAATTATTAATCAATAACCGTCTCATCTGGGCGTGTCACATCGTCAATGAACTAATTGATCTATCGATCTTCTCGTTCGCCAACCGCAAAGATGGCTTATCCAGGCGGTGGTGGTCAACACGACTACCACGACGGGTACGGCCAGAACACGGACTCGTACTATCAAGATGAACACAACGGCCAATACTACGACCAGCATGACCAGCATGGACAGCAGGGGCCCCAGCAGTCCCAGCAGCAGCATTCTACCCATGATGCGCATGGTCAGCACAATGATGGTTATTATGACGAATCGTAAGCTACACCCTCTTGCGCAGAAGAGCGTCTCGCCGTCGTAAAGGTAACTAACATGTTGTGTAGTGGGTACTACAATGCCGACGCAAACAACCCTTATCACCAAGACGGTGGCTACTATGATAGCAATGGGCATGAAAGGTATCAGAACGACTACTACGACGATGGCAACGGCTACTATGACCAGTATGCCCAGAATGCCCAGGGTCGTCGTCGCGGCGACTCGGAAGAAGAATCGGAAACATTCAGCGACTTCACAATGAGATCCGACATGGCTCGTGCTGCCGATATGGACTATTATGGCCGTGGCGATGAGCGCTATAATAGCTACGAGGATGGCCAGGGTCGAGGTTATCGTCCCGCCTCATCGCAGATCTCCTACGGTGGCAACCGGTCTTCGGGCGCTTCTACTCCTAACTATGGCATGGATTACGGTGGAGGTACCCCCAACGATCAGCGCTCGCGTGAGCCATACCCTGCTTGGACCTCGGATGCTCAGATCCCATTGTCCAAAGAAGAGGTCGAGGACATTTTCCTGGACCTGTCTGCCAAATTTGGATTTCAACGAGACAGCATGCGGAACATGTACGACCATCTGATGACGCTGCTGGACTCGCGAGCATCGCGAATGACGCCAAATCAGGCCCTTTTGTCACTCCATGCCGATTATATTGGCGGCGACAACGCCAATTACCGCAAGTGGTACTTTGCTGCCCATCTCGACCTGGACGATGCCGTTGGATTTGCAAACATGGGCGGCAAGAAGGGTCGACGATTCAAGAAGAAGTCCAAGAAGAACAAGAAGGGTGATCAGAGTGAAGAGCAGGTTCTCGAAGACCTCGAGGGAGACGATAGCCTCGAAGCTGCCGAGTATCGGTGGAAGACGCGTATGAACCGCATGTCCCAGCATGACCGCGTCCGTCAGATTGCTCTCTATCTCATGTGCTGGGGAGAAGCGAACCAGGTCCGATTCATGCCCGAGTGTCTCTGCTTCATCTTCAAGTGCGCCGACGACTACCTGAACTCTCCCGCCTGCCAGAACATGGTGGAGCCGGTCGAGGAAGGCACTTTCCTCAACAATGTCATCACGCCTCTGTATCAGTATTGTCGGGACCAAGGATATGAGATCTCTAATGGTGTCTATGTCCGACGTGAGCGCGATCACCACCAGATCATCGGATACGATGATTGCAACCAGTTGTTCTGGTACCCCGAGGGTATCGAGCGTCTTGTGCTCGAGGACAAGACCAAGCTGATCGATGTTCCCCCGCAGGAGCGATACTTGAAGCTCAAGGATGTCAACTGGAAGAAATGCTTCTTCAAGACATACAAGGAGACTCGGTCCTGGTTCCATCTCGTTGTTAACTTCAATCGTATATGGGTCATTCACTTGACAATCTTCTGGTTTTACACGGCTTACAACGCGCCTACCCTGCTTGTCGGGGCGGCATACGAGCAACAGGTCAATCAGCAACCACCAGCCGCGGCTCAGTTCTCTATCGTCGCTATTGGCGGCGGTATTGCGACCTTGATCCAGATCATCGCAACGTGCGCCGAGTGGGCATACGTGCCCAGGCGTTGGGCTGGTGCTCAGCATCTCACCAAACGTCTCATGTTTCTCCTGGTTGTTTTCGCTCTCAACGTCGGCCCAAGCGTCTACGTCTTCGGCGTCAAGGGTGCTCAGACGAATTCCATCGGCAAGCCTATCGCTATTGTTCAGTTCATCATCGCCATCATTACCTATGTGTTCTTCTCCATCATGCCTCTCGGAGCCCTCTTCGGCAGCTATCTGACCAAGAACTCTCGCCGTTATGTGGCCAGCCAGACCTTCACCGCCAGTTGGCCCCATCTCAAAGGAAATGACCGAGCGTTGTCGTACTTCCTGTGGGTTGCGGTTTTCGGTGCCAAGTTCGGTGAATCGTACAAGTACCTGACCCTGTCCTTCCGAGATGCTCTCCGGTACGCCTGGCTCTTGGACGTGAGCAGCTGCCTGGGTGACGAAACGATTGGAAACATGCTCTGCAAAAACCAGCCTACCGTTCTCATCATCCTGATGATCATTGCGGACCTGTTCTTCTTCTTCTTGGACACCTATCTGTGGTATGTCCTGATCAATACCGTGTTCTCCATTGCCAGATCGTTCTACCTCGGTTCCTCGATCTGGACGCCTTGGCGAAACATCTTCTCTCGCCTGCCGAAGCGCATCTATTCGAAGATCCTCGCGACCACGGACATGGAGATCAAGTACAAGCCTAAGGTGTTAATATCGCAGATCTGGAATGCCATCGTTATCTCCATGTACCGTGAACACCTGCTGGCCATTGACCACGTCCAGAAGCTTCTCTATCATCAAGTACCGTCTGAGCAGGAAGGCAAGCGGACTCTCCGAGCCCCGACGTTCTTCGTCTCCCAGGAGGATCATTCGTTCAAGACCGAGTTCTTCCCCACCCACAGTGAGGCCGAGCGACGCTTGTCCTTCTTCGCCCAGTCGCTGTCCACGCCGATCCCGGAGCCCCTGCCTGTCGATAACATGCCTACGTTCTGCGTCTTGATTCCTCACTACGGTGAGAAGATCCTGCTTTCGCTGAGAGAGATCATTCGTGAGGACGAGCCTTACTCGCGCGTCACGATGCTTGAATACTTGAAGCAGCTCCACCCCCACGAATGGGATTGTTTCGTCAAGGATACCAAGATTCTTGCGGACGAGACTTCGCAATTTAATGGAGACTACGAGAAGAATGAGAAGGACGATGCCAAGAGCAAAATTGACGACCTACCGTTCTACTGCATTGGATTCAAATCATCTGCTCCCGAGTATACCTTGAGAACCCGCATCTGGGCTTCGCTACGCTCTCAGACGCTCTACCGCACCATCTCCGGCTTCATGAACTACAGCCGCGCGATCAAGCTCTTGTACCGTGTCGAGAATCCGGAAGTGGTCCAAATGTTCGGAGGTAACTCGGACAAGCTCGAGCGAGAGCTCGAGAGGATGGCTCGGAGAAAGTTCAAGCTTATTGTTTCGATGCAGCGATACGCAAAGTTCAAGAAAGAGGAGATGGAGAACGCCGAGTTCCTGCTTCGTGCCTATCCCGACTTGCAAATCGCCTATCTGGATGAGGAGCCTCCTGTCGCCGAGGGCGAGGAGCCCCGTATCTATTCGGCTCTGATCGACGGCCACTCTGAAATCCTCGAGTCTGGATTGAGGAAGCCCAAGTTCAGAATTCAGCTCTCTGGCAACCCGGTACTTGGCGACGGCAAATCCGATAACCAGAACCACGCCATCATCTTCTACCGTGGCGAGTACATCCAGCTCATCGACGCCAATCAGGACAACTATCTGGAAGAATGTCTCAAGATCCGTTCCGTCTTGGCCGAGTTCGAGGAGATGAAGACTGACAACGTTTCCCCTTACACTCCCGGTGTCAAGAACGAGTCGGACGCTCCGGTTGCCATCCTGGGTGCTCGCGAGTACATCTTCTCGGAGAACATTGGTATCCTCGGTGACGTGGCGGCCGGTAAGGAACAGACATTTGGTACGCTCTTTGCCCGAACCCTGGCCCAGATCGGCGGTAAGCTGCATTACGGTCACCCTGATTTCCTCAACGGCATCTTCATGACCACGCGAGGCGGTGTGTCCAAGGCACAGAAAGGTCTTCACCTGAACGAGGATATCTACGCCGGTATGACTGCCATGTTGCGCGGTGGGCGGATCAAGCATTGCGAGTACTACCAGTGTGGCAAGGGTCGTGACTTGGGCTTCGGCTCCATCCTCAACTTCACAACCAAGATCGGCACCGGTATGGGCGAGCAACTGCTGTCCCGTGAGTATTATTATCTGGGCACCCAGCTGCCTCTGGACCGCTTCCTATCCTTCTACTACGCCCACGGTGGTTTCCACGTCCAGAACATCTTTATTCTCCTGTCGGTGCAGATCTTCATGCTCGTCTCTATCAACATTGGCGCTGTCCGGCACGAGACGATTCCTTGCGACTACAACCCTGCCGTCCCTATTACCGACTCCCTCTTCCCGACCGGCTGCAACAACACGGATGCCCTCATGGACTGGATGTGGCGTTGCGTCATCTCCATCTTCGTTGTCTTCTTCCTTGCGTACGTTCCCCTGGTCGTGCAAGAGCTGACGGAGCGCGGCGTGCTTCGCGCTGCCACCCGTTTCTCCAAGCAGTTCTTCTCGGGTTCGCCCCTCTTCGAGGTGTTTGTGACTCAGATCTACGCGAACTCGGTCACACAAGATCTCTCTTTTGGCGGTGCCCGCTACATCGGAACCGGTCGTGGTTTTGCCACAGCGCGCATTCCGTTCGGAGTCTTGTACTCGCGCTTCGCCGGTCCTTGCATCTACATGGGTGCCAGACTGCTCCTGTGCTTGCTGTTCGCATCCTTGACCGTCTGGCAGGCTGCGCTCATCTACTTCTGGGCCTCGCTCATTGCCTTGGTCATCTGCCCCTTCCTCTACAACCCGCACCAGTTTGCCTGGAACGACTTCTTCATCGACTATCGCGACTTCCTCCGCTGGCTGTCGCGCGGCAACTCGCGATCGCATTCGTCTTCGTGGATCGCCTTCTGCCGCCTGTCCCGGACAAGGATCACGGGTTATAAGCGCAAGGCCCTGGGCGACCCGTCCGCCAAGCTGTCCGCCGACGTGCCCCGAGCGGCCATCACCAATGTCTTCTTTGGCGAGATCGTGGCCCCGCTGCTCCTGGTGCTCTCGACTCTAATTCCGTATCTGTTCATCAACGCCCAGACCGGCGTGATTGCGCACGATAAGAATGCCAAGGCGACGGCTTCGTTGATCCGTGTGGGCATTGTTGCGCTTGCGCCCATCGCCATCAACGCTGGTGTCCTGCTCTTCTTCTTCTCCCTGGCGTGCTGTGCCGGCCCCCTCCTCAGCATGTGCTGCAAGAAGTTCGGAAGCGTCCTGGCGGGCATTGCCCATGCCATCGCCGTCATTGCTCTTCTCATCTTCTTCGAGGTCATGTTCTTCCTCGAGGGCTTTGACTTCACCAAGACGGTGCTGGGCATGATCACGGTCGTCGCCGTCCAGCGTTTTGTGCTCAAGCTGATCATCTCGACCGCTCTCACGCGCGAGCTCAAGACGGACCAGGCCAACATCGCATTCTGGACGGGCAAGTGGTATTCTATGGGTTGGCACTCCGTTTCCCAGCCTGCTCGCGAATTCCTCTGCAAGATCACGGAGTTGAGCATGTTCGCTGCCGACTTCATTCTTGGCCATGTTCTGCTCTTCTTGATGCTGCCCATCATCCTGATCCCCCAGGTCGACAAGCTACATTCCATCATGCTGTTCTGGCTGCGCCCGAGGTATGTTTACACTGTGCCCTCCAGTTCTCCTTCTCCTTTCCTGTTGTCAGTAAGCTAACGCGTCGTCTCTAGTCGCCAAATCCGCCCGCCTATCTACTCGATGAAGCAGTCCAAGCTCCGCCGGAGACGCGTGATCCGCTATGCCGTGCTGTACTTCACCCTGTTGATTGTGTTCGTCGCGCTCATTGTCGGACCTGCCGTCGGTCGCAAGATGATCATCACCGACAAGGTGGTGGCTGACCTGAACGGGAGCCTCCCGTTCCGGTTGGTTCAGCCCGACAACTGGCATCTCCGGGACAACACGCGGAACCACACGGAGACTGGTACCAAGTCGCCCCATTACTCGGGTCCCGGCACGGCGTCGTGGACCAAGGCCGACGGCCCCCAGAAGACGGGCTCGGGGGATTCGAAGAAGTTCAGGTTCCTTTAGATGCTCGTTTTAGCACTTCTGTATCATAGAGAGATGGCGTCGAGCCTATGAGTGACGGTTTCTATTATTCTTATTAGTCTACTTGTCTATTTCTCCTGGTGTTTCCTGCGGTTAAGTGGCTGCCGAGGGTGCGATACTGGCCCCTCGGTGGTACACGGTGTTGTAATGTCAGAGGATGTGGCTTGGTACACATTTCTTATTCTTTCACCGCTCTGTTGCATTAGACTTGCAGGCATCAATATATATCTGGTTATGCAGAACGGACTATGTGCCTATACTTGATGACTAACATGGAGAACCAGGCCTCGAATATACGTGATCGAGGTCTGGTATGGACAAGATTCTACGCTTATCTCGCTCGGATCAGCCGTAGGTGAGAAGAAGAAGAAGAAGAAGGAAGAACTGCCGGTTCAGCTGGTACGATAAAAGTATGGAGGAGCCGGCCGGCCGGAAGGAAGGAAAGCAAGTCTTTTCAAGTCGAGACCAATAGCTAAACTTGGGACATTGTCAACTCACATCTGTCAAGGCGACGGTGAGCCACCTCGGTCAGTCACCCCTTCTGACACTTTTCCGAGTCGGGTATAGACTGGAATGCACGCTGCAGAAACTTGACAGCTGAATACCCGCGTGCATGCGACCAATGAGGGGACTCGGGGTAGGGGTCTGGAACCCGAGAGACGTTTTGTAGCGGCAGCGCTAGGGAGGGTTGAGATGCAGATTGAACGGCGGATGGGGTACATTTCAGCTCGGAAGATGTAGTCTCGAGTGGAATTATGTGCTGTCTGTGGTGTTTGATGTTCGAGAAATTGATAGCGGTGTTTTGTTGTACAAAGGGGGCATAGGATAGGCTTGGGCTATCTTTTCGTGTGGGACTCTCTATCTCTCTCTCTCTCTCTTTCTCTTGTATCATTGTATGTGTGCGCGTGTGCTGATGAGCAGATTGCGGAAGAGGGTGAAATTGGTATAAATAATGGCCATGTCTCTCGCTCTGGATGAGACGAGCCGTAGAAAGTTTGTATGTAGCAAAGAATACTCAAAGATATATATATATACATATATTTAACTATATATACGTACTTATTTTCGCATCTTTCCTCGACTCTCCGAGCTTCTCAAACTCCCAAGCCCTCTCTTATATACCCAACTAATCCGTCATAATAAAGACAATGACCATGGCATGCGTTGAAGACACGCCCGCGTGGCAGCCTCACACGAAGAATATCATTCATCATGTAGACGAGGTCGAGGTCGAGGTCGAAGATGATGGAGTCGCCAACAACAACGACGACGAACCCGAGCGCGTAACAGTTCGGATCCCGAACATGTTCGTGTCTTTCCTCGCCGAGCAGCCGCGGGTGAACCCGAACTACGACTGGGTGAGACCGCAGGCGGAGGCCTGGTTCTCCGAGTATGTAGACTCTCTCTCTTTTCCTCGTCTGCTTGGGCGTCAAAACTGACCAAAACTGCCTTTATTAGCTTCTGCTCGTTCGACAAGCGGATGTCGGGTCTGTTGACCAAGGCCGACGCCTCCTATTTCGTCGCCGTCGTCGCTCCGGACGCTGCACCGAAGGAGTTTCGGACCATGTGTGATTGGATGAACTGGGTACGTTGAAGATGTTTTTAACCCACTTCCCATATCCTGGAGTATCTATCACTGGAAGAGGTGCTTAAATATGTGGTTCATGGATAGTGGTAAAAAGTACTTAACTTGTGCTGACTTTGAATACCGTTTGGTCTAACCTTAGGTGTTTCCTTACGATGACAGTACGTCTCTCTCTCTTCCCCTTTCCCTCTTTGCGAGAACGGAGAAAGGCTTTCTTTGGAGACTTTTAGCAGAAGAAAGAGGCAGCCGGCACTTCACATGTACTGATTGGGTGCAAATAGTATTCGACGAGGGCGAGCTGCGAGACAAGCCCGAGGCCGCGGCAGAGGTCATGGCGAGTCTGATGCGGCCCATGGCAGAAGCGTTGAAGGGTGGTGAAGGAAAGGTGTCCGTGCCTTTACAAAGTTCGTCTGAAAAGAGACCCCCCTTGGTGAGACTGCATGACACGATCTGGGAGCGGTTGCAAGAGGTGAGAGACATATCAATATCTATGAGCCAAAATGAAAGGGTTAAGAATGCTGACTGACTCTATGCAGAGGTGCACTCGAGGTTCGTTTCTTTTTCCTCTTTACTTTTCATTTATCTATCATGCGGGAAGGTGCCACGCAGGCCCATTTTCCCGAGTTAAAACAAAGTGGAATGAAGAGGACAAACGGCCACTTGAAAATTATTTCACTTCTTCTTTAACCTGCTAACCTAAGAGGGGAAAAATTCACAGGCGCGCTGAGACGGTACGCCCAGGCGATGGCGCGGTACTGCGCCGGCGCGCTCATCCATGTCGAGGACTTCGCGTCCAACGTGGCGCCGACGCCCGAGGAGATGCTGGCCAAGAGGCAGCTCTCGTCGGGCGTGTACCCGCTCTTCCAGCTGGTCGAGTACGCGCACGCGCTGCGGATCCCGGACCGCGTGTTCGAGCATTGGACGATTCGCGAGCTCGAGGAGCTCGGCTCGGATATCGTGGCTATGTGAGTTGGTCATGATAGGGGTTGTGTGTGTGTGTGTGTGTGCATGTTTGGTTTTGTCCGCTAATGTGATGATGGTCCGTTGTTGTTGGCAGAATAAATGATCTCATGTCTTATATCAAGGAAGAGGTAAGTTAAGTGTTGGTCCAGGACCATATCTACCCCTTTTCGGCTCCAGTCAGTCATGACAGTCACTAATTCATGTTTATCGGTCAACCTTTATTTAGGCCGACGCGGTTCCGCACAACCTCGTGGCAGCGGCGCGCATAGGCGGCCTGAGCGCACAGGAGGCTTTCGACTACGTCGGCGGCATGCTCGACAGCAGGTTCGAGCGCTGGGAGCGGGCCGTCGCGCAGGTGCCCAGCTGGGGGAACGACGTCGTCGACGAGCACGTGCGGATGTACATCGACGGGGTCGCTAATACCGTGCGCGCGAACTTGAACTGGAGGTGAGTTTTTTTCTTTCCTTTTTGCTTCTTCTTTTTTTTCTTTATAAAACTTACTGTTACCCCTTTTTATACATTAGGCACCCCATCTTTCGTCTAGATATCACCTAGAATAGCTTTTTGCTGACAACCTACTTTGTCGATATAAATAGTTTCAAATCAGGGCGATATTTCGGAAAGGATGGAGCCAAGGTCCGGGATACCCGCTGTCTGTGGGTTATGCGGTATCCCGCCTTTCTCGAGCAGTGAGGGTTCAATAAGCTGTTACCTGATTATTGGAGAAAAGGACGCAAGAGAGTAGATGGTTGTTTATGTTGCCGCATTTCCACTCAACCTCAAGGTATTAGTAGGTTAAGGGGTTTCTTCCACGAGGAGTTGTCCATGTCCGAAAATTCAGGGGTGATGACGCTCAAGAAATGCGCGCGCACTTGAACAGAAGAGGAAATGCCATATTTGTCAGCGGAGGATCTCGCCGTAAGACTCATCTCATAGTAGATAGTAGGTAGACTAGTTCAGCTGACAGCTATAACGTAAAAAAAAGCCAGGAAGCAAGCACTCGGAAATATCATGTCGGAGTAGCAACATAAACCCGGGTCAGGCCTATTCGACGATGACACTGTTCTAGATCAAACCTCTTCCCGTATCTCCGAATATCAGCTATAGCCACCGCAATGGCCCCTTTTCAAAGTTTCAAATGGCAGGATCGAACAGGGCTGCGCCGCCCGTGTACATGAAATGGTGGTACTGAAAAGGCATAGGTTAGTCCATCATCCAGGCTTTATACGCTGGCTCATGTAATCTACGCGAGACTCGGGTCTACGGTCCCTATCATGTCACCGGAGAACGGAAGAGGATATATATATGAATCGGACCAACAACAATAAGACGCTAGAGAGGTTCATGCCAAGGATATAAATATAGGAACCCAATCGCCCTTTCATTTTATCTTGTGAGTGAATAGCAGTACTGCTTAATCATCAACTGAAATAAGTAACCCAAGACCAGCCAGACCGAAAACATGTCGTTCAATCGGATAGCGATATACGGCCACCGGGGCTGGGTAGGCTCGCCCGTCCTCCGCGCCTTGGCTGCCACCGGCGCCCCCATCAAGGTCATCCACCGCGCCGGGTCCGACGTGTCTGCCCTCCCTGCAGGCGTGCAGGCCGCCGAGGTGAACATGGACGACCCGGAGAGTATCGTGCCGGCCTTGCAGGACGTCGACATTGTCTTGTGAGCAATCCATCGCCTCTCTACTTATATATGCCCGAGCCCAATCGCCTCCCTTTTCCTTTTTAGGGAGAGTTCTTACTTCCTAGCGCTAACTAGAAAACCCAAAAAGATCCTTCGCAGCGCGCGACGTGGTGCCCAAGCAGCACAACATCGTCAAGGCGATCCCACGCACGGGCGTGAAGCTCTTCGTGCCGTCGGACCTGGCCTTCCGCGTCGAAGACGACCAGGGCCTGCGCATCCCGGCCAACAAGGCCAAGCACGAGGTCTTGGAGGCGGCCAGGGCGGCCGGCGTCCCCACGGCCGTCGTGCTGGTCGGGTGCTTCACCGAGTCGTCGCTCGCGTTTCCGTAAGTTACCAATATCCGACGAGATGGAAACTACCTAGCCACTCTGATAACTCTGTCATATAAGACAGAGAGACATTTGCTGACCCCGTGGTAGCATCTTGGGCGTCGACGTACCAGGGAACCGGATCATATTCACCGGCGACAGTGCGAAGCAGCAGCTCTCATTATGGCAAGT
The DNA here is from genome assembly GCA_022385605.1 of Xylariaceae sp. FL0594. Taxonomy (NCBI): domain Eukaryota; kingdom Fungi; phylum Ascomycota; class Sordariomycetes; order Xylariales; family Xylariaceae; species Xylariaceae sp. FL0594. The sequence goes on from MU280772.1 coordinate 159,181, forward strand.
TACCTACCGTCTTCATTGCCCTGTCATATTCTCCTTGGATAAAACATGAAAAATCCCCGTCTTCCTACGTGTTCACTAATCTTTCTTCCCACACACAGCACACGCCCCTACGTAGCCCAAGTGTACGCATCCATCTTCGCGCGCACGCCCCCGTCCCAGCTCAGCGGGCGCGCGATCGGGATCTCCGAGTTCCTAGCCACGGGCCAGGAGATCGCGTCCCTGCTACGGGAGCGGCACGGCGGCGTCGCACCGCAGGTATTCCACCACTCTCTCTCGAAAGTCGACGAGCAGATCGAGCGGGACTTGGAGAGTGGGAAACCGACGGCGCTGAGCTGGTACTGTCGCAAGACGTGGGGTCTGGGGAATGTGGTCAAGAACGTGGGCGGTGATGTCTGGGATGTGGAGGGTTATAGGAAGGTGACGCTCAGGGAGATATTGTTGGAGGAGGGAAGGCTGGAGCCGTATAAGGACGTCCCGCCGCAGGTGGCCCAGTTGTTTTATAATGCTTTTCGCCCGTTGGAATAATCGGATGAAAAGAGGAGAGGTTGGAGGTCAGGGAGGGCGGTGGTTGATCGAGGGGAGAGGAATGAGTTGTATCAACATGCGTACAGACCAAGCGGTCATTACCTGAACTAGTCTCACTCAAACATCTCGAACTCAGTGACGACCCGTCCCGTCCACATCCGCGCAACGAAACATGAAGAAAAGCAATTCAGTAGGTTAGAGACAAGCCCGCGCATTACTTCCTGAAATAAAAGTTGCAGCGGTTTCCTTCGCTGGTATCCTCTCTGCGTAGCCCCTGCCCCTTTGCACCTTTTGGGTCAGGCATCTCCCACGTCAAAGCCAAGGCCTGGAGCGCGCGGCAAGTAGACTACATATGGGACCGCAGCAGAACACAGTTGCGGTTGGAAGCTTTGTTTGAGACTTTGACGCTGCGCTAAAGTAGAACAAATGATGTTGGTTGGTAGCTGCAGGTGCCTCCATACTATGTATATATTAATGGGAGACACGTCCCGAGGCGCATTGATGATGCACAATTATGAATAATCTGTGTTTGTTCTCGAGGAGAAAGCTCAAGGACATGTATGCGCAGTACAGTGTAAATCCAACGGGATGTAAACGCGATGAGGACTGTGGGTCCCAATGCTAAAGATGGGTACCTAGACTAGATGTATGTACTTGGTACACGAGACACAGCAAAGAGAGGGAGAGAAAGAGGCCTAACCCAACTACCCAAAGTAAAATGGTGTTGCAGAATACGAATCGCGAGGAAAACCCATTGACAGTTGTATGATTACGTCGGGTACAGGGGTAAGGAAGATTCGATCCGATTAGTCGCGGCTAGGGTACCTGCAGGGTTTAATTCATGAAAAAAAAAAACGGGTGGTAGGTGATGGTGGCTGGGGACAAGGATATTTTTGTTTATTCTGCTGTAGTGCTGGCAGGCAGGTACATGATTTTTCTTGGGTACCTTATTTCTAGAGTCAGGTTGATCTAAGTCTGGTTTTAGTTCGTACTGTGCAGCATACCAACCTCCTGGGATTTGCGGTCGAGCGCTTCTTGTTTGACTGCCCAGATTCTCAGAATGCCTCCGTCGGACCGCCGCTACAACCTTCCACCCTTCAATTCTCGACTCATCTGTCTCTTGGAAGCTAAGCATCAAGTCTCAGTCTTCGCTTTCTTTTCATACCTCTAGTTGTTTTCTGCATTCACAGTCGTACAGGGCTTACCCCAAGACTGGTTACACGCCACCCACATCTGAAACTTGGCTTGTCACTTTACTGGTCAGATATGGTCTTGATATAAAGTACATACCTCTTTTCGCAGGAATAATATCGGTACATTAATATTGCCATGATGAGCCAGCAGCCACCAGCACTTCCGCTTCCGCTTCCACCTCTACCGAAACACCAGCATCCTCCGGAGCAGCACCATCAGCAGCCACCACGGGGAGTGGCCTTGGAAGACCCGGCGCCGATTATTCCCCTCTCTCACCGTAGGAACAATTCTCAATTTGACAGCCACGACGATTTCTACGCCTTTCTTGACAGCAACCGTGCGCCGTCCATGTCGATGGCAGCTCCAGGTCCCAATGTCCCCGTCGCAAGTGACAGAGCGTCCATGAGCTCGTCGCAGGCGCCCATTCTCCAGCAGCCGCAGCGCAATCCAGCGCCAGGTCATGCCAGACCGCCCGTGAGCACGTATGGGGATCGCTCACGTCCGCCTTCGTACTCGGGAAGTCGGTCCGATGAAGGAACCAGCGACAGGTCGGCCAGGATAGCACGCCAGAACGTGCGGCGCGGGGCTCCAACCAAGCCCCCTCCGTCGGGCCCCCGTCCACGGGCGAGCTCGCCAACGCCGCCCGTGTCCGGCGGTTCATCGCCCACGCATCCGCGAGACGGTAGCCGTCCCGTCTCCTCCCCGGTCGACCCCGAAGCCGCGGGTGCATCCATCCAGCGGCTAAGGAGTCCGACTGTCATCGACTGCGTGCTGCAGCCCCTAGAGGCTAAAGTGCGAGAGTACCAGGCGGCTATGCAGCGCCAGCAAGATGACATCAAGCGCCTCGACGAGGAGCTGGAGGCGCTACAGGCGCGACGTGCCGAGGCGGAAGGGCGGTTCAGCGAGGCCAAGGCCAAGCACGACGAGTATAAGCGACAGTACAACGACGTCGAGCGCGCCCTATCCGGAGACGTCGGCCCACTCATGTCGCCCGCATTGCAACAACAGCAGCAACAGCAGCAACAACGGCCGACTGCAGTGCACGGCCCAGGGTCGGTGGCGGGGTCGGCTGCGCGACCTCCCACAGGCGCAAATCATCCCCAACAGGGACGTTTTGGCGACCATCCGTATGATGACGACATGGATGACGACGACCGTAGCTACATTAGCCCGCCGTATGGTGCCCCTAGCCGCCGCATCCAGTCGCAGCAGTCGTTTGGCCAAACATCTCAGAAGAAGGAGCGGTTTCGTTTCAGCAGCCTATTCGGCGGTCGGTAGCAACGGCGGAGATAGACGACGATGGCGACGGCGAACACCTGATTCGACCCCGCCCGCACCACTTTGTTTGGATGTTTGTTTTGATGCATTTTCAGCACGGCATATTCGCTAATAATCGGAAATGAAGAATACGGCTCGGTTGCATGTGGACGAGATAACGAAAGACTCATGTCACTTGCGTTCTATGTGTCGCAGTTTGGCGGCTGTCCGTCTTGAAGGGGGTCGATCGATGTGGAGGTAATCATCTGGATCATGCTAATAAATATGACGCGAGGAGTTGTACGGCGCTTACGAATGACCTACGAGATGTTATGTCACCTATCCTGGGGAACCTTCTGGCTGTGCTTTCCTCTTTCTGAGACTTCACCATTTCCAGGCAGGTACACATGAGACACGATAGTATCACATCAAACCCACTTGGCGTCACGACCATCACGACTAATAATACATTCGCTTTGGGGGATTGCGACGTCTCACCTGCCTTTACTGCTTGAAATGGAACTCCCTTTGACACTGTGGTTTGTGATCTTGGAAGCTGCGAGCCTGCGACAGAACACAACATGCCATGAGAAGGTGGTGTACACGAGGGATGCTGACTCGAGTACTCCTGTTGAGGTTGACATAATCAACAGGGGCTGCCTCCAGTCTTTCTCGTACTGCACTCGAAATGCGATGGTACGTGTTTATATTGCGTTTAAGTTCAGAAGATCTAAGTAGCCTAGGGACTACCCAGAAACGATTTCCCCAAGTGCATGTGATTTACAGTATGCTGTACAGGTGTAGGTGAGTGTCTAATCTGGAAGTCGTACGTCTATATATGTGTGTTACCTGTTTAAGCACTTATAATGACGTAATACCCGACATGCACACATATAATCCAGTTCTCTTTGCTTGCTGTATGTGCTATGGCAGGCATCTTGAAGCCACTATCAAACCACTATGGGTACCTTTGGGAAAGTATGGAGGCGTCATCAGAGCTCTGGACCCGAATATCGCACAAAACTGTCAAATGCGTCATTAGAGGCTGGTGTACTACAGACTCACTTGCTCTGACCATCAATCACAGGTTTATCTTCGTTTTACGCCACGTTCCGACTTCCGTCACGGTATTAGAGCATACCTACTAGACGGAGGCCCCTTCTCGAAATCAACTTCTCCTACATAGTAGATGACTACTTCTACCTAGTCGCCAATCATTACACCTACTGGAGTCTGCCGCCCTTCCACGCCGGGCCTTCGTATCTATCTAAGTTTAGGTTAGAGCAGGAGAATCTTCTCCACCCGGGGACACGTCCCGTAATATCACAATAAAGATCTAGCCGAGATGATGGCGGCCGAAGGGGATACATCCACGGGGCCGAAATATGACCAAGCCGGGATGGACACGGGCTCCAACGATGAGGAATCCGGGCCCCTCATCGACGGCATCAGCAACCAGGACATCTGGCGTCTCACTCGGAGGTTCAACAAGGTATGAATGACTCGACTGGGTTGGTTCATCCATCATTCGAGCTCGTTTACTAAAGCAGTCGTTTCGTTCCCCGAATCTAGCAAGTCTTCCATCTCAAAGCGACACATGAGCCATTGCCTGGCGGGCTAGACTTCAACGTCGCTGAGGGCGAAGACTTTTCACCAAACAAGTTCAGGGCTCAACTTGAAAGGTTGTATATGACAGTTGTGAGTGACATGCCTTCCTACTAGTCTAATCTCGCTCCTCGCTGCGACGCTTGTGGCATCGCTCTGACCATAAGGCAGATCATCGGATCCCTTGCAGGGTTCGAACAGCTGGTCAGACTCCGTTCGTGGCGCGAGCCCCGCCGAACGGCCTATTTCTGCATCGTAAGTCATGATCGTTGCGTCTCTATGGTGTGTGGCCGTGGATGCTAACTCTAGAAGGCATACTTCATCGCCTGGACAGCCGGACTTTTAGTTCCATGCGCTATAGCAACATTGATGGCCCTGATCTCCTCTCAGAAGGTCCGGAGAGCCTTGTTTCCACCTGCCCCTGTCGCGCTGGTCGACTACAAGACGGGCGGAGTTTCGAAGCCAACTGCCGGCGTCCTCGGATCTTCCGACTCAGCTACGGGGGCACCGGAAAACTACAAAGGCGAAGCAGTCGAGAATGAGGCGAGCAACTTTGTCACAGGTCTTGCTGCCATCGCGGTCAACGTCTTGACCGACGAAGACCCACAGCATGGCAACGATCAAAAATCCAGTCACATCAGCGATGTCTTTCCCGCGCCGAATGAGGCCGCCGTCGCTGTTGCCGTTGCAAAAGATAAAGCTGGAGGTGTGACCATCCCCAGCTTGGATAAGACGAAGAAGCCCATGGAGGAGGTCATGTGGTCTTATACGAGACCAGCTAGTAAGTATTTCCTTTTCTGCCACCAGGCTTTTCTGGCTATCTCCATTTCGTGATATCTACTGACTCCCATTATCATAGTGCATAGCATGTGCCGCATATCAGACACGTGGGAGCGCTTTGCGAAGTAGGCAGTTCAATCATCCGCACCCTTTCCCCTTTGATTTACTAACGTCTGACTTTGGTAGTCTCCTTTATACTACGGGACCCATCGACTCCGACGGTCAGCGAAAGCGGCTCATCGCTTACATGACGCCATTGTTGATCGCCTCGCTATTCCTAAGCAGTCATCTCGTATACAAGGCTCTCACCTTTGTCACTGGCTCTTGGTTTTTCGGTGAACCCTTAATGAGACGAGCCAACGCTTTTTTCGACCTTAGTGCTTACCGTCTAAATAAGTACATACTCTCCTCGGCCTTGGTTAAAGGCGAATGCTTGGCTAATCACCAATTCTTAGTACAATCTTGAAAGGAGTGCCAACCGATGTCCAAATGACCGTCACTATGCTCCGGTACGGAGAGGCCAGGGATACCCCATTGGCGCCGCCTCCTACAAACCGTGAAGCACCCGTTGACGAGCCATACGAACTGACTCCGGATGTTCTGGATGCATGTGGCCCTGACCGGCCCCTCGGAGCGACAGACGGAGAGCTCGTTGAAGCCGTAGCGCCCGACCACGAAAAGATCAACAGGGCGGGCGGCCGCGACGACGGTGCCCCGGAGACAGACGATGCCAACCAGGCCAAATGGCGCAGCAGGGCAGTTCAAGTGGCCAGAACAGGTGCCAAAGTCGCGGTAAAGACGGCCATGACGCTGGATAAGCTACGGGCCAAGGCGGGCCAGGAATCAGCAAAGACGCGTCTCGGTGCCGTACCGCCTTCTAAGGGCAAAGCATCGAAGAAGCAGGAAAAGGACGCGTCGCCTTCCGTGTTCCAAGCTCGGTATCATGGGCAGCCAGGGTATGTATATCTCAACAAGCACTCAGACGACAACGCAGAAGCTTCGGTCTCCTTCACCACCGAAGTACCCCTGGAAGCACCGGGATACGACGGACCGCAGCCAAAGCCGCTGTGGACAGTTCCCATCAATGACATCACCGCCCTCAACAAGTACCACGGCTACGGAGCCAAGAGCAAGCTCATCACCGGCTGGGCACTGGAGAAGGAAATCAGGGACGGCTTGGAGATCACAGATTTAGCGGGGAACTCGAGAGTCTTGACGGCCATGGCCAGGAGAGACGAGCTGTTCAATCGTCTTTGTGCCATTGGTGGCCAGGCGTGGGAGATTTGGTAGTTGAGATGACCAAGCAGGAGAATAGGCCAGGGTAAAACTTTAGATTGTGGACGGTACCCTAGGTAGCAAAAATCGGTAATCATCTTAGTATTATTACCATGTCGTTTTGTTTTGAACCTGGCTTCTAATGTGGAATCCTTAAGAGTAGGTCCCAGTAACTGATGGGAATGCATCAGGCCCCAAGTTCACAAGCACAACTAGTTCAGCGCCGTAGCGTTAATTCTATTCTATTATACGCCGCTTGAATAGCTAGCTGTATATACTTGCGTGAAGACGTCTTTCAAGCTGTAAGCATCTAGTAGCCCCCCTATTCCTCCTTACCTCTTATTTAAGCCACTCACTCTCTCCCTGCATTTTAGTCTATCCCCCCCTCCTTTTTCCTCAAAACAAAACAAACGCTTTTTGGTACCTTCATTCCGTAGGTGTAGTAGTATCGAGATGCTCTGAGCCTTTGACTTGACTCCAAAACGCGAAACTGAGAAGAAAAAAATCCTCAGACCTCTACGCCGACGCGTCTCGCCACCTGCAGAATGGCGTTGACGACGGGCTCGACGTCGGTGGACTTGAGGACGACGCGGTGGCCGCCGTCCCACTGGATGAGCCTGGTGAGGGAGCTCCCGCGGTCCGTGTACCTGTCGAGAAGGGCCTGGTGGAGGTGTAGGCCGGGGTCCCTGAGGCCGTGGACGTGGATGCTGGGGAGGCGGAGGACGTGCGAGTCGTCGGCATCGAGGGTCTTCTTCTTATCGGGTAAGGGGCCGAGCTCGATCTGGGTCGGTCTGGCGAGGAAGAGGGATTTTTGAGTAAAGAGGATATGGGGTTCGAGGTCGACGATGGGTGCACGGCCGGCCATGGCGACGATGAATTTCCAGCCGTTGTAGATATTTCCGCCGTCGTCGTCGTCGTTGTTTGCGTCTACGACCTCATGGGGATTTTCCGTTGTCTGCTTCTGCTCACGCCGCTGCAGGCGCTGCTGCTGCCGGTAGAGCAGGCTGGCGGCGAGCTTGGCGCCCTGGCTGAAGCCGATGATGCCGACCCAGGGCCCTGTGGCGCCGGCGCGGTCGTCGGCGTCCATGGCCCTCTTGAGCGCGTTGTCGATGTCCCGGACGGCGGCGGCGTCGTCCCCTTTGACGGCCGACGCGGACGCGTTGGGGTGGCCCGCCGTGGCGTGCTCCGGCAGCCAGGGCAGCCAGCGCTTGAAGGGGCCCTCGGAGGCGTACACGGTGAGCACGTCCGGTCCGGCGCCCGACGGGTACGGCGCCTCGGCATACGCGAGCCGGAAGTGCCGCGGCTCCTCGAGCGCCCGCGACAGAGACCGGCACTGCGCGCGAAAGATGCGGGCGTTGGTCCCGCCACCGTGGAGGCAGAGGATGCGCGGGAGGTTGAGCGTGTCGTCCTTAGAGGATGTGGAGGAGGATGATTGGCTCTTGAGGTAGTCCATTTTTTCTTTGTTTCTTGGGTTATCTGTCTTAATGCTTTGATTTACTTGTGTTGCTATCCGCCTGTGGATGGAAAGATTGTCTATCGATGCCGTGCCGTACTGCTGTTGGGACGATGGCGGGGTGTTATGCAACGAATGACCGATTCTGGACTTTGGTGATGGAACAATTAGCCTACCGTCTTTTGATGTGTAAGTCCAAAAAGAGATGGAAAGGAAAGGAACAGATCACGTTTCTATTGGTTTCTTGAACTCCGAGTTGCTCCTTCCGCTGATAGTATAAACCGAATAGTGAACCTGCTCCTTCCTACATATCTTATCTTACGGGAGAGGGGCTCGGAAAGAGCGGGTGAGGGGTTCATGCGTAAGATGAGCAAGTGGAAGGTGCGGTTGTCTCATCATTGAAGAGAAATGACAGAACATGGTAGAGTATCTCTTTGTCATGAAGTTACCTTAACTTCGAGAAGAAACATACTGTCGCTTGAGGAATAGCTGTTCGAAGTTAAAGCCAGGAGCCGCAGAACGGCACACTTCATTCAGTAGGAGAGCCAGGGGTGTCTGTCTGCCTGTCTAAAGCAAGATGCAACTGTAACACAACGTCCAGGGCGGAAAGTCCGTGAACGGTGTCTTAATTCGGTATATGTCGGCGAACCAGCCAATCATATTTGTATGCTGCAATTATGTCCGATTACTGTAGTCTGAGCTGAGTCTGTCTGTAGTACGACCCGGTATCACATGCTAAAAGTTGCACGCACAGCTGGTTGGAGACGATCATGGGCAAATAGCAATATCCCGATCGCCAGTCGTGTATAACTTTACTGCTTTCGTAAAATCCCTTGTACTTTCTTCAGTCGTTTCCCTTCACATTAGGACATGCTACGCTGTAACACGCTATAGAGGTTCTGGCCCCGTGCGATAGTAGGCATGGTAGGTATATGCACCTACTCGACCTGTCGCTCTTGAGGAGGCGGTGAGATTGAGAGCTAAGTTGTTCGAAAGTCCTGTCACCTGGTCCAGCCTTGCATTGCAAGACTGTCCAATAGCGAGGGCAAAGGCTGATGGACCAGTTTGCATCGCACTTGCAGTGCCTCATGTGCCAAAAATTGCTACAAGCCCTTCAAGTATAAGGACCCGTCTGTACTCGACTCATGCTCAGGCAGGTGAGCTCAACTATGTCCCTTCCCCGCCAGCCCTTTCTTGTTCTTGAGCAGCTTTTCTCCGTCGCTCAGCCCAGACGAGCACGAACTCAATGTCCCGATCATGCTGATCCGCAGGGAGGTAAAGCCAGCGGGAGAGGTCTTGACTCCAGCTGCGATTCGGTATGAAGGTTTCTAACAGATAGTAATTATCTCGGTGGTAGGGGAAGTCCAAGGTGGATGGCCCCCTCTGCAGAAGAAATGCATCCGTTCCCGAGTCCACATCGGCTTGTGTCATATGAAACCGCTGCCGCTTGTTTCCCCTATTCGCCGCATGACGACGAATCGATCTCGTGGTTGACCGGAGGTGCATCTCGAGCAGACGCGCATGCCAGAGCGGACTGCTCATTGCCTTGCGTACGATTCTCGCGTGAGAAGCCAGCAGGTTCTGATTCCATTCCGGCGACTTTCCTCTGGGGATGATCGGGATAGGTTCGCCCTTGTCAAGATGGTCTTGCCAATAGGCGAAGTCAACGATGAGGGAGAGCGCGGACCATCTCAGCATGCACGTGAGACAAGTGCAAACCTCGGCTGGGTTTGGAGGTTCGATATGTTGGTATTTCTTGTGTATGACGAACATATCCTGGCGCTCTGGGATCTGCAGGGCACCATGGATGGCTGGGTCGATATCTGCCAGCAGCACGGGCAGTCGGAAGCACTTCTCCAAGCATTGATAACGCCAAGCTGAAACAGTGCGGGCTATCCGTGCCTCCTCTGCAGCGATCAATGCGTAAAACGTCTTGCTTGTCCGCTGCAGGTTGAAAAGGTCGCTTGGCCTGAGTAGAACGAGTATCTCAAAAACCAGCTCATACGATAGGATGTCCAAAAATCCATTCGAGGAACCGAGTGATTTCGCGACCTTCTTCGTCTGCTTCTTCCGGGCCCTCGCCGTTCGCTTTGAATTAAGAGTTAGAGCCTCTGTCTTGTCTTCCAGCACACCCAACTCCTCATCTTCCAAAACGTAAGCCCTCGGCATCCCACGACGCCGGGTCTGGAACCAGAGCGAAAACTCTCTATATGTAGCAAGGGGGGTTGGGGGGTTGAAGAGAAGAGATGACGCTCGGGGGAAGTCTGAGAAGATTTCAGCTTGCCAGCTCAGAAAATGCGTGGGGGGTAAGACGAGCGTGATGCAGAGTGGCAATATATTCCCAACGTTCGAAATGTAAGATGATTGCCATGGGGGTGAAGTTAGAGGTTATTTAGATAAACGACAGTATGCGATTATTAGGTACTGCATGACCTTGTGTACTGTTGTTCCCTGTCATCCTTTAGAGAGAACAAATACCACGACCCGGACCAGGCAACCGAGCAGTTGGCCATGCAAAATCATAGCAAAGCCTTGTTGCATACTTACATATAATGGCTGAAGATGGCAGTAACCAAGAACCGATATATAGGTCAAATGACATTTCGCCAACCGCGGGTTCTCACCATGTTTTCCGACACACGCGGGTGAAGGCTTCCACTCACGCGATATGGCTCGTGCTTCTGCTCCTGCTGCTCATCAATCTCACAAGCGGGATTTCCATCATCCCCTTGAATCGGCTCCTCGAGAGATGTCTCTGTCGCATATACTACGACACGACAGACGATATCAATGAGGAGCTTTGCAAAGTCGACAGAGTACAGCAAGACCTGGCCTGGATTGTCGGTATTTTAGAGACTCTCTGGATAGTCGGTGGTAAGTGAGTGCTCGTCAGGCTGGAATACCCCTTTGCCTATGTTCAAACCGTGGAGACTGAACAAACTCGAAGATTTTGTAATGACGATCCCGCTCACCTTTCTTTCCGAGCGTTATGGTCGGAAGAGTGTCTTTTTGCTGAACATTGTCCCCCGACTTTTCCTTCTTTGCTGGACACTGAGCATTGCACATTTCGAGGCTTACCTACCACCTCGGGCGGCGATCGCTGGCGCCGCTCTGTCCGTGCTCGGTGGTGATACAGTGTTCAACTCTCTCATTTACAGCCTTGCGTCCAAGGTTACGGAGGACGACACGGTTCGGTTCGTCATTCCTCCAGATGCCTACCACCTGCCACACTTTTCTCCGTAGCTGATATTTGCTGTTTTTTGCCAGGGCCATCTATTTTAGCAGGATGGCGGCTTTGACTTCCGTGGTCGGCTTTATCAGTCCCGCGATAGCCGCAGCCTCTATGAGCATCCGATTGACTCTCCCCTTTTGGCTCGGGGTTGTCTTTCTGTTGCTGGCAATCCCGACCATTCTGTTGTTGCCTGGGGAGCGTGAAGTTGAGAGTGAGCCGAGTGAAGCACGGCGACCATTGATGTCGTCACCAACCTTGAAAGCGCAATCTGCTCAGCGCTCGTTTGTCGCATCTATCGTGGCCCGCATGCATCTACTCACATCTTCCCTGGGGAGCCGAAAGCTTGTGCTACTCCTCCTCTCCATGCTTCTCACAAGTCTCGCAAGCGCAGACACAAAACTCTTGGCGCAATACATATCCAAGAGGTACCATTGGACGTTTGCATCGGCGGGGTACTTGCTCTCGGCGAAGGCGTTGGTCAACTTCGTCTTGCTGACCTTTGTGGTTCCCTTGTTTCTGGCCAGGCGGGCAACCACGACCCAGTCCCTGTCCGATCGAGGCAGCTATCGCTATGCACGATTTTGTCTAGTGGCATCGGCCCTGGGCGCCATGGCTATTGGACTGTCAGGTGCTGTTTGGGTGCTGCTCCCCAGTCTTTTGATATATGCCCTCGGGGTGCCGCTCTCCATCTTCACGCTGTCGCTGGCCAATTCGCCCGTCATGTGGCTGCGCGTACGAGATGATGCGGGTGAGGCGTCCGGTCCGCCCGACCACCTCTTTTCTGTGGTCATGATGGTGAAGACCATCGGGTCTCTCGTAGGAGCGCCCTTGATGGCGACCTTGTGGTACTATGGCATCCAGACCTCTGTTTACGGAAGCCCATACATGGCGTCGTCGCTCATATATCTCGCAGCTTGCTGCGTTTTCTGGAGGATCAAGTTGGCTTAGTGCCTGAACCAGGACCTCGAGAGTCATGATGGTTTCATTGAACTGAGACACATGTGTCTCTCAGCAATATTGCTCCCAGTGCCGAGAGCGTAAACGTACTGTAGCAGTCACCTGTGCCATTCTCGGATTCTCCATCTCATTTCCTTTTGGGAACACTAGGCAGGTTCAAGTCTCAACTTTTTTGTGCGCCTCTTGCCGGTTGCCGTGGTACAGATAGAGTTGGTGACGTTATGTTGATGTCGCAGCCAATCATCATCGACGCTTGCATATGTGCCTGCCCATGAACGAAGCAAGAGCGATGGTGTGCTGTACTCCATACTGTGGTAGGTAGGTAATTAAGCTTTGGTTAGTCGATGCGCCCAGTCGACATTAGGCCAGAGCATCACATTGCTAACCTAGCACGTAGCGTACAATTGACAATGGCAAACATCATTGACCAGCTTGGCGCGTCAACACTCCCTCAGGACTCCAGTACTCACGAACAACCTTGATTGCATAGCGACATCATTCACTGAAAGCAATTGGAAAGAATTGGGTGTTCTGGCTTGCAGCTTCTTTCTACAGTTTTGACGTTTAACAGCAGCAGCATCTATCCATTACTACATACTTAGTTGGCTATCCTCTCAAATGGCTAGCCAGCAACCTTACGGCGAAGCCGGCGCCTACTACAATAACCAACCCCCGCCGGCCAATCCTTACTACGGCCAGCCGCCGCCGCCGCCGCAACAGCAGCAGTACAATGCACCACCACCCCAGTATCAGGAGAAGCCCATGTTTGATCAGGCCTTCAAACTAGAGAGACCGAAATACAATGATCTCTGGGCTGCTATCCTTGTATGTTGGTTGTTCAGGTTCCGATAGAGCATTCGGAAAACAAGCTCACGAGTCACTGTTTATAGTTTCTCCTCGTCTGCGCTGGTTTTGTCGCTGTCTCGGGGCTTGCCATCCATGGTTATAGTAAGAGTTCAGCTAATAGCTTAGTTACTTCCTTCCCGCGCTGACGTCCTGTCAGATCAGAGCAAGGGCACCTATGGCAATGGCATTTACGGCTCGACTTCCCGTGCCGGCTTGAACACGAACACCATCATCCTCTTCGCATTCGTCCTGGGCGTTGCGGTGGTCTTGAGCTATGCATACGTGCTGCTCGCCCGCACATTCCCAAAGGCTTTCATTTGGGTTACGGGTATGTGAACAGCCTAGACAGAGTTCACTCCCCACTCGTGTTGTTGTTAATCGGTGTCGACCATAGGGATACTCAATATCATCTTTGGCCTCGTGACGGCCATTTACATGCTCTACAGACACTACTATTCTGGCGGCATTGTCTTTCTGATATTCGTCGTCTTCTGGATCTTTTGCTTCATAGTTAGTGTTTCAGTGCTCCATTCCAACTCCCCCACCTGCACATTGACTAACTTTCCTGACCGTGCGTGTCTAAAAGACTTGGATCCAGCGCATCCCGTTCAGCGCCCTTCTTCTCAAAACCGCTGTTGATGTTTCCAAGAGCTATGGCCATGTCTTCTTGGTGAGCTTTCTGGCAGGCATACTTGCTACGGCATTCGCCGCCTATTATTCAGTCACTTTTGTGGCCATCTACGCAAAATACAGTCCAACAGGGGGCAATCCCGCCTGTTCAACCGCAGGGGGCGGCTGCAGCTCTGCTAAGGTGACTGGGCTCTTGGTGTTTATCACATTCGCTGGCTTCGTAAGTCTGACCGAAAACAAGGTCCTCGTATCACGGGCCTGTATCGCAGCTAACGAGGATACAGTGGATCTCCGAGGTTATCAAGAACATAACTCACACGACTATATCTGGTGTGTTTGGGTCGTGGTACTTCTTCAACCCTGCGGATCGCCCGAGAAAGGTCACGAGAGGGGCATTCAAACGTTCAATGACGACATCATTCGGGTCCATCTCTCTAGGCTCACTGCTCGTCGCAATCGTCAACTTCCTGCGTCAGGTGTGTTCGGTAGCTCGGCAACAGGAGATGGCCCAGGGCAACGTGATGGCCTCCATCATGTATCTGGTTCTCGGCTACGTCATCTGGCTCCTCGACTGGGCCGTCCAGTTCCTCAATCGCTATGCATTCTCATACATCGCCCTATACGGCACACCCTATTTCAAGGCAGCCAAGGACACCTGGACCATGATCAAGCAGCGCGGTATCGACGCGCTTATCAACCAGTGTCTTCTCGGCCCAGTCTTCTCCATGGGTGCAACATGTGTCGGATATCTGTGTGCTCTCCTGGCGCACCTGTATTTGGTAAGTCCGACCGCTGCTCGTTCTCGTGTAAATGTCTGATCGATGTCAACTAACATATCTCCAGGAATTCACGGCGCCTTCGTACAATACTAACGGCACATACACCCCTGGTGAGTGGCTGCACTTCCAACGACCAAAAGTACGGACTTGCATATACTAACGAGCCAACCCCCCCTAGTTGTCGATGCCTTCGCTTTCCTCATCGGCCTACAAATTTGCAATATCTTCACTACGCCTCTGAGCAGCGGAGTCGACACTATCTTCGTGGCCAGTGCCTGGGACCCAGTGAAGCTGATGCAGAATCACCCGGACTTGTATGATGCCATGGTGCGGGTATATCCTCAGGTTCAAGTTGCCATTCACGCATGATTTTTTGAGGTTTCATGGACACGGCAAGTTTTTCGAGTCATAACGTTTGCCCTGCAAGGGGTTGGAGCTGTGAAATTTGAGTCGTGTTTGATAGTCCATAGACTCCCATTTTAATCTTAATACACCTAATGACATCTCATTATCCTTTCACTGTCCCAGCTTTAGAGGTGCTATACGGTAACTCACGGCAGCGCCGAGTTGATATGCGATATCACTAGAAGTACATACATAATGTTGTGGTTGTGCAATGCGACTTGACCCTGGATGAAGATGAAAGGGGGCGGAAAAGTGGTTTTTTGTGTCTAATGGTATGGCAGGTGCTTATACACCGGTATACTAGGTGTGACAGGAGACACAAGTCATCGAGGTCCCCAATTGGATGAGTTGAACACCGCCAGTGTAATTATAAAATAAAGGGTAGGTGCGGTTCTTGATATTTTTTTGGGTGTATGAATGGTTCATGACGAGGGAAGACAGTCTAGTGATGTTTTTATGATGATAGAGGATAAAATAGTTATGATTACTCATAGACTGCAGCGTAGTCTTCTTCTCTGACTTAAGACCCAAAATAGTCGATATGTTCAATGAATCGACTATGCAGTGCTGTATATCAGCCGAAACTGTTTGTTCTGCATATAGTCTCGGTAAGTGAGCGCATGTGAGTGAGAGAGAGAGAGACAGTGCAGGCACGTTGTTGATGAGGGTATAATCTAAGGCTGGTAAGTTAACTTGAATGTTAAATACAACCAGCAATTAACCTCGTTTCTCATGTTGCACCCGGGAGCTGGTAAAAACAGGAAGAGGGAGCTTGAGTGGATGTACAGAGACTCCTGCAGATAGGTCTCGAAAATCACCTTGCGGTGTTTGTTACGCAAGGCAACTAGATAACTAGTCTAGGGTACATATAAAGATTTCGGTTTGATTCTCCCTCCAGTCAGTAGGTAGGTAGCTTGTCTGTACCGTACAACTCCGAGGTGAGTAGGTAGTAGTGCATAGGTTAACCTTAGGACATCATAGCCTCAACGTTAGCATGAGAAATGGAATGTCTCACTGATACATAACCTCCAAAAAGCTAAAAATAAACCTGGTTTTTTTCTGCCAAAGACTAGATGAAACCATTGCAAATCTCTCAGATTGGTTGGGGGCTTTGCTTTTGTCTCAAACAAACTCTATTTGTAACATGCAGTCCAGTCCATCCATCCATCGGTTGGACTTCCAAGTGTGTGTGTGGACGCGTTGGGCAGAGAAGCCAGTCGGTCGAGAAGGAGTATTTCACATATGCACACCGCCTCCCTGGCAGCAAACTAGAATTGAAAACATTTTATTATTTCCAACACGATATTTCCAACATAGTTGTCTTAGCTTAATCAAATAAAATGAGGAAAGTAATCTGATTACATATTTGAATAGGACGGGTTATTCGGTCTCTTATAGTACGTTTCTTGCTGTCTATAGAAGCGGTGTTCCAAAGGGAGTCTTGTGCAGTTGATATCTATCTGTGTCGGGTACAGGGACTGGTGTGTATAAGTTTCATTTCGACTGACTTTTCTGGTTGGGGTCGGCCATTCATATCAATTTTCAGGTAAGTGCAGTACAACTTTTCAGCTTTGAAATTTCTTTTATATTAAAATTTTCTTTTTTTGAGAACTATTTCATTGATGTCATGATGAATAAAGAAAGTAGACTTTTGAAGAAAAATAGGGTTGTTGTCGCAAATGTGTTTGGTTCTTTTTTATCAGGTTATTCCTGGCTGCCTAGGGCAGT
This sequence comes from Xylariaceae sp. FL0594, assembly GCA_022385605.1. Classification (NCBI taxonomy): domain Eukaryota; kingdom Fungi; phylum Ascomycota; class Sordariomycetes; order Xylariales; family Xylariaceae; species Xylariaceae sp. FL0594. Next base: position 175,847 of record MU280772.1, read on the forward strand.
GAAATGTTACATAAGCCCCGTCTAGACAAGCGACAAACGTCCTGAGCGGGTGTCAGGTTCTATCTCTGTTTGTCTGTTTGTCATGTCTGCGTCGATGCCTTACATAGTATGGGAAAAACGTTGGTGTGGTTGGTACTGAATTGGAGTGAGCACAGCCATACATACGTACATACGTCGTACATCACACATACATAGCACAGCCGGCCGAGTGCGCAAGTAACGCAAAATGCAACATAGTACAACCTTGTCTTGTGACCCCTAATCTTTATTCGAGAAGTGATCCCTGTCCTTGCAAAAAAAAAAAAAAAAAAAAAAAAAAAAAGAACTCTCGTCCCCTGTTGCTGTGCAGCGGCAGCACCCCTTACCTCTTAACCTACTATATGTATGTAACCCAACTCGTGGGGCGGGATCATGCAGGGCAAATTGTCGCGTGGCGTGGCTGGTTGGGTATTGATTAATCAATGCATGTGTTTGTTTGTTTCTACCTCCGATTTCAAGAAAGCGCTGGAGAGTATCAAAGTGGAAATCGCCCGCCCTGGTGTATGAAGCAGCAAGAGTCAGGCAACGTACCTTTCGAGAGACACCAGACCGTCAGATCAAGACATCGGACCAAGGAGATATATATAGAAGAATGAAGCAAGGTGACTAGGCACAACACAAACAAATTGCGAAAGCATAAGAGAAAATCATTGCCGATGGGACAAAAGACACTCAAGGTGACAGTCACGAAACAATTGAAGACGGTTTAAATAGTTTTCGACACATCCAAGAATATCATTAGGTTGTAAAGGTCTATGGATCATCATCATGCCTTCATGACTGATGATTCAAGAAATAGAATACATCCAAACCAACGGTATATCTCAACCCGTCCCCTACCGCCAGAGGACGGCATAACCTTTTATCGGATAACTCCATCACGCCAGAGCGCCGGTTTTCCCATCCCCCAAAAGCAAGGACATCCCGAGAGGGGAGCCGCTTACAGAAGGAGAGCACCGAAAGCAGCGGCGACGACACCGAAGGAGACGGCGACGTGGCCAGCAGCACCGGTGGGGATGGGGCTGGGGCTGGGGGTGGCAGTGGGGTAGCCACCACCGACGGGGTAGGTGACGGTGCCGACGGCGGAGGTCGTCAGGGTGGTGGCAGGGTAGCCAACAGAGGTGGTAGGGTAGGGAGCAGGGGTACCGGTAGGGTAGCCAGCGGGGGTGCTGGTGCTGCTCTCAACGGGGTAGGTCTCGGCGGGGCCAGACTGCGAAGGAGTAGGGTAGCCGGTAGGGTAGCCAGTGCCAGCAGGGTAGCTGGAAGGAGACTCGACGGGGTAGCCGACGGTGCTGCTGGAGGTGGCGACGGGGTAGCTCTCAGCAGGAGTCGAGACGGGGTAGGTCTCAGCGGGGGTGGAGACGGGGTAGGTCTTCACGGTGGTGCTGCTGGAGACGGGGTAGCCGGCAGAGGTCGAGGGGGTCTCGACGGGGTAGCCAGCAGTGGTCGAGGGGGTCTCGACGGGGTAGCCACCGTTGACGGGGTAGGTGTCGTAGGTAGCGGCAGCAAGGCCAGCAAGGGCGAGGGTGACGGCAGCGCAACGCATTTTAATTGAGTTTTTTGGTTTGTTTGGAAAGTATTAGATATTACTTAGAGATGTGTCGGATAGACAGGTATTATTGTCAAGTAGCGAAAGACTGTGAGTGAGAAAAGCGACAATTTTTAACCAGCAAAAGCGAGTGACTGGACTGTATTTACAGTTGTGTGTTGGTGAAGAAGGAAAGAAGAGGAAATCAGTAGACGGAGGACCGATCATCTGCTTATATATCTTAGCGCCTCCTTCTTTCATTTGCCCCGTCCGCCATTGCGCTTCTTCTGGGCCCCATTGCAACGTTGGCGAAATTACAGCTGCATGCGAGAGGGAAAAAAAAGAGGAACGAAAGGGGAAAAAGGGGGTGGGTGTGGGAGTGGTCCTTGGTGTGGTACCCCCCCCTGTTGCATCTGCGGCCTCCTCCACCAGTCAAACGGAGGAAGCGCCGCTTGGCAGGACAAGGCTTGGGGCTGGCTCCCCGTTAGCCTGGGCGCCAAAGCCGAGCTGGCATGGTCTGAGAGGCTTCAACTGGACAGAACCGGACCAGGCACTGGGGCATCGAGAGCACAGTGGAGGACTCCAGACGGTCTCTTCTAGTCACCGTGCTGGGGGTGAGCATTTCCTAGATTACATCCGCCCACCTTTCCCCCTGATCGCCCCTGCCCAACATGGACACGAGAAAACCGAGCCCCATTGCTCCCCTGTAACCTTGTCTTGTCATTCGCTGCTGCCACCGGTGGATACCCTCATTAACGCACATACATCTTATTACGGTACCTCTGAGCGCTCGGTGCACCTACCTGTAATGGACTGAGGATGTTAGGCGACATCAACCTGCTGTACGGGGTTCTTACTCTGTACATACCCAACACGGCATAATAATAGAACCTCGGGAGGTGATGGTGAATCTCGGAGGGATCCGCTCCCATCTCAGCAGAATATTCCGTATTTCTTTGTGTCTTGGCCTTTCTTTGCCTTCTTTATTCTCTGCGCATAGAGAGAACTCGCCAAAAGGACTCTTGCGGTAAACTACAGCATACCGGTTACCACATGTATCCTGTGTTACATGTACCTACATTAGCTCAGGTACAGAATCCCCTGGCTCTCTAATTTACTCCAGTTCTCCACCTTCCGAGTCAAGAGCTTTCTCCTGCCTCGTCACCACTGTCCGTCTTCCTTGGACGGTTAGGCGCGTTTTTCTCGCTCGAGCCATCGCTTCCAAATTCCCACATACAGAGTGCACTTTATCTTCTCTTTCGTCACTGCAAATTAGCCAGACCATGAGCCTTACCAGAAATGTCAATATGGATGCATTACTGGCTTCCAAGTTCCAACTAAACCACAGACGCACCAGCCTATGGCCAGTAATCGCTCATCGCCCATCGGTGAGCCTGAACGAGACTAACCTTTCCCGACTTGTCCATCCTAGGCGACCGAAAAGAGGAACTATTACCAAGCTACCGACAACGTACCATGGATCGTGGTGACTCGCGCCGCCGCCGGCGCCTGAGCACGTGTGTATCTATGACCCAGGGATGTAGAGATTCCCGACAGCTGATCAAAACACGTCAGTCCGACGTGGCCTATTATATAATTGAGTGCGCTTCCTTGTGACAAGATGGTTGGTTGATATAGATATTTAGTACGGGCAGTGGGCGGAACGGGCAGCCGCCTGCAGTTGCAACCTGGGGTAACAGATAAACAACGCACCAGTGACCACAAGCGATGCATGTGTGTGTGTGTGTGTGGCTCCCCTGTCAGAACTGTCAGCTCAGCGGCTCGCCCTGTACCTATCACCGCCTTGATAAGTTGCTATGCTGGCTCTGGCGGAAATTTCTGATGGTGTGAGATATCGATGCTGACGGGGGGCGAGCCAACTAACTACTGCAAGGTACGAAGCGTCTGACTGCATGACAGGATATGCAGGACCTTCCGTACCTGAGCTCTGCCTGAGCTTGACTTCTGACTTGACCTCCTATCAGAGCTTGCCATATCTGTTCGAGTCTTCGCAGCTCATGGACTGGCGGGCCTACCAGGCGCCAAACTTCAAAGAGCGGAGAGGCGCTAAGGAAATGCAATCTTAAATTGCATCCATCCATCTTGCTTGGCGTGGAAAACCAGCAGATCTTCTTCCTACTGTACGGCGTACTGTATTGCTGTACAGACCGCATTACGAGCCACTATCTACCATCCTTGACCAAAGCAACGCGCCAGGCTCTTCTCGGCCTGCTTCTCGGCCCCATCTGTTTTGTCATCTTCCTATCTCAAATGGGATGTGACGGTACTTGCGCTCCTTCGTCCGGCCCGGAGCCCTTTGGATTCTGGAAGACTGTTCACAACTCTTCACATGCTGTTCCTGGCAATGTCGGAAGGCACGGTGGAGGATTCCAACAAGTTATTTTCTTACTACCTCAAATGCCAACCACGGCAAATGCTCAAATCCAACAGGCACGCACGCAAATAGCGTTTGAAAATCCTTTTCCGCACCACTTTTCTTCCCTCTTAGGATTTGCTAATTTCGCAGTTACCTACGCCTTTGAATCATCACTTCGGATATCTCACATGAGATCGTCATAAGTTTACATAAACAAGCTTTATTGACTTACCCTGTCACCAAGTTCTGTTTTGGCAGAATCTTTCTTCAGTTTCTCCTCTTAGTCAGCAACCAACAGATTGGAAACGAGCTTGAAGGGATCGACATTTCGATCTTCAAGAATCTTCTTTCCTCAGAGTCTCCAGCACGCTGATACCTGCACCACACACAGTACAGACACGCGACAGCCTGTAATGGCGAGATCGGGATTTGACTGTTTGGATATGTGATATCGACCACCACCCTCTGATTTTGACGCCACTCGTCAGAGCTGAAGACAGAGATGACGGCTGCAATTTCGCGTCCAACTTCCTGGTTTCTCAGCTTTGATCATTGATCGTATTCATTCGAGATCGGCGTCTCTTTCTCGGGCGAACTCCACCTGGATCGGCTTTAATGAATCGATGCAAAGTCAATACATAACCCTTTACCCCCTAACGTCTCGTGCTTACTTTTACACAGTATTGCCATGGTTGTCTTTGGTTATGGCGAGGAGTCCGCAGAATACTGTCTCAAATCCACCGACCAACGTCGGCTGTTGGTGGATTCAGCACTGGCCACAATGAATATGCCTTGATACGTTTGTGGTTCTCTGGCCTCGGGTGAGCATTGAAGGATATGAAATGCATTATGCGGCTACCTGCCCGGCACCCGGCTCGCACCATAGTTCCGAACTGCTCCTACGGTCGACCCACGTGGCATATATCTGAGCCCAGACACCGGCGGAACTCCTCTCCAGTGAGACAGTCTTCATTGGTGGGTTATTGACGATGACGGTATCGCGGTATAGCTAGCTGCGTGCTATAGTTTTAGGCACGTCGATGTGCTATGCCGTTGGGATTCACCTTGGACCAGACCCGGCTCACACACACAAAAGCTTGTGGTTATATATCCAATGCTTGTCATCTCACGAACCTGGAGACACCTCCCCTAGCCATCTCACACCAGAGTCGCCAACAGTTCGACCTGGATGACTTGTTATCTCACCCGCCGCTCCTTTTCTCGTTCTCCACTGCAACCAGATCACACGTGATCGACAAGTTTACGAGATATCCCATACCAGCACACTTTGTCGAGTCCGCATACTCGGAGAGATGGCGCAAGACTTGAGTTGGTGGCTGAACGCAACAGCCCATAAAGGGGAACTTGCAACCACGCTTGAATGTGATATTGGATGCGTCAAGCCTGCATCTAGGAACAACATGAGAGGAGCGGGCTTTTGCCAACGATGAGCTTTATCGGCCATGGCATAGCCAAGCTGACGGTTATTCCCTAACTGATGTCATTTCACGTCCACGACGCAATCACAACTTCAAAACGAACATTACCCGCACCATACACGCACCCCGGCCTTGAAAACCTCAGATTACGGCAACTCCTGATTCGATACCCTCTAGCAATATTGGTATGAGGAACACACTCGACGTCGCTCGAGAAACAAACCTCGCACACAAGTCGCTTACAAGCAAAAGGCACTCCAGCCGCCTTTTTCTGGAAACTTGGACGCCTTGCTTGAGCTCGATTTGGCGGACTCAGTAGTATTGCCTCTGATCTATCTTCTTGGTTAACCTGTACTTCTGATCCAGCCCCGTTCTGTCGAGTAGGTATAGTACACCGTAAGTCCAAGTAGCCACATGACCACCTCCCTTGACTTCATATGTTACGTTCAGACTTTTGTCTCTCGGGACCGCTCTTGTCTTAGGCTCTCAGTAGTCCAAGAGATATTCAGCCTCGTGTGTCCCGTCCCTTGTCCGCAAAGTCATTGTCCCTCCCATCTGGCTCAGTCCTTGCTTTGACTGCTGGTTCAGACACAAGAAGAAGGCACTTGTGACCATGGTGCACTGTGTATTCACGATTCTTCTCATCACGGAGTTTGTTCCTTGTACCCCTTTCTTAGGGAGACATTGGTCGGTGGCTGGGCGGTGTAGTATCTGTAGTACTTGGTGTGTATGCGTGTCTGTCTATTTTATATATGTGTATAGTGTCAAAGGAGAGGAGGATAAGGAGACAGGAAAGAAGATAAGATAGGAGGTTAGAAGTCCTTAAACAGAACAGCAAGTCATCTATATCAAGGAAAGAAAATAATTGAATGCACATTCATTCACCTTGTTCCAAATTCCATACTTGTCTGCTCCTTTCGTGATATAACAGTATAATCCATGACTATATTATCATATGTGCCACTATACACACCAGACAAGGCGAGCGAGTCTCTCCCTTGCTACCTCTGACTCTTGAGTCCTAGGTTTGATCTTACATCCCACGTGATAACCCCTTTCTTAACTCCTTGCCTCGAACACCACACAATACACACGCAGACACTACACACTTACAATTTGATCACAGAGCCTGGCGCGTCTCGTCGATCATCTACGCAGGTGCACTTCACTCTCAGTTCATACTCGATCTGATCTGATTGCTACGTAGTTGCGCGTAATACGCCTGGTCCTACAAAGGCGAAGCGATATACACTACAATGTAATCAGTCCTTCTTTTCTCTGGACTCAAATGCCACAGGAAGCCAGGGCTGAATAAAAGAAAGAAGAAGAAAAAGACAGCTGCCAGGACCTCAACTCCAAACTCCGTGACAGTTTTCTCATCATACCACAAACGAAGAATAACGAAACCTGCCCTTTGCATCTGCCTGTCCTAGACCGTGAGGAAAAATAACACACTATGACTGGAATGCCTGACCTGCCGACGCCGGGTGTGCGGGTGAAGAAACTCGAGAAGGAAAGTGAATGGAAAGGAGACTTCGTCGGAGACAGCCCTAAAGACACGTCGTGTCGTCGATAGCCGTCTTATCTGATCACGAGACTGTGTGGCCCTTTTTGTCTGTCTATTTCTTCTCCTCGAAATAGAACTTGCCAATCTTGTCGCCTCTCTGCGAGCCCTCCAAAACAGGTCCTTGATTCTCGCCCTGCTCGAGTCGTTCCCGAACGATGCGCTCTGCAGCTTCACGACTGGCCGGTCCACCCACACCTTCTCGGAGCGCACTTGTCCGCGGCTGTCCTGGCTGAATGGGGACCTGTCCGCGCGTGGTGGTATCGACAAAGACGTCGTCCTCTGCCGCCGTGCCTGCATGTCCTCCACCGCCGCCGGTGGCAATGCCGTCGATGTATCTGGCCTCGCGCCGTTCGGCGGCAGCTGAAGCACTCACGGGCGTGTCGCTGCCAGGGACCTCTCGCGAGTCCCGGTATCTGGACATGGCTTCCTGACTCAGGCCGGAGCTGCTGCGCTCCAGAGCCCAGGCAATGCTAGCGTTACCGGCGGCGCCCGGTTGCGGTTTGCGGGTGTAGATGGGTCCGCTAACGGTACTGTTAGCGCCCTCCCCGAAGCCCACTAGGCTGGCCGTGCCGTCGTCGCTCAGCCGGTCTTCGAAGCCACCGACAGAGCGGTTGGCCAGGTCCTCGTCCATGGGATCGACAGCGCCCGAGGAAGAGTCCACATCCATAGTGCGGTAGTTTGTATCCGTGCTCATGCCGTCTTCATCGACCTCGGTCAGGTCGGCCTCGAAACGCTCTGCTGCGGTCCGGCCACCGACACTAGCCGTCGTGGCGGAGGCAGTGCCCACCGTGCTTATCTTGTTGAGGGCCGTAGGCTGGCCGTTGGCGTCAAAATATGCTGGTGCTAGGGGTGTGGGTGCGTTCAGGCCCGAGAAGCTGGTGGACGTCGGTGTCGTCTGGGGCGAGTCGGGATTGAAGCCGTGTTGATGTTCCGGCTGGTTGGAGGTACGGAGGGCCGAGACGCGCTCGAGGCCAGCGAGGCGGCTGATCCGGTCGGCGCGCTCAGCCTCTAGGCTGTGGGTGGACGGATGGTGGCCATGGCCTTTCGGTCCGCCGAGCGCGAGGTGGGCATGGCCTCGGTGGCCATCTTTGATTGCCGTGGTCGAGAGCGCAGAGAGCGACGTCGTTGTACTGGTCGGCGTGCCACTGTGGTCGATGCTGGGTGGTTAGCGATGTCTGCTCTAACGTCATTTTCGACGCGGCGAGGTGCTGGTTACATACGGCATATCACTGGGCGTCCCCGGATTCGACGGGGACGGAGGGATGTTAATGAGCATCGGACCTGTCTGTGGTTGAGACATGTTGCTAGTAATGTGACAGATATCCGTAGTCTTCGGTCGCGTCCAGACAAGTTGATCACAAGCGTTCACGGGTAATGCGACAAACAAGGTCGAGTCCGAGGCACAGATATATAAAGGATAAAGAACGAGACCAGAGGAATGCTAATGGTGTGCAACTAACATAGAATAGACAGTTTGCCCGCTATCGATGTGGTTGGTGCCCTATCAGACAGTGGCGCCAGCACGTGGGTTAACTGCTTTCTTATGAATCACTCACAGGCATGCAATGGCATTGACGTACTGCTGTAGTGAAGGCGTCTATCTCTCTCTCTCTCGTCAGCCTGTTTCAAGGTTGTTGATGGTTCCCCAGTCGCAGTCTGGAGGGGTAACCTTCGGTACTTGTCGCAAGTGGAGTTGCATGGGCCCGAGTCGTCCAGAGAATCGAGACTGAGCAATACTACCTGTACTTAAACAACAGAAGAGTCCATGTATGTATGTACAACCCAAGCTCTTCCCTGGTGTCACATGTGTGTCCAATAAATCATTTTGTAGTACAATGATTTTCAGTGTATGAGGGGACCCTGATGAGAAGGGGTGGTGAATGAGTGCGTCTGCAAAAGAGATGCAATTACGGCAGTTGCTAGATAGAGAGGTCACGGTGATACATGTACATGTGTCTCTTGTCGAAGCAAGTCCCTGCCTTTTGCCAGTCACAAGGCACAGCAGGTACGACTTGCCCAGTCGGCAGCAGAGCAGGCAGTACGTATCCGAGGATGATGACGTATGTAGCTGCCTCAGACACTGACTTCTACACAAAGTTGAAACGGGAGTTGAGCTGAGCAATGTATCGGAATATGCCCCCCTATTATCGGTGAGTACAGTAGCATGAAGTTGCGATGGGCACCAGTAAGGTTTAAATGTAACTTGGACTCTACTGGATGATGCGATTTCGACAGACATGGCAAAGTCGCTTAGCGGACATCTTTGACACTGTCGGAAATTGGACTCCAAGTATCGAAATAAAATACCAGGATTACCCAATAGCACCAACTGGCAATAATGACAGTCATCTGACCATGTCGCCAAGACATGTCGGCTTTGCGGGCATCATACACAGTATACAGCTATTACTATTCCGTAGAATCCGTACAAAAGTACTGCTGTAAAGCAGGAACCAACAGGTACAGCAAAGGTCGCCTACACAGTAAAGACAGGCCCAAGCCGCTTCACGTTCCCCCAACTTGTTTCTGTTTCCGTTACTCGAATCGCTCAATCTCTTATCTCCATACCTAACTAATAATCTGCAGCATATTGGTACTGTAGGACGGATAGAGACATTTTAGGATAGGATATTCGGGCACTTGGCCCGGTGTAACCTAGACTGTCTGTCCATCCGGCTATTGGCAGCAAGAAAGCTTGTGTATCCATCCATCCGCCGTGCCCACAACTTACAAGCACGTGCTGTGTTGCTGTGTTGCGCTATCCGTGTGTGTGCGGTGCCACTCTGCTACTGGTAGACTGCCAACCACTCTGGTCAGGCCTGATCGGGTACGCCGGTCGCCGACGGCCGATGCGCCGGCAAGAGAACCGTACCCGGGCCGTCCTGTCAAGACGAGGAGGCTAGGGCATGTCAACATCTACACCGTCGCCGGCGCCCGCGTCGCCATCGTTTACCAGGCAACAGTCAAGCGAACATCTTGGCCCGGATGACTCTACCTCATCCGCTCTGTGTCAAGTTGCGAGCCATACAGAGAGTGAGTCGCAGAACTCTCGAGCCCCGACGCTCCACCTCTCATCTACCGGTCTGAGTGTGCGCATCCTTCTCAGCTGTCTACACCCATGCCACCCACCCACCCTCGCCCCCGGCCCGCCTACGTCTTGTGAATCTAACTCGCGTGGCTCTTCATAGGTTGATACAGACAGTGATGGCATCGACACCGACTCCGATGCGGACTCGGCTGTCTTTGACGTCGACGGGGCGTAAGTGTGGTCTCACAACTTGACCACCTTTACTGCGATAGTAACTTGTGCCCTGCGCGCAACGATAACTGACCAGGTTTCACCAGTATGTCAAGCGTATCGGTGACGTCTAGTGTGTACAATTTTGTTGAAGAGCATGGGCGAACGTTCCATCGCTACAAGCAAGGAAGTATGTGTCCCCCTTTCTACACCGGGGCATCTCGAGACCCGCTAACGTTCACTCAAACTCGTGTCTTTTCCGATGAGCAGAATATTGGATGCCCAATGACGAAGTGAGTGCTCGCCGAGAGCCGATGAAGTTGGATTCCTCAGGCTCATCATGAATCACAGAGAGAGCAAGAACGACTAGGTATGTGTTATCGTAGCCACCTCACTCCGTACTTATGAACTCCATGCTGATGGGACTCGCCAGATTTGCAGCATGTGATATTTCTCAAAGCCTTTAGCGACAGATTAGCTCTCGCCCCTATTCGGGAGCCCAGCAGGGTTCTGGATTTCGGAACCGGGACGGGGGCATGGGCCATAGAATTCGGTCTGTTATCCAAGCCGGTCTTCATCAAGACTGTACCACAGCCGAGTCCGTCTACCTAGACTAACGTTGGTCTGCCCCTCCAGCCTTGCAACACCCGGGATCCAGTGTGCTCGGCACAGATCTCAGTCCTATTCAGCCAGAATTGTAAGCATTGTCCCCTTTCTTCTCATTTATTCACATGCCGACTTAACCCATCTGTCTCTATCAGCGTGCCGCCAAATTGCCGGTTCGAGATCGACGACATAGAAGACGAATGGGTGTTCTCGGAGAGGTTCGACTACATCCACGGCCGGCACATGGTCGGCTCCATATCCGACTTCCCGGCCCTGTTCGCGGCCATCCACGAGAACCTCAACCCGGGCGGGTGGCTGGAGATGCAGGACTACTACGTCAACCTGCAGTCGGTGGACGGGACGCTCGAGGGCACGGCGCTGCAGCGGTGGAGCCAGATGATCAACCGGGCGCTCTCGTCGACGGGCCGCAGCGGCATGCGCACCGTCAGCTACCGCCGCTGGATGCGCGACGCCGGCTTCGAGCACGTGCGCGAGCACGTCTTCGCCGTGCCCGGGAACCCCTGGGCCCGGGGCGCCGACCAGAAGCAGCTCGGCGCCATGCAGATGGAGAACATCCTCGAGGGCCTCCACGGCTTCAGCATGGCCCTCTTCACCAAGCACCTCGGCATGAGCCCCGAGGCCGTCGAGGCCCTGCTCGTCGACGTGCGGAGGGACCTGGTGAATACGAACATACACTTTTATTATCCCGTGTACGTCCGATCATTGCATCCATCATCGTTGCTCTCTATCTCTTTTCTTTTCATCCTCGCAGTTACAGTCCCCCCCCCACCTAAAAAGCTGCGCTGACTGAAAGCCCGGGTACAGAATGGCTGTTTATGGCAGAAAACCTTTCCACAGCTAATTCTTTCTTCGATACTACTCTACAAGATACCTATGTTGTTTGCTTTGCCTTCGAATCGAATACTAAGTATATATACCCCGTACATCATCGATACACTTTTTTGGCCTTCTTCATCCTACATCCTAGTAGACACGAGTAATACAACAGAATCACCCACTTCCGGCGGCGAAAGAAGGGTGCCAGAGGGCTGCAGAATGGAATTCTCGCAAGGGATTATTACGGAATAGAAAGGGTTAGATGGGAATAATGGGAGTTCCATCGGGGTACGAATTCAGCACTTGGAAAAGGAAAGGGGAAATTCGTGACTTGCTACGCTATAGGAGTTATAGATAGATACCTTTTACGTTACTAGATAGTTCGGCCTTAATCAGCATTTTAGATGAACATTTTCTATTACACTTGTCTAGGTTAAACCTATATCGTAGTGCCGAAGTCCACGAAGTGCTGGTCTATGGTACTTGTCGAACTATGGAGCGCCATCAGACACGCGAGGCCCAACTAGATACTATCCTCGAGCACATAGACTTCAGCAATGGGCTTGAGCCCACTGTAACAATCACATCGCCAGGCGGTGTTGACCTCGCAGGTCGATAGATGAGTGCATATATATATGCTTTTTTATACCTTCTGTTTCCGTAGAGATAGTCGGCGTTTTTTCAGAGAGTTGCATTTTATTTATTTAATCCCCGTTGGCTGGCGAAGATAACACCGTCTGTTCTTCTTTTGTCCACGGAGCATGGCAGAGCACTCGACTAGCGCTGGAGTCCTTGGTGGAGGGGTTTAGGAAGGCCTTTTTCTTTCTTCTTCTTGTGTAAGTAGGAAGCAAGACGTGAAGAGTGAGGAGAGAGAGTAGAATTGGGGTTGGGAAGAAGGATGAAGGTAGAAAGTTACTCACGGTTTTTCTATAGTTCAATAAATAGAACGAACGACAAATTGACAGATGTAGACTTTTATTACGTCAACGTTTAGATATACTTGCGTTTTCACACAAGTGTGTGGTTCTGCCGGTAGAGTGAATCGCAGAGAGAGAGAGATCTCAGAAGTGGTTTGTCCGAGTTCCTTGGAAGGACAGCAGCGTGCGGGGGTAGGTCCACGGTATATAGCGGTCCTTCACGGGCAGCTTTAGACCCCGTCTTCGCTCGGGAGCCCGAGGTACCTTAATCCAGTCGCTCAACCTTTTCGGTGGCGGATGTGGTCGTGGCGCTGCCAAAAAGGGTTTGGAAGCGCGACTTGTTTCATTTTCCATCGGTACGGGGGACTTCGTCTCCTGTGCACCGATGGGATATACAGTCCGTCGAACCGTAGCTCTCCTCCTAGCGCAAAAGCGAGCGTCTTGGAGTTGCTTCCCCAAACATGATCCTCCTTTTGGACGATGAATGGAAAAAGGAAGTCAACCAAGTCTTTTGTGGCACCAACTCTTAAGGTTCAGGCAAACTAAGACACATGCCGATACTGATGACGATGTCGCTGCCATCTATCTCTCCCCGAGTCCGCACTCTCAGAAGACGAAGAAGACCTATCGACTCGTTCATAGGGCGTCTTATTAGCCTTGTGATACGACGGGCGGTAAGAATCGCCTCTCGCACGCCTCGGGCCTGGGAAATGCCGAACAGGTCTATCATCGGCCTCCACAACGCCCTTGGCAGCCGGTGGAGGTGAAGTCGGATACTGCACCTTGCGATCCCACACCTCCATCGACCAGGGACTGCGCAAGTACGCGCGCAGCTCGTGCAGGAGCAGCCTCGCGTTGTCGCGGCCGAGGAACTCGGCCAGCATGTCCTCGGCCGCGCCCTGGCTGCCCTTGATGTCGACCGTCTTGAGGATCGCGACGATGTACTCGAGCAGGAACTCTGCGTTGTCCTGGCGTCTTCGTCTCCGTCGGGTCACCGCATCTCCTCCTTCCCCGTTGGTAGTACTGGGAGTGGGAGCGGGAGTGGGGGATGAACACCGCAAGAACTCAAAAACCTGCAACTCCCGCCTCAACCACGCCCTGGCGCGGGACACGAGCTCGGGCTCCGACTCGAAGGTCGCGGGCGTGATGTCCCGGTGCCGCGACAGCGGGTTCGCGCCCACGTGCAGGGAGTACAGTCCTTTACGGTAGATCTCCTGGCGGCAGAGGATCGCCTCGTTCGCTGTCACTGTCACAGGTTGATCCCGCATAGGAGGGCGCCTTGGTCTTTGGCGACTTCTCCACGAGTCAGACTGGCGCACCTCCTGCTCACTACTGCTGCTGCTCCTCGTCGTCGTCTTCTCCACCTTCTGAGGCACGAGATACACTCTACTGCCCCCGCAACCATCGTAGTCGAAATCATGCACCACCTCGTGGACATCGCTCTTGCAAAGCGGACACTTGGTCGACCGCTCCAGCCAGCTCAGGATGCAGAGATAGTCAAAGTTGGCGTGCCTGCACGGCCGCGCCTCGCACGCCTCGGTGACGCTCTCGAGACAGATGACGCAGCATAGTGGTACCTCGCCGTCTCTTTTGCCCTGACTCGATGTTGCTCCTTCTTCCTCTCTCGCGGCGATTTCTGCGAGCGTGTTGCGAAGGACTTCAGACTGAAGATTGTCCGGGCTGGCTTCAACGTCCATTCGGATCGGATATATATGCCCGGTATTTCCAGATCTCTCAACTGGAAAAGTCGAGACAGGGAAATCGAAAGCACAGCAAGCACGCTTAACGCCGTAGTAGCACCGCAGGCAATAGGAACAGAAACAAGAGTCTTATTGCCTCCTAATAGATTGAAATATTAAAGAAAGGTTTGAAACAGTTGTGAAGAAGCCAGGCTCATGTCTGGGGGGCACAAGTGACAACTTGAGCATTCAGGTGGCAAAGTTGAGATCCCAATTCCAGAACAAGTATGCCAGTCCGCGCCAGCTGTCACGGCGCCAGGCAAACCATCACAATGGCAAAGGTGGGGAATATCTTGAGAAAGAATTCAATTTACCATATGAAGTTAGACTCCCCCCATTGTTGCGGGAAAAGTCGCGTTACTTTGTAGGTTACCTGCAGCGCAGCGCGTTCTGGCGTAAATGGGTGGGCAGCTTGTGTGACATCTTTGCTTCTACATAGCTAACCTAACCTTTGACTTACTTACCTTACATCGGTATTCTCGTCTCTACATCTGATCTGACAGCGTTAATAAAGCAACTCGCATAGACTGACTGGATACCTTCATATTAACTCTATCGTTTCCGAGCTCGATCTTCATCATTTGCCAATCGACTTAGAGTTAGTTATACATACGCACACATACATAGAAATACACCATGGACGACCCTGCCACGCGGGCATACTACGAGGCCAAATCGACCCGGTTGCGCGCCGAGCTGAAGCAGTTCGAAGCCGACTGGGCGAGTCGCAATGGCGGCAAGAAACCCTCCCGTCAAGACATCAAGCAGAACCCAAGCATAGGTAAGCCGTCTGATCTCTGATTTCCCTTGGTTGACGGGTATTTCTCCATTGGAATGTCATTGTGGTGTCAATCGCTCATACATGCATCGGTACGGCAGCTTCCAAATATAAAAAATACAACGAAGTCCGAGACATCGTCGCCGGAAAAATACAGATAAAGGCACCAGCAGCAGCGCCGTCGTCGCGCAAGCGGAACTCGGAGGAAGCCGCTGTCGCCGTGACGCTGACGCCCTCGAAGCGTTCCAGGTCGATCCAGACGCCGTCCAAAGTCCGCATCATAGACGTCGAAGCGGAGGACCGCGATGACACTTTCCAGACCCCGTCCTCACGCACCCTCTTCAGTCCCGCCATGCCGACGTCAATTGGCCCCACGCCCCAGAAGAACGGCCGAGTGCTGGGATTGTTCGACTTGCTCGAGGAGGACACGGAAAATGCGCCCCCCGACGACGACACGGCGGGAGGCAAAACGCAAGCCACGCCCAGCAAGCAACCCGTTTCGCGACTCGATCTCGGCAGAACCCCCAAGACCCCCTCTCGACGCGACACGAATCTGCACAACTCATTCACCACGCCCAAAGGCCGGAAAGACGGCACTAATTACAACAACCCGCTGGGTGCACGAACGCCCAGCTCCGCCTCGAAGTTGCTCTCCACTCCTGCCTTCCTGCGGCGGGCGCCGCCGCCACTCCTATCCACAGTGGATGAGGACGGCCGGTATATTTACGACAAGTCGCCGGAGCCCGTGAAGCTGCGCCTGCCCCGCAAGCCGCTGGGGCGCAGCCTCAGCAGCGTGGTCGCGAGCCTGCGGAAGATGGAGGAGGAGAAGCTCGACGACGAGCTGGAGGCTCTGCGCGAGATGGAGAACGAGGACGCGAAGACGACTACTTCTAAGAATACCAATAACAATACCGCGAAATCTGCAACCACGACTCAACCAACCGTAGCACCAGCACAAGCACCAGTGGAAAGACCAGAGATCCTAGAGCCAGATAGCCAAACCCGCCACCTCCTCGGCGGCTTCGACGACGAAGGCCTCTACGACAGCCCCACAGAAGCCGACAAGGCAACGGGTGGTCTGCCGATGCGAGTGTACAAGAAGAAGGGCCAGAAGCGGACGACGCGGCGGGTGAACATGCGGCCCACGAGAGCCAAACGCGCTACCGCTCCTCTCGGGGAGGCCAGCGGTAGCGACGACGATAACGATAACGAGGTCGTCCCCGAGACCCAGTTCGACCCCAACAGACCTATAGAAGAGATGCCAGAAGTCGACGACGAGGATGATGACGAAGATGATGAGTCAGGGTCAGAATTTGGCGGTGGTGATGATGACGATGAAGAAGATGTGCCAGCAGAGGATGCGGAAGAGGACGCCAAAACCACAGCGAAGAAGAAGAAGAACAAGAAGAATACAAAACTGACGAAGCCGGCTCCTAGCAAAGACAAGAAGGAGAAGAAGGAGGGCGCAATCAAGAAGGTCGCCAGGAAAGTCAACGAGCTCGCGCACGCAAACTTCAAGCGCTTGAAGCTGAGGAACTCGGGTTCAAAGGGCGGACCCGGGTTCGGCAGCCGTTTCCGAAGACGGAGGTAAATGGGTAACTTGGGAAAGTACTAAGTAGCACGGAGAAGGTGCTTGAGAGGAGTTATATTGAGGTAACAACAAAGCATACAGCATATATATATTTGATGAATAATGAAGATATACGAGCAATTGACGACGTGCTGTTGCATGTAGACTGTGCAGTTCGACTCGTCATGTGCTAACCCGGTACCGAACTGCTTATAGTGGCCGGTGCAAAAGAAAACAAAGGGGGATCCAAGGGGGTGAGTGACTGTCCAAGAAGGACTTCTTTGTTCATCCTCAAGATTTTTCCTGTACATTCCGCTTATCAGGGGCTATATTCGCAACATGGGGCTGATGTATTTATCGTCCTTTTCGAAACCGTCCTCCCACCATGGAATGTCGGGACGGGTCATGAAGATTCCCGCAGCCCTCTCGACCATAGTTAGGCCGTCCACGTATTCAAGAAGTTCTGACGCCTGTATCAACCTGTTCGACAGCAGATGCCCAACCTTTTGGGCGAACTGAGCTCCGGACGTAGATAGCGCGTAGGTCATGAACCCGGTGGGGAGGATAGCAGCAGAGCGAAAGTCGACGGCGTAGACGACGTCGCCTTTTCCGAACATGAACTGGTCCGTCGTCAAATCCGTGAAGACGAAGTGGCTTTTTGCTAATCCCAAGACGAGATCTCTGGAATTCTTTGAACGCCCTCCGACCCGATAGCTTAACAGCTAAGGCAGAACAACATGAATTAGCACCGCCAGCGTTTGTTATAACACGTAGAACACGATAATTATCCGCCAGAGTCCAAGCTGGTCTACTACCCCTCTGCTTTACTTCCACGGGCTTTTTGTTTAGAGTGGCGAGAGGCAAGGTCTCAGGACTTACCAGAGCTAGTTTGGTTTGTAGATCTTTATTGGACCGGAATATACGTTTCGCCTTGTCACTGATCTGTTCTCGGACGGGGCTGGGGCCGGGAACAGTTTCACCGCCAGAGAAGGACCCTACCGGCATATCGGACGGGACGGGAAGGGATATAAAGTGTAACAAGGTCGCTAGAATCCTATCAAGACTTGGCAGCGTCCCATACGAGGTTTCGTGGGTTATATTGGCGGAACTATCGAGCAAGTCGGAAACATCTGGGTGTTGTTCCAGCACTAACATAGGACCGACGTACTCAGCCACTGTGTGCGCAACGGGTCCGGCCTTAATGACGGCAAAGATTTCGGGAATCCGTACTTCCTCATCAGGTTTGAACACTTTCCCCCGTAACCTGTCCCAGGCAAACTGCTGTGCCATGGCTGCCGGGACGAGCTGCTCAGCAGAGCCACTGGTGAGAGCTGCCGTTGGCGGGTTGTCGTCCAGGGGATAAGAGAGCTCTCCATTGCTGAAATAACAGCCCGGAGTGTCTTGGGACACGGACTGATCAAAGTGGAAGGCATAATTGGCCAAAGCATATCGAAGAAAGCTGGAGTCACTTCCGCCACTTGGCGAGTCAAGGTCAAAGACGGGGGGTTTGGTAGGATCAGTTGTTTTCCCTCGCCTTGCGTCGCCAATGTGGCTCATGACAAACTTGGAGCAAGTGTCCTGCATGAGGCCATGTGCTCCGTTCTCCGTCACGAAGTGCAACCATTCCGAGCTCTGGCTGCCTGTCGGGCCGGTTTCTTCAACGTCGTCCCCTTCCCGCCTTGTACCGATAAAGAACTCCTTTGCTGTCTGGTGAATGAACTGAACTTGGCCGCGTCTAATCGTTACCATGAGGGCCGTGTTTTGTTTGATCCATTTCGCCATCAGCCCCTCGTTCGGCATATATAGGCGGCCTTGCTTCCATGCCCCCTGACGACACAATTCCATAGCCGTGTTCAGTTCAGCTGGCGTGAGCGGCTCGCGAGCGGCTACCATGAGAGAGAATAGGCGCTTGACCTGCTCGACGAGGTCCGGGTTAACCTTGGCTAAAAGCTCGCCATACGTGCTGCCAATTCCTTGAGAGGCCTTCTCTACCAGAACACGCCACTGGTCTCCCGTCAGAACAAGCTCATCGTCGTCCGGGTCCAGGGCCTTGAACACTATCTTGACAACCAAGAAAGTGAACTGGTCGCCGTCGGGGAGTAGCTTCCGTGCTATTTCTTCCTTTAACTCTTCTGTCCAGTCATGTTTCTCGGCCAGCCTTTCTATGCGGCCATGGACAACTTTCCTAATGACCGTGGCGAGCTCTTGAGCCCTGTCTTCGAGGTTGACAGACGGCACAGTGGAGAGAAAGACGGTAACTTTACTGACCGGCCTAGACGTTGCCAAGACCTTTAGGTTTCCAGCCGGTAGCTCGGAAAGACCACGGAGAAGATGCATTCTAGCCCCGGCAAAGGTTGTAGCTAGTGCAGCACGGCCTGGAGTACCGTCGTCGGGAGTTTCTGCGCATTCGTCTAGAGCGTCAAGGACGAAGGTGACTCGGGTATCTATGTAGTCGCAAACCAGCTTGATGACATCCCATAATTGCGTGACCGAGGTCATGAGCGCCTTTCCGTACGACGTAATTCTCTCCCGAACCAGCTTCAATCTGACAACGTATTTATGCTGATCCAATAGCTGGTGCAAGATCGCGCAGAGCGAGTTTGCCGCTTGTTTGCTGACCCGGCTATCGTCGTTGAAGAAGAAATGACAGACAGTGCCTTCAATCTTCCATTTCTGGACGAGGAAACGGGCCAGTACGGACTTGCCCTGGCCGGGCAGGGCTTTGATGAGCAAGACGCCACTGGTCCACGACCTCAGCGCCTCCTCCTCCAGAACCCACTCGCAGGTGTCCGGCTCGGCATCGTCGACCATCCCCATGAGCGCGTTGTAGTCCAGGCCCTTCACGTTGAACTGGCCGATAACCGAATTGACCTTGTCTTGAGTGAATTGCTCCATCGCTTCCCAAAGCTTGTTCATGGTGGTTCGGATACCCCTTAAATTAGTCAGTGTCTTTTCGCCGTAGAACTGCCGCAGCCTATCTTGGAGGATTGCTTCCTCTGCCTTGATGCTTGCAAGGGCATCCTCCCATTGATCTGCTCGGAAGGCGCCACGCAGCGTCCTGACAAACCAATTACGGTAATACAAAATCACACTTCTCATTTGGTATTGCGTGAGCTTGACACACAGGCCCACGAAATATTCGGAGAGGAGCGCATCGAGAGATTCGCCGTCGGCCGTGGCCTCCTCGTCGGGATGCTGATTGAACAGCTTCCAGTACCACGTGACGAGCGAGCCGACGTAAACCAACCCATCGCGGTTGGTGATTGATTCGGAAGCTGCGTTAGAGAACCCCTTTTGGTGTCGCGTTAGACATGCAATGGAACTCGCGGTCTTGTATCATCGTCTCTCACATCAAACACCAACGTCACGCCCGTCCACGCGGCAGCGGCCTGAGGAAACGCCGCCAAGGCTGTTCGGATGAGCTCCCGAATGCTAAGAACTGCGTCCGCAATCTCACCGGTCGCTTGAACGGCCGCTTCGTAGTCCGCTGTGCGCTCTAGACCAGCCTGCGCAGCCTCTCTCAGCTGAGAATCAAGCTCTTCGCCCGTGAGACCGTGTTGTTTGACAATCTGCCTGCCTGCTGCTGCTGTTGGGTCTGTTGTCGCCTCATGGGTAATGCGGAGTAACAGGGACTGGTAAGACTCGACCAGATCGGGTTCCTGATCACACAGAATGTCATACGCCTCCTTCCAAAGACGTCCCGCCTTGGCAGTATCACGGGGCTCTGGACTTTCGCGTTCCTGCTCCGGTCTCGGTCTGGCAATATCATCTTCATCCTTTACAGGCGTTGCACCACGGCCCCGACCGCAACAGAACAGTCTCTTCAGGGGAATGCAGGACATGGCCTATTCGGATTTTAAGGCTGACGCTTCCGCGCTTCGGCTACGAAGCCTCGAAGAGGATTCGCTAAGGTTGACCTTGACGCCGACCTGGGGATGAGTTTTGCCAGTTCTCACAAAAGCGAGTGGACCGCCATGGCATGGAAGGCCAAGCATGTCAAGTCAAGCCAATCGCTATCCCGGTATCAGCTGAGGTCCTGCAGAACCAGCAAAGCACATCCCAATGACCCCATGGTATAATAAGCGGGGTAAGTAGCAGCCAACCCATGGACTCATATGAGGAGGCGCTTTTCTCTGATCAAACAACTACTCAACCCAGTACTGCTTAAACAGCAAGTGACTCGGAATTGCGCCCCAGCCTGTCAATAAACGGGAATTGGAGTGGCCATGCTTTGACTACCTGTTCTCCGTAAGCGATAAAAGGCATTGTTTATGCTCGTGCAGCAAGAAATGGTAGGACTGGATTCTTTACCACTACAGCAAGTGGGGTCTTGGCGTTTTGCGAATTGCCCGCTCTTAAACTCAAAAAGGGGTATCGTAGTGCACAGTAAATGTATCCTACCAAGTACATGTAAATTTTCCTTCCAGACAAGATAGTCGATGTCGACACGACTGCTCCTTCTGCTTTCGGGTATTTCTTGTTTCCTCTTTCTGCTTTAAGGTATTTGCCTGGTACCTTACCTTTTGTGTATGCGCCTTGCAAAAACTCCAATTTTATCTGTACCTGTTGTTGCAGCTATAGGAGAAATTCATAATGATAGTACCTTGGACAGTGTGAAGGCCCAATTATTTAATAACAATGTCATCTCAAACACACAGACAATTCAAAGTTTGTTCCCCAGTCTCAATTGCCTTACCAACCAGATCACATAGTCGTGGTGAACAGAAAGATGAAAGTGTCTTCGACGCGTTTGTCAGCGTCTGATCTCATCAATTATGATTATAGATGCAGGAGCAGAAACATGCGAACATGAATCCCTGCCATCTTGGTTCTAATATCTATGTCCATGTCCCATCCGTAGGCGTGGCCGTCCCAGGCCTGCCATTTTTATGGAGCCCAAGCGAGCCTCCCTTTTTTGCTCTTCCTCTTTTCGTCTATGTCGACCGATCGCCGCGGTCGTCTTGGTCCTTGTTTGTCCGAATCTACCAGAAGTCTTATGCTAACCCTCCCATACCTGTAACGCCTGCGCTCTGTCCGTCAAAGCAATGAGAAACAAACAATACATGCAGCCCGCAAAAACAAGAATAAAAGGGAAAATTGCCATGCAGAGGAACTAGGGGGGTCCACAAGTGTATAAATTCTGTGAACCACCCTTACTCGTCAGCAACGTCGGCGAACCATGGGTGTTCGAGCGCTTCCTCAGCCGTGATTCGCTTTCTCGGATCGAAGTTGGTCATCTTGCCGATAAGATCTTTGAAGTCGGCGTCGAGGAGGTTGCTCTTCCACAGGGAGAAGGGGCGTCGAGGGTTTCCTTCGCCAAAGGTATCGGCCATCCGGCGTAAGTTAGACGCCCAAGGATGGCTACGACCAAGGTAGTTAAGGAAGCCGTCGAAGTCGTCCCAGTTTGCAAAGTACGAGATCTGTCGCGTCAGGATGTCGCTTGTCGGATCGACTGTGCGCTCGCTGTCAACGAGGAATATCACGTTGCGTAGACGTAGGAAGATGAACTGTGATTTGGCGCGTTAGCATGGCCGCCTCAGCTAAGACTTGGGGCAAAAAAAGATTTACGTACCACTATGGCAAGCGAGAAGATGTCGGACGGCTTGCCCACGGCACCCTGGACATGTGCCTCAGGACTTCTCCACAGCTGGTTACCGATCTGAAGACCGCTGAGGGCCTGCCCTGGCGGGATGAGTGTAGAATCCTCCAGGTCGGACAGTTGAACACGGTCAACGACGATGCCTTCGTCCGTCTCTCGGTAGTCGATCATAATATTATTAGCCTTGACATCTGGGTAAATGTTAGCATCGGGAAGCCTTCCGTCACGTCTTCAGGAAGAGGCGCTTACCGAGATGGGCTATGTTCTGCGCATGCAAGGTAGCCAGACCTCGCAAGGTATCGCGGAGAATGCGCTTCTGCGTTGCCAGAGATACGTCCTTGAAGGCGAAGTTGAGCAGATGGTCGGTCAGGTATTCGTTGACGAACATGTTCTGCTCGGGAACCGTGTCCCTCAAGGCGCGCAGATAAGGCGACTGCTTGAATCTCAATTGCAACGGCAGAGAGTACTTGTAGTCCTTTTCGAACAGACTCTTCAAGACGAACATCTTCTCATCGGCCCTGGAAACGTCGCACGACTTGGTTAGTCTTTCGATTCGTACAATGCGCACCCGGGAAGAAAGTCCTGCTTACCGAGCCAGATAAACCTGGCGGTTCTGTCTGTCCTGCAGCACATTCTGGATGGTGTACTCCTTCCCCGAGTAGCCTCTCAAGATAACACCGGGTTCGATCAGTTCGGGAGGAAGCACATAGGAGTGCTCGACGGTGGTCGCCTTGCGGGCACTGCTCTGGTGGATTGCTTTGTTGAGGACCTGCCTCGGTTGCGACAGGCTTTTTCTAGAAGCTGTAGCCAAGGGCTGAAGCGCGGTCAATTTGGGCGGAAAGGCGGCGCCGCGCATATTAGATATCGTACTCGAGGTGACTGACAAGAACAGCCGTCACCAGAAGGGTAGGTAGGTTGGTTGTTGGGTTGATGAAGCAAAGTAAGCGAACGAGCGTTTGACCGGAAATATTCCTCTAGAAGGTATTAAATCGAAGAAATGTCTATGATAGAATACGTAGTTGGCATATGACAGTTTGAGCAAGGTAGAGACGGGAGTAGATAGTTTATGTGTTTTGTTCCTGCCGTGGCCTCACTTGAGATGAAATATTTCTAATCGATTGTTTCCCGATATAGGTATCCATTGTGTACAGCATACGGCAGTACATTCACCCAATGAATTGTGGTACATTTTTTGCAAACAACCACCGCTAGTTTTCTCCGTCCAGCGCTATTGTCTGCATTGTCACACTAGCAGATGTTTGTACCTGGAGTGCTTCATCTACAAAGAAGGGACAAAGAAAAGGTGTGCTGTGTTCTGTACTACTACCGATGATCGGATCTAGAGCTTTGGAGGGGCGAAGTTTCGAGACCCTGAGTGCCGGAGCGACCGGTGAGACAGGGCTGATGATACCTAATGCATACTTGACAAGTCACACGGTCGTAAAGAATCTGCGTGTAAAATTACTCAATTTGGGGGTTGGTTTATGTACGTACTTATGTACACGGGCACCGGAAGTTATGTACCTCAAGGACCTTTGTCCCACCGACTCATGGGCCAGCCAAGCCCAGACAGCGGCGCGACGCTTGCTCCCAGCGTGATGGGCTACTTTTGTCCATGCGCACGAAGACAGATGGTGGCGACGCGGCTGCAAGATAATGCAACTAGCTCCCACCTGCTCCCACTTTCCCATTCCACGCCTGGAAGCTGATGGGGCTTGGCGGAGCTGATGGGTCGGTTCTATTCCACAGAAAGTAGCTATGTTAAAAAGTTCTGGAGCATAGCGGAGAACTGAGCACTGAAAGTGTGTGAAGATCCTTGGATATCTGGCGAGAATCCGGGATTCTTTTGGGTCCAGACCCATTGATGCGACGTTATTTACAGAACAACAGGTAGGTAACCTTAACGATTGCCGTACTAACAGAGTACTTCGTATCTATCGCTCCATCCGTCTCAAAAATGGGTGTTACAGGAATCTGAATTCCCCAAAGCTTCTTAAGTCAAGAAGAGGGCAAGCAGCCTGAATGCGGCGTTATCTATCCTTATGCTGTACTGCTGTAACTCAGAATAGGTAACCGCAACTGTGTGTCGCTTCCATCTGTCTCAACTCCCCGGAAATGGTACAGTGTGATGTTTGTTCGTTGCTACAACATGTTACTGTAAGGTATGTGGAAACTCTACACCGCCCTCGAGAAGCAGCTGTTGTGTTCTTGTGTTCAACACCTGTTTGCTTTGAAATTTGTTGTTGTATGCTGTATCTAGTCTACTGTTGCACTGCTGTAAACAATTTTTTTTTACTTCTCCGAGCAAAATCCGAAGCCTGTCCCCATTCAAATTCCGCGTCCAAATTTTTCTCCTCGAAAGAAAAAAAAAGTGTGAAATAAATGGGAAGGAATGCAGGGGCTGTAAGCCTCAGCCCGTGCTTCCGAGCCACTCATCCCGCGCCGAGCGACGCAAGCGCAAAGCAGGAGACTGCACGCTCCCACGTGCCCCCCTACCTAGTACCTAGCCATAAATTTCGCTCTACTATGCATTCACCTATGCACACGATGCTACCTACCTGCGCGAAATAGATTGGGTGTACCTGCTTGTTCTTTACGCTCGTAGTAATAGATGCCTGTAAGAGCCGCAAACTTTGCGAGTCACGAGGGTAAATTTCACGCTTGCTATCGCTGGGATTACGCGCAAACCACACTGCAGCTTTACTTGGTACAGATGTGTGCTACTCTAGGTTTGGTCCTTATCCTTGCATGAAGCGTTAACGCCGACCATGCATCCTATATCGGTCACAAACTGAATAGGCGGACTCCGAAGGGGCAGAAGAAAGGGGATGGATGCCTTTTGCTACTGAACTTGTTAAGCTGACCCATTCTAGATACAGCATACTGCTGTACCGAGTAGCGATTGGCACAAAACAGGTTGCGTTGTATTCCGTTGCGTTGCGCTGTATTTCCTAGATTCTGGTAGATACTGATAAGCACACCTACATCCAATCCATTACGAGCCAAGATGTCTGTGATGCCTGAAAATATTGTCCGAGGCTCGAGAGAATTTGTATGGCCAGATTTGTAATTCATAACTTGAACTCGCAGGATTCCTTGCATACGTGGAGTACATAACTCCTACATATGTAGACTAGGCAACATAACTTTTCCAAGTATTCTCTTTCTGTAAGCTGTCCTCCGTCCATATGTAGACTGACTGTAGCATTACTTTCAACTTTTCTCCATGCATGGGCAAATATGCCCGACATCCGGAGGAACGACAAGCTTTCTGATGTTCCAATTTCCTTGCTTATCACCAGACCTTGCCTGACCTTGCCTGGTCTCACTCTGACCTGACATGGGCCATGAATCTGCCTCCAGAATCCAGATTCACCATCAACATGGCACTTCTTCCAACTTCCAAGTAAACTATCTCAACGATCTCTCTCTGCATCGCCGATTCAGAGGAACCATCACTTTTCTCGATATAGCATGAGAGACATACTCACAATTCCTCGTACGTTGAAACCGCTTATGCAGTCGTCGCCGAAGTCGGCGACTCTGTGAAACTACCTGTACCTACAGTACTTTGTTTGCTCAACTCGGATTTCCCATCACAACCTCTGTCCAACAACTCAGAATATGTATAATGTAAAATAAAACACATAACAAATCCTAGAGTCAAATCGTGATGCCAGTGCCACTCTCCTCTTCTCCCGTTCATTGGTAACCCCCGTCTTCGTCCAAAATGGCGGTCTAGGCTTGGGGCCCACCCCCATACTGGGAACTACTTAATTGTGTCTGAGTTATGTATGGTACGTGGGTAATACGATGGGTAAGGGGTAATCTCCCGAGGCGCTGGTGCTGGCTAGGCACACCCGGGGAAATTTTTTGAATGAATGTCTCCCTCGTTTGTTTGTTTTAAGACAACGCGAGTTTACGTGACTGGGGAAAAACAAACTGGGGAAATGCCTGACCTAGACTACTTGAGCCGGGACTGGTGCTCTGTGACACGAAATCAAAAATTCCCAATTCAGATCCCGGGATAGCGGTGAGGTGAGATGTTGCTATCTAGATACTTACCTACATACAAGGTACTGCTGCAACAGAGAAGGTCACCTAGCCTCGGTATGTCAACACTCCCGGTCTGGAAGAAAAGAGAAAAGGAGAGAGAGAAGGGAGAAGAGAGAATAAAGTGCCAGACATGGATGAATTTGGTTGTAGGTAAGTCCTAGACTACTGTATGTATTACCTCTTACTGTACTCCGTCCGTGCCAGAATGTACATACAGCAGTACAGCATCTACAGCAGTAAACAAAACCTTGGTCACATCACGACGAATCCTTCCCATCATCCCATGTCAACAACTAGGTTAATACATAGTAAAGGCACATTGAGGCTTGAGCTAGGTAAAAGATGCACCGGATGGATTTCCCCGTGTTTGTGTGCTACTGGACGGGGGTTACTTTGTACGTACTGTTGTAAAGCAAGCTGTATGTAAGGTTTATGTATGCAGGTAACCTTCCCCTTGGCTTTCACGGCTGACTGAAATTTCCTTCCCATCTGTCTTCAAGATTTCAAGATCAAGTTTTTGTCCCAAGTCCTAGGATAGTGAAATACCAACAACGTGTTGTCCTGTATTACATACACGATACCGTCCCTCACAGACGAATGCGCGAATGAACAAGTCTGGACTGCCCACGTTTCGTTCCCTTTTGGTAGCACATTACCCAAAGGATCGCAACATAAGCGATGGTAGGATTATGTACAATTCATCTCATCGCCAATCATTCCAAGTGAGTGACTGAGTGAGTGAGTATGCTGTACAGCTGTACCTGTAAGGTGATCGAGGTTTGTGAGTGAATGAGTGGAGCGAGTGGGACGAGTTTCCCCAGGTTTGTGAAATATCACCACTATTTCGGGTTGGCGCACAGGGATGCATATACGTATGTACGACGTCAACGATTCTTTGGATGAATCGAAAGGTATCAATCAAATATTCGATGATGGCCTAGCCTAGATACCTAACCTACATGAATATGCTAGTAAGATGTGTAATATCACACATAAGTACCCCCTTGCTCCCTCCCCCTCGATCCTTCCGAAGTATTCTCTCAATACGTGATAGGTATTCCTACGACCTGTATACGAGAAGTTACAAAGCATCATATGCACGTGGTGAATCGTGATTCACCCAGTTCCATGTCGGGTCCGATGGGACAGATGACAAGTATTTCTACCAACTCATCAAGATACTTGTTATTAATTAACCCTTGCGTAGCTACCTAATGACAGCTGAGAGAGTCACTGCAAGCAAGGACGGGTACCAAAAAAAAGTCTCTACGGCTAAGGTATAACAGATCGCTTGCATGACAAACAAGTTTCCCACCCCCGCGTGTTTGTTTTTTTTCAGGCAGAGACAGCAGACGAGTGCTCCCGAAGCCTGACGCGCACGGGCATCCCGTCTTTGGGGTGGACCGTGCCGTTACCCACCCAGTACAAACGCTCGTTGAAGACCTTTTGTCTGGGAGTGTCAGGCGAAGGCCTGTAAGTCGGAGAGAGTTAGCAAAAATCCGGGTCTGGTCTTCATACTCCTTATCCTTGTCACCGACAAACCGTTTACGGCCGTAGAGAGCCAAAGGGGGGGTTATATGGTATGCTAGAGTAGAAATAGAAAGGGATGAGAGAATGGTCTTTGGTTTCACTCACTGTTTCTGTTTGTCGAACTCGTCCCAGGCCTCCTGTATATCGAAGCGTCTGGCGAGGAAGACGGCGACGATGCGCAGCTCGATGAGCGCGAGCTCCATGCCGATGCAGTTCCTCGGGCCGAGGGAGAAGGGCGCCCAGGCGGACGTCGCGGCGGGGAAGTGCAGCGGGTCGCCCTCGGGCACGGTCCAGCGCTCGGGGATGAACTCGTTCGGGCGCGGCCAGTAGTCCGGGTGGAGCGCCACGCCGGGGGCCGACAGCCAGACGGCCCATCCCCCGACCGGGTAGCTCGTCGATGTCGAGTCGGCGCCGACCAGCACGGCACCCTCGGGCGCGTGGCGCATGGTGGCCGCGAGCGGGTTCAGCCGCAGCGTCTCCTTGATCACGCCGAGGGTGTAGGGGAGCGAGTACAGCAGGTGCGGGCTCGCCCGCAGCACCTCCTCCGCCTTGCTCGGGTCGGGGCCCAGGACGGCGTCGTGCTCGGCGCGCATCTTGTCCAGGCACGCCGGCTTGTCCTGCAGGTGCTTCATCATAAAGCAGATGGTCGTGGCGGTGGTGTCGTGGCCGGCGAAGAGGAAGGCTTTGAGGTTCGAGATCAGCCGGTCCACGAACTCGGCGTTCGGCTTCTCCCTCGTAGCGCTCGGGTCGTCCTGGTCTACGTATTTGACTGCTAGCTCTACGATCGTCTTGACCTGTGAGTCCTTGGACTCGCCTTGTAGCGTGGTCTTGATTGCGGGCATCAGGGCGTCCCTCAGCATGGCATTGTAACGTTTGGCGGCAGCGGTCTGCCACGGCATGCGGCCGATGGGCAGAGCTCGGGCAACGTTGGCGCCCGAGTTCATCACCTCGATCAGTTGGAGCATGCCCTCCTTAAGAGGGCTAGGCTCGGTCCGCCGTTGCTCGTTAAGGCGCAGACCGCTAAAAGTAAGTGTTAGTCATAAGACGAGCGCATAGACTGTAAGAAGTGTAGAGCGACAATCCGAGGTCGCAAAACGCCGTCGTGTCCTTGGTACTTACAGCGCTGCCATGGAGATGACATCAAAGGTAAGGTTCGTAGTCTTCTCCTCAAGCTGAAACATGGAGCCCCATTTACCTCCCTCGCCGGCCTTGGCCGCGATTTGCGAGGCGAAAGTAGAGACCTCGGAGATGAGCTCCGGCAGCATGGCAATCAGGTTCCGCTGGCTGAAGCCCGGGTTGAACCTGGACCGCCACGTCTTCCACTCGGCGCCCTCAGCACACACGATATCCTGGCCGCCCGTGAGCGGCTCGAGAAAGTCGACGATGCTGGACTGCTTCGGGAAGCTCGGCGTCTGGGTGAACTGCGCGGCCATGGCAGGATCAAAGACGACAACGAACGGCACCTCGACGGGCCAGATGTCCAGGTACACCACGGGCGGCGGGAAGTCGCGGTCCGGGAAGTACCTCTTGACGTTCTTGATGAGCCAGACGTGAAAGGAGTAGATGTTGGCGTCTGCCGGGTTCTCGGCCCGCCAATCGCCGAAAATCTTCAGATGGCCGAAGATCCAAGAATGAGGCAGGAGAGGCTGCAAATGATAACGCGACCGGTTAGTTAATTCGCCTCGATTCTAAACCTATCCCATCTCCCCTTGTGTAGGAGACAATTCACTCACGATTCCCTGGGCCTGCAGCGCCCGCATCGTTGACCGCTGCACATAAGCCTTGTACAGAAACCGGACTGCCAGGACGAAGACGATGGCGCCGACAGCCCTCAAGGCCAATAGAAAGGTGGCGCTGAACGCCATTTCATGAGGCGATAGGTGATATTCCGAGGGCGACGACAAAGAAGCAATCTGGTAACCAAAACTGACAGTCTGGCCCTTTGACCTTTGAAGTTTGTGTTCAGCATGTGAGTGAGGTGCACTTTAAATAGGGAGACTGCGGATTGGGGTTTGGGAGACTCTGATTGGCCAAGATGGATACCTACTATCTATCGTTATGCCAGGGGGAGAGACCCTTTATTATTTATCAATGGCCTGTACCTAAAAATATATTTCTATCTAACCTAGACTACATCTCAGCTTGACGAAGGAACGTATTCTGTAAGCACTTATTATTTGGAGTGCCAATAGTCTTTGTATTTTTCGACTCCAGCAGCAGATTCCTCTTCTTTCTTATTAAATTGTTCTCTGTAGGCTAACCTAATCCGATGTCTCTAGCCCCAAAACTCCTCTGTGTTGTGGCGGAGTCTGCGGACTTCTATGTTGAAGAATTTCGCCCTGTGCTGACCTGAACTTCATGCGTCTTGCCTCGAGTCCCCGGCAGGATCCAGTTGCCTGCGAATGCGGAGAGACAGAGAATAAATTACACATAATGGCCAAATGAGGCTTTCGGCCAGTTCTTAGTCCACTGTCGTTAACATCCGCCATGTGAGACGACCGGTAACTTCAACTTATGGGGATCCACACATAATTCTCCGAGGCGGCCGCGTCACTCCCTCCTGCGGGAGAGATAGCCGCCGCGGCTTCCATACATAGCCCAGATCTACAACAACAAATACCAACAACGCCCGATGTTTTTTTCTGTCACCTGGTAGTAGACGCGCGTTGCGTAGGCGAAAGCAGCGGTTCATCTTCTCTGAAAAAAATTGAAAAAAAAAACCGAGAGTGAGAGGCTCGGCGGAGAGGAGAGGACTTTGCCCGGCACTAAAGCTCCACGCGGAGGACTGTAGGTTAGGCCATGCCTTGAGCCAATCTGCCAGGTCATGGAACTGGCGTGTCCCAGATCATCTCGAATATCAGATTTGGGGATCAGATGTCGGGCAGGAGCCTCGGGAGTCAACTGTGTCGTGGTGGCTTGGGCACGGCAGTACGTACAGTTCATGTGGTCTGTGGTTCGAATGGTCACTGAGGTGGAGATTTTTCCTGCATGCCAGCGCCTGGATAACACACCGTTAGGCTGCCGGCCAAGGTAAACTCATAAAATAGCACACCATCCATATCTGTTGGTCCTCCCGCAAGTATTTCCCCAGTAGAGTGAAGCAGGGGTAAGCTGCTAAAAGAAATGAAGAAAAAGGAGGAGGACAATTAGAGAGTCGGACAAAAACGAAACAGATATAGTAGGGTAGAGGATTAAAAATATACCACGCCAGCAGTAGGGGAAAAAAAAGGAGCAAAAAAAGAATTCGAGGCGTAAGGCGCACTCACTCTCCTCGAACCGGAAAACCAGGTACCAGTGAAGGAAGTTATTCCTGATGACTACTTTACCCCTGCACCACACTCTAGGGGAACGTCTGGTAATCTGGCGGCCAAATGATGCTTATAAGGTAGGTAGGTCATCGCTGCCTCTGGTGGTAGCGAGTTAGCTAAGTGCTGGTTTGTGCCATCGAAGAAGGTTTGTAGGTACTCAACTGAAGGTACATCCTAACCTAGGTAGATGAGGACTTGTGATGCAATTTGCTGCCTACAACTCACTTACACCACGACAAAGCTACCTCTATGTACCTGCTATGTACTTCTACCTAATCGTCCATGTTACCTGAACAAGCTGAAGATAGCTCGTGAGCAGTGATTTCTACGGCCACCTTCAGGCAGGCATCTCAGTAGGAGAAATTATGTGTTAAGAGTTTGTTGATACCTACAGAGAGGCGCATGGTACAGTTCCTGGGTAAGCACCAACCTATTACATAAGTAAATACTTAAGTCGCATTCAGTCCACATACTCCGGCTCCCATCTTCCTGGTGAACCCCTCCCTCACGTCTTTGATCTCGGTATTCTCTGTGCTATCGGCGGAACAGAGCCCAGCCCGACCCAGCCCAGGAAGCGAGAGCATGGAGTTCAGAAGACGGAATCATGCGACCGAGCGCCGATGTAACCGGCCAAGAACCCGCCGGCGTAGGCGTCAGCCAGATGCCCTCGGCGACTCGCGAGTAACATGGACAACCTGACGGAGACGCCTTGACCCTGATCATTTTCGTAGGCCCGTTCTGTGTGTACCTTATTTGTGGTCATGCCGTCGTCAAAAGCCAGCCCACTTCCGGGAGTGAGAAAACGGTCACGCCCCGACCTTACGTGGCGTTCTTCGGGTTCGGGTGTGTGGGGAAAAGCGCTCCGTAGCACAACCACTTTGCCATTCGGCCGAATCCGTCCTCCCGGAACTACCCCGCCGTACCGTCCGGCCCGCCTGGCGGACCGGCTGCCAACTCTCCTCCTTCCGCACACCCGAAACTTGGGGCAGCAGTGCCAGCAAGAAGACCCGACAATGACATAACTCAGTGGACCCCTACATGACTCGGTCAGACCCCCACCACAAAAATCATCATCCAAAGAAAAAGGGCAAAAAAGAAAAAGAAAAAGCAAAAACGTACAACACCGGGGATTCGCTGGTCGTCACCGACCCAACTACTGATCCGGCGGTATGTAGCTTAGCTATGGGGGAGCGGACGGGACCCCGCGTTCTCTACATCCTATGGTCGTACGTGATGGACTCTTGCATTAGAAAGTCTTATAAAGGTGTCGTTAAAATGTCCGAGCAACGTAAACGCTGGGTGGATTATGAAACGCCTTGTCAATATTGCTTTGCTGGCTTGGCGCGACAAGAGGGAATTTACAAAGTAAAACTTGGAAAATTATCAAGCATACAAGCTGTGGTAGTAGGGAGTATTTCCAGAGTTGTAATTGTCCGAGTAACCTAACCTAGCAATGTCGGGGACTAGGTAGTTTGGTGTTGGGTTTACAAACGCGAATCAAGCTCGGTCGGCGGTCACTTGGATTGCACGGGAGGCCGGATGACGGCGGTGCTTAGTGTGTACCACTGCCATTATGTTTTCCAGTATATCTATTCTACTTTCCTGTTTGACTGTAAAGTCAAAGCTTTGGGCAAGTGGACTCGAAGGGGAGACTGTAAAGTCAAAGCTTTGGGCAAGTGGACTCGAAGGGGAAGCAGGGGCAGCTGGAGGCAGCCCTAGGTGTAAAACAGCATAAAACAAGTATCCCATTTTGAGTTTCCCTTCGAGTGCAACTATAAAGCAATATTTGATATCTGTTAGAATGCTCATCGACTTGTTGAGCTTCGTGGCGAACCGCAGCCCACATGCTGCCTTCCCGCAAACCTACCCGGTGTGTGGTTTCAAGTAGGAGGTAGGTCAGGCTACATCGGCTCGCAGTTACTATAATCAGTCTTTTATGTTCTCTTGTTAGCTTCAAGCGCCGAGCGGCGTCTTCCGAATTGCATGGTGTGGTAAAAAGGGGTTACATCCTTGGATCTGCACCTATGCACGCATAGGAACTGAGCCAAGTCAAGGGGACCACTCCCTCACTATTTCACCGCAATAATAGCAAGCATGGTAATACAGG
Organism: Xylariaceae sp. FL0594; assembly: GCA_022385605.1. Lineage (NCBI taxonomy): Eukaryota > Fungi > Ascomycota > Sordariomycetes > Xylariales > Xylariaceae > Xylariaceae sp. FL0594. The sequence continues at coordinate 209,082 of MU280772.1, forward strand.
AGTCACAAGACAACGCTTATAATCCTCATGTTAATCCAAATGTTCATCCTTTCGATAGAAGCATCTTGAAACCTTTATGCAGTTGTACAGCCGTCCAAGCCACGTCTCACGAGGAGCAGACACTGAAGTAGAATATACTGCCAGTGCCAGCCACGCGAAATCCTTGCAGTCCCGTTTCAGCATACTAGCAGTATCCTTCATGTTCAGCCGCAGCGTTGCTAATTTTTCAGGTGAGGCGATGGTATATACAAATACAAGAGATCTGAAACCAACTCCCCGGTGAGCGGACCGGAGTGCGATATAGACCAGCGCCACTCATCTATACACTCGCTCTTGAGCAGAGGAGACATTTCGTTAAATCGAATGTAAACCTTATATCAGATTCGTTGCATAGTAGAATACTACAAGACAAGCTAATATCGGCCAGGAAGGTACGCTGGGAAGGCGGATGCAAAGAAAAGGAACCTAAGTGACCTAAGCCTCTCTATTCCCATTTTTCTCTTCCTCCTCTATCTGTCTCGCACCTTCCCTCCAGGGGAGGTTTGTAAGTGATGGTACAGAATGGTGATACACAAGATCGATGTTGTTACACTCTCATCAAAAAACATAGAAAACCTGACAAGAGATAGGCAAAAAAAAAGGAAATCCGTCAAACTCCAAACCCCATTCGTTTTCCTTTTCCACCTCAATCAATCATAACAAATTGTCATACAACTCCTCCAAGCAATGACAAAGAGCACACGTAAGCCACTAGGGTAGTTCCCGTCTAACCAAATCTGGGGGCTGTGCTCATCACTCAATAAAAATACAATTTTCTTTTTTTCGTTTCTTCATTTCTTTTACGCAGTCGTAGTCTCCAGCGGAATGGAAACTGGTACCGTCTGCGTCTCCCTGGGCACGAAATGCCTCGTCGTGATGGTGGCATTGTACTTGCCCGGCTTGGGCTTATGCAGATGAATGGGGAAGTCCCGAGGAGGATGCTGGTGGCCGTGACCGGTCGGGATCGGGATGCCGCCCGTGCCCGTGCCCCATGGATGATGATGATGGTGTGAGTGCGAGGGGCCCCTCGTGACGGTCTGCAGCGTGGTGGTAGGCGCCTCCGGGCCCGGCGAGACGGGGAGGTTGCCGTGTTTCGGCGGGTGCGGTAAGCCTGTGCCCCAGTGAAAGCCGCCGTGAGAGTGTGTGTGGGTGTGATGGGGTGGGTGGTGTGGTCCGGTCGGTTGTTGGTCGCGCTCTATGATGATGGGAAGACGAGGCCCGCCTTCTATTAGTAGAGTCAGTAAGGTACTTAGCTAGCTGGACAGAGGGAAATGGACATCTTACCTCCGGGATAGCGATAGGGCAGGTCTGCCATGGCCCCCGAGAGGCAGAGGGAGGCTGTGAGGAGCGGAGCGGAGAACTTCATTTTGTTGTAACTCTTGGGTTTTTAGATTCTCTTGATAAACGGCTTATAAGACTTGGGAGAATATTTCTTGTGTTGAGAGTGTTTTTCTGCTCTGTTGTGTTGTAGAGAAGAGTTGATGTTGTTGTCTGATTGATATCTCACAAGACTCTTTCAATCCAAACTCGACGCAACGTTGGGCATAGATATATACACATTGCTACGCCGCAGAAAAGCCAGCGTCGCCCATCATTATCACCATCCTCGCCACCTCAAACTATGTATGTCAATCATACCACAGCGGTCGCACATGGGCGGGCATCAGCAAAACAGAGCACAACACAATAGCTACTATAGCCAGGTGAGAACTGACATCAGAGGGATCTGGATACCTGTCCCTATTGAACTCTTCCAAATACATCTGGGGATACACTGAAAACGCCAATATCCAGGTACGGGAAACGGATTCGCCCATCGCGAAAATCACCTTTGACGCCATGCGAAGATCGAATACGCATATGGGAAAAGACGGACGTTTGGAAGAGTATATATATATAGGAATATGGAGTCGGATCCTGTCCATGTTTTATTTTTAGAAAGCTTAAAGTTAGAGCCGCTTAATAAAAACATATTGCATACACACATAGAAAGGACCGCAGGTGTTTTAAAGGATGGTAAGTGACATAAGGTCCCCATCCTCTGGACTGGACGATCCGATGATCTTTTCAAAAAGCGTTGCAACTTGCCTCACATACACATACCTTATGTAATCATTGCCAGCTGGGGAAGATAATCAGGTACGCACACGGCAGCTGCAGCTTCCAAATACCAACTGCCAATTGTCGATCAAGTCTTATTTCTTCTATTTTAAGGACCCTTGCGAATATCCAAAACCGTACTTTGTGCTCCCTAAAATCAAAGTGCCTTCCTTAACAATGCTCATACTTCGAAACAAACCCTATTATATGTCTAAACAAACCTGAATGAGTAGGTCCGACAGAGCAAAGCAGGTAGAAGTGAAAGTTCCCCCTCCATGTACACCGTGTAGAATTGATGACGTCAGAAAACGCGCCCTCAAAGCTTAAACAGAGCTGATAACCATCTACGCCTCAGACCTACATGCGTGCGGAGAGCTATGTAGCTACCTACTTACCGTTCCTTCCTCCTCGGCTACGCATAACAAGGGCACGTTTCGCAATCGGGGACCCTGAGAAAAAAGAAAAGGATCCTTTGGCAAACAAGCACAGTGACAGGGTCGCGATCGCGACTTGTAGCCCAGACTAACTTTTACTTACTGTTGGTCGAAGTGGAAGGCAATCACAACCGCCATGTCTCAGGTAGGTAGTTGTAAAAAGGCACTCTTTCTTCAACTTATAAATTACACTTCGTATTCAAACATGTAACTGCAGCTACCTACGCTCGTGGTCATAGGGTTGTACTCCAGGCAGGTTAGGAAGTTAAGATAATCACTGCTTTTATTCCCACATTGCTGCTTCTTTCCATCTTCCTCCTCCCTACCTTAGGTATCTACCAGAATTCCACCCAACCTCTGTCAACACTAAAAGAACCCTCGCCAATAACTTGTAAAACATATCTCTTCTCACAAGCACAACCAGTCACACAGCCAATCAATCGCCTCATCACTAATCCAAAAATTGAAAAATCAACAAACCAAGGCATTGGGCACAAAGTCAGAACCTCCCCTGCCTTTGGCGGTGTCGCACCTTCCTCCTTTAGAGAGGAGGCCACGCGTCCCATACAAACCCGAAAATCGTGAGATCCAATCGCTGCCTTTGCATAACATGCTGTACTACCGCCACCTTTTATCTTATCTTCCTTCCTCTTATCCCACCTTACTACTGTTGTGTTATGCTGGCGCCCCGACGTTGCAGATGTTATATGCACAACATCGGAAGCTGGTACCCTAATTCGCTAGCAACCCCCTTGCATCAACCTACCTGGACTGCAAATGTTAAATGCAGCGTCAAGATAACAACGGAGATAAGCATGGTGTGGTTGCTCCCGGTATCCGAAGTCAACGAGAAGCTGAATGGTGCGTTAACAACGTAGGTACTTCCTTGTCTATAAAATCTGTTGAAATCGGGCGCGTTTCCCCCCAAAGCTCACACATACGCAGCAATGCTTAATAATGCACCTGAGTAGATTTGTACATTGGCGCCATGTAACTATAACGCCGTGTCGCAGGCTATCTATCACTCAACCACCTGCCGTCTATCGTCCCCTCCAAAGTAACTATCACCAATCCACCCACATAAGCTCAAGAAAGCAAGGGATGACGTTCCCGTCATCCTCGACGCCATCCTCAATATGATTAGTCCAACTGGGTAAGGTCTGCACCGGGGTTGGAGAGCTCTTCTCTTTTTTTTATGGCCAGCCGTGAAAACGCACACCATGTCATGTCGCTTTCCCCAATGCAAGTGCCCCGGAACCGTGTTGTTATGTACTCAAAACCAGTGAACGCCTTGCTTCGTAAAGCCCCAATGTAATGGTATGGACAAGAATTGAAAGGTCTGGTATCATTAATTCCCTTTTCCGGCGTCTAGCGACGTCACATTTTATACAGGCTTCACACCCGACCGTAGCGGCTGCACGCTTTCGGCAACCTGGGACGTAGTGTGAGGCGGTTCTTCATATGTGGCTGGGACTCTCAAGATCGTAATTGAAGTCTTATTTCCGACATATCACCACCGCACCTTATCAAGCTCCACTCTACTGCGGAAGTAGTGCGCCCTTCTCGTCCCGAGGAAGCATAATGTAGCTGACAATCTTCTCCGTCAGGTTGGCACACCAGGGGTCTACGTACCCAGTCCACAGCATGGCGGCACCATAATTGAGAGGAATCCAAAATGGTAAAGAGATGAGGAGTCTCGCTGCGCCAGGGAACACCAGCTTTCCGTGCAAGACCTCGCCAGCTTCGTTGGTGATATCAGGAGGGACGTAGATGCCGTAGACCATCCAACAGAGGACGCTGCGGAGAAGAGGGCCGTGAAGGAGGTAGACTGCAAACGACTGCTTGCCGAGCCAGAGGAGGTACTTGGATGACAGCACGTCTCGAAGGGCCGGCATGAAGTGCAAGCCGAGGGTGATGAGCTGTAGACCGATACCGGAGCCGAACCGAGGTATCTCGGCGTTCTGGGGGACAATCTTGGAGAGAACATTATATTGCCATCTTGACCACGTCGCCCACTCGGGGTGCCCTTCGGGATATGAGGCGACATAGAGGCCGAGGACGAGGAAGATGACGGCCAACACGCGTGAGATCCTCGGACGTCGGACAAGGAACTCGTTCGCCGCAGGAGAGTTTTGAACATCGCAGAGGAAGACACCCCAGAAGAATTGCATGCCAAACGCGGCTAAAAGATGTCAGCGCATGAGCAACCCACTCGGAGATTTCAAAGAGAACTTACAGTCGCCACCGATGTAAAAGTAGAAGTAGACAATAAGACTCGCAATCATACGGTACCGGGGCTGCAGGTAGGCGGTCGCAACAATGAATGTGTAAACCTGCATACTGCCCCTCAACAAGGGTAGCAGAGTCCATTGGTTCCCGTCGTAGGCATTGGCACCATGCGTCCAAGTATTGATGATATTGAAGACCAGACTGTTGATACCGGAGAAGATGTTGTGCATCTGATCGGGCGCGGTCTTACCGCACCACCAGCAATCACTAGACTTCCCTACCAAGAACATGCCTAATTGTGCCATGAACCAAATAATGACGGTAGCAAGTGAACAAGGAATGATCAGGCGAGGAACGCGGCGCAAGGCCGACTTGGCAACAGCGTTAAAGGCGGCATCTTGGTTATTTTGGCGGTACAGCTTGATGGGCTTCAGAGCGCAAACGTATCCGGTAACAAAGGAAAAGATCGTTACACCGATGCGGCCCTGTACGAGTATTCGCAGAAACGGAAGTTGAAGAAGTCGGGGCGCTGCGCCAGCGGAAGAAGCGGGTAGGAAGAGATCGCCATCGAAAGCTCTCGCAATATGCGTTAGGACGACTAATGATGAAGCCAAGCCTCTGAGGCCCTGTAAAGCGAATATGACATTAGCATTGGTTCCCGTAAAGACGCTGGCAACCGTGAGGGGCGATAGCCGGCTCAGTATGGCAGATGGGAGACCATCGTGATCGTGGTGAAACGGCCGGGCACAAAGGTTGCTGCGATGATCCCAGACGGACGATTGATCCGTTTGCACTGTCCTATGCTCTCCTAGACGTGACGTGGTCCCACCACACGAAGTGCCGGCCAGGTAAGACGAAGAAGTCGGAGCTGACCGTGTTTGTCGACCACCGGCAGCTCGTAAGATCTGGTATAATCGCGCCATATCTTGTCACAGTCCGAGAGCACCGGGAAGGGCGAATGGTGTTGGTGTATGTGGTTAAAGAACAAGCATCCACTTACATCGACCCATTTGACGTTCCCCTCTTTGCCGATGGGCATCTTTTTATTTTATGATATTTCGCGAGGACCACCGACTGATTCTGCACCGAAGGCTTTTATATTATCATCCCTTGAACAGAATGTTGGATCGAAAACCGGGTTGGCCTGTCTTGGTGTCCCCCTGTTGCTACGCGAAGGCAAAGTTGAGCCAGTATTCCGTCGATGATCGTAACAGTAGTGTGTCTATTCAGTCGGAACCAACGGGTGGTTGTCTCGAGCGGGCAGGCTCCGTCGCACACGACACCACGCTGAATACAGGGCACACGGCAACGGGAGAACGACAGCAGCGCGCGGAGAAGTCTATGTCGGGTGGTTTATATTATATGTAGGTAATCGTAAGGATGAGTCGTAACGTGAGCGAGCGGCAGACCGGCCAGGCGGGCATAAATGGTAAGAATTATCTATAGCAAGACAAGAGTAAAGAGAAGATTAACAATAGGCCAGCGGATCCAACGCAACCGTGTGAGCGAGCGAGGGAAAGGCCGGGCAATAAGTTACAAAAACAATCGACTGTAGACCAACGTGTCGAGGTTGGAAAAAGAGAGGTTCGGATTTTCGAAAGGAGCCAGTTCGAGGAGAAGAAGAAGAAGGCTCAGGGGATGATGTCTACAGGCCTAGCGATAGGAAATACCAAGACACGACATCCCACAATGTTGAGGAGAGGGAAAGAGGAGCCGGAAGTACTTTCTTGTAGGGCCTTGGAGGGGATTAGGTTTAGGTATTATTGGACATGAGTTATATGGAGTGGACAAGAAGAAAACCGAATGAGCCACCAAATGCTTCTAGTGTGATTCCTAGCGTAAGGCCGGGAGAGGAGAATAGTGGGCGATGGGAACCGGACTGATGCTTGCTTCACGCATACTTACGCATAAAAGGCCACCTGAAACGTCTGCTTAGTGCATAATTCGCAGCCACCCAGAGCAACTACAGCGTGTACCGGACCACAAATGTGGGGAAAGGGGGAAAGGAGTTGTTGCCGGCGATCAGCAGGTAGGACCGGTTGCTCGTAACCGGTACTTCGTAGATTCAAGCAGTTCAAACCGACACCAATTGGCTCTGGCACCGAACCCTCAGACTTATGTGTTTCGATTTAATGGTTTCCTGCGAGTTGTAACTGTTCACAGCAACCTCGATGCAGTCACATATGCTTCATACCTGCTGTTACTGCAATCTCAACGTTGCAATCCCATCAGCCTTATGGAACAAGTAGGTATGACTTGAACGTACAGAGTACCAGTCCGAGGTTCCTCTGTGGCGAAGACGACGGACACCGAGTCAGCAAAGCTGTGTAACGATTATGGTGGTGCTGAGTGCTGGGTCAAGGTACTGTCATGGTCCATATGCCGTACTGAATACAGAACATTTTGCAGTCGATATACGTACCTATGGCCGTTCATGGTTCCTTCCCCTCCATATTATATACGTTTGACCTCTGTATGACCGCACAGCCTCAGACTGCCAAGAAGCGACAGTTACCGACATTCTTCCTACCAACAAGAAAGCGCCCTTCATCGCAGTTCCCTCAATTCACAACTTCCCTCTTGCCATCATTGACAGACTTAGCATGTACAGAACATCCTGTGTCAGTACCTGATACATCATGATCCGGGTACGACGGCTTTCACTCTTAGTTGCCAAGAGAGATGCCAAGAGCCCATGGCTTCGTAGTCTCTTGGCCTGCATGACCTATTCCGCCTCGAAATCCCCTTTTCTCTAAGTAACAAGTTTCAGAATAATCTAGCAGAGTAACTGCATCATTCTGCCGTCAGACTTTGGACTAAAGTCAGTTGCATCTATCCATCCTGGATGCTGTACTGCTATACTGCTGTACAGCATATGCCTTATTCGAGGTATGTGCATATGTTCAGCACAGTGGCACAGCCTATTATCGGAGAAAGGGGAACCAGGGGAAATGACCAGCAGCTGACGTAGAGATTTGGCACTAGGGACGTAGCGGCCTACGCACAAATAACCATTCACATTATTTAACTGCTAATTACCTAATCATAGGTACAAATGTGAAAGGAATAGGCTGCGCAAGGCTGAGACATGTCGTTGAGGGTTGTTTTCCGACACTCGTGATCGCAACGGCGTGCAGTACGGAGTACATAAGCTTGCTTATTGGGGTCGTAATTCGTTAATATGGAGATGCATCAACAACATTGCGGCTACCGAATCAGAAGAGGCCCACGAGGGAAGATCTGACCTGCAGTCAATTCAAGCGACAGAGATCCTCTCATGGGTTACTTCTCTTTGTGCAACCTTTCTCTGCCGCGATTGGCTCGACACTCCACCCCCTGCGCAAGTGTGAAGGTGGAACGATATTCAGACTGTTGCCCAATTACCAGACTTCTCCCTTCTGTGACTTCTTTCGAGATGAAGGATTCGCATAATAAGATCTTGGCGTAATACTTGGCATTTGCCGTTTACGGTACTGTTCCCAGTCGATCATCTCGTTTCATTTCGTGTACACCGTCCACGCGGTAAAGGACGGAGACGCGGCAAGATAAAGGAGGAAGGACGTCTCGTGGTCCCATACGGATCTGCCTATGTACTCGCAATCCCGATGGACAACAGACAGACGCACAGGAACTTGGAAGAGATGTCGACACGTGACACATTGCAGTCTGTGCTCTTGCACTCATCTACGGTATTATCTAGATACAGTACAGCAGTACTTTGCATCCTTCTGTTCCCCACAAAACATGTAAGGCAGCGGCTGAGTCCGACCGGCCTTTCTGTTGGATCTAGCTTCCATGAATCGATGTAAAACCATTTTCTTGCACCAGAAGTCATTCTCAGGAACGCCATCATACTTTATCTGGCCATGTAAGGCCCGAAACGGTCAGGGGGGTAGCCTGATAATTTTATGCCTCGAGCCATCGGAACCTTGTCTGCCCTAGGTTAGCGAATACTTCTTCGGCATATAGGAATATGCAGGTACCAAATGTTATAATGACTCCGGACTTGGCGTTCAGTTCGGAATATTATGTAGGTACCCGGGGTATAATAAACGGGCATATGCCGCAAGCGCAGGTAACGACACTCGAATTTTACCTTCTTTGCACTACATATGCTGTGGCGTTCAAGCGATTTGGCCAGACTCTGGCCTATCTGAACTCTGCCTACTTGCCAAGGCCTCACAGCACAGAGTGCAATCTCAAACGAGACAAACGGTTGAGTAAAAAGCAATAACTCAGCCTTCCTTCTCCGGGGCTAGGGATCCTGGGAACTTCCAGCCGCAATTATCAACCATCTGTTGAACCGGAATCAAGGAGGTGATCGGTGAACTGGAACAAGACGTTTTGTTCAGCTCCCTTATCAGTGCAGAAGGACTGGGCATGCGTGAAGAATGAATACATCTCTTGTCTTCTCTTCTTGCTTCTACCGTGGCTCTCAGACGGTGACTGACTTCCACGCAGAAACGCTTCCGTCGTTTGACAAAAACACGGCCCCTTACCTGCCAAGTCCGGAAACTGATTTACCAACAGCTAACCTACGTCAAACGGGCCCCCATTCTGTGTGCGCCTGCCCCCCAATAGGGGGGTTGGCAACAGATGGAGGGGTTTGAAGCTCATTCTCTTTTGAATCTCACTCGAAAAGGTAATGTGCGTAGTTGGTTGGTAGGATCAGATGGGATATCCGAGTATTGCTGTTTCTGGAAGTTTGTAACATCTCTCTTCACTCACATGCAGGTCTGAGAGATGATCTCGTCCAGATTTGGATCCTTCCATCACAGGCTCCGTGATGGGCAATGCATGTAATAGACGATGAACCTCCACAATTTGTCGATCACGTCAGTTGAAGCAGGTGATTTAGACCAGCCTTAGTTTGTAGATGTCGAAATGGTTGCATGTGTGTGTTCTATACACATGGTCACCTGAGAGCGTCCCATGGGGGAGGTGGAACTCTTGAACTTGCTACACACGAAACACTAGGTATCTACGGCTACCCACCTTAAAAGGTACAGGGGAACGCGGAACACAAGTCTTCGATGATCAACTCCTCTCTCCATTCTCGAATAATATCTGCACGAAAACAAACCAGGGGAGTCGAGTAGCACATTTACACTACCACGGGAGGGAGATCGTGTTCAGGACGTAGGTAGGATTACCCCAAACCGCACTGATACTCGATTCCTACAGTAATCATGTTGTACGAACAAATTTATCCTTGAATCCCCCTCCATCATGCGTCTCGTTATATAACCTCAATATTCGGGAACGCAAGCAGCCATGCCCCTACTAAAGTAGCAACCTTAGTGTACAAGCTACTAGATACTCTAAAAGTTAAATCTTCCTGTTCGGATATCACACGGGTCTCGCCATGTTACAATACCTTCCACCTCCGTTCCATTCTTAGTGCTCAAAGTCATACATACGGACGGTTTAAGCACCTGAGGCTTAGTAGTGAGTGGCACTGCCGTCCCACGTGACAGAGTTCCTGTATGTCTGACAGGGTGAGATTAGACGATTTCGTTCGTACAAGATTTGGATATGAGCTTACTCCTTTGAGTCTTGGCTGTTCGTGAGAGAGAGACAGTGACACTACGGTGGAACATGGTGTTTCTTGTAAGCTACTAAGCTTAGGCAGACTTGCCCGTTAGTTAAGGAGGCATGGACTGAATTCAGTCACTAACTAGACAGTGAGCGAGCGTTGTTTGGGGCCTTGCATCAATACCGTTCGAACATCAAAAAATTGGAGTAATAAATTGGAAAGAGACAAGGTATGATGTTCTGACTACTGGAGGGAGAGATGGCCTTATTTCGATCGATCTCTCCAGTCAGCCTCATTGACAGTTCACGACGTCGTCTATGAAGAAAAGTCTCTGCGACGACGACATGAAGCTGTCTATTAACCGGGGGATTGCTCCAGGAGAGGCAATTGACTCATTATTGTGATTTTATACACTGTGAGCATGACCTGAGCTTGTCTGCTGAGTCCGAGACTGGGTAAGATGACAATAATGTATTGTATGTGCGCCTAATGCAGGCACGTGACAGAAGATATATTGTGACTATGTTCGTGAGATGGACCTGAGAGAGAGAGGAGGGAGAGAGAGAGAGCAAAGCCCTCCACGAGTCACTGCAGCATTATCTGAGTCGAATTTAGTCTTCATCGTGGCCCTGGTATATTACAACTTCTGCCATTCTCATTTCTTATGCCTGGAGCCCATGTCAAGTTGCTGAGTAAGATGGATGGAGCTTCATGGGTGGTGCTCAGTGAGTCGTAGAGTAGCAGAAGATTGCGTATCATCGATCTAAAGACTGGACAGCAGCTGCTTCCATGTGCACATATCATGATTTGTTATAACAACAACAACAACGGCATCATCATCATATGGTACACCAAACACCCAGGTCCTCGCGTCTGTGATTCGCAGCTCTTCTCCATCGTACAGTTAATATGCAGCAAACACTCCTCAAGTACGCTTAAGAACATTGACCCTCCCAGGGGAACACTATCTTCTAAATAAGCATGTAAAATGCGATGTTGTCGTTACAAGCTCGAAATTAACACCGGTCCTTTAGTTAGACCGTTGATGGGCCATTGGGAAATCATATCTACAAGCCTAATAGGTAACCAGGGAAATTTCTTTCCGTCCCCGCGTTCTTGCTGAGATGCATACAGTAATACACAAATCCATGGAAGGTGAGTAAATATCCTGGATCAAATGAGAATGAGCACTCTTGCGACTGCCTCATCTCATGTTGATACACATGGCAATACAGGAGCTTACCGGATAGGACGAGCGTGAGCATGAGCCGTAGAGTGATGTGCCACTGTGTCCATGGGAGTCACATAGCAAGACACCCTCGAACCACTCCCGAGAGTGCGGTAGCTGTCCAGGGGTGATTTATAATCTAAACTTCCTCTCTAGTCAGTTCGCTATTTCACTCCATTTCTTCCCCTCGCTATCTCAATCTACAGCCCCTGCCGCTTGTCACCTATCTGGACACTCAGATCCGTACGTAGGTGTGGTATTGTTGTTGAGACCTGTGGCTACAGAATTGCAAGAACTGTGGCTACAGATGATGCAGTGTCGATGTGGATGTTGATTTGATGTCAATAACCCACCCCCTCCTCTCTAGGTGAAAGTACCTGTACCATTGAACAACTATGTTAAAGTCCTTGACTTCAACTAATAGACTGGCTCTGCTACTTTTCCCATAATTCAGGTTCGAGGGCTTGTTGTGCCTGTCGTAGGGACGAGCGAGCAGTCAATATCATTGTGCACGTCAAGAGGAGCAGGACGGGCACCATCCCGACCTTCTGTCTGGCTCAGACTATTCATCCCAAGACTTTATCCTACTTCTGCCAAACTTGATTCGCGATCTCAACTATGGTCGACAGTTCTCAACGGCCGTCGTGGTTTACGCCTTGCATCTCACCCCTAATCCGCCGTGGCCATCACTAGTATCTCTCGAGTTGTAGGGCAAGCACGGTGCCATGCGAGAAGCTTTACGCATGCAGACTCGTAGATGTGGCCTTCTCTTCACCACTGTTCATGTAATATCAAGAAAGGGATGGGAGTCCAGTGAGAATGCTTTGTGTGAGGGAAGCCTTAGTTCCCCTTATTCACCTTCAGTAAGGTACGAGTTTCAGTGTCTACACGGCGAAAGCATGAATATCTGACTGACTGACCCATGACAACGGTCAACGTCCCGAGTAGTCTCATGTGTATCCTACTAGGTAGACGGTCTTGTAGCCCGTCGAGCCTCTCAGAATATCCGCATGCTCACCTTGACTGCACTACCAATACTTATACATGTAAATATTTATAACTAGCCGCTGGGAATGCGTCCCTCCGCGCCGACAGCCATGGCATTTAGACCAATCCATATACAATTGCCTAGAAAGAGCTCTAGCTGCTTACAAAGCTACCTACAGAGACCCTCGAATATGGCGAGAGGCGAGACTACCGTCGTGAGTGATGACTACAGCATCAGACTCAGAGAAAATCAGAAGACTTACACTGACCCAGGTGTAATTAATCTGTTGACGCAGAGAACACAGGGAGGCGCAAACTGCATTTCCAATGAAAGCCTACTGGCAGATATGCGTACAGACATGTCCCAGCAGGTATGCAAGTGAGTAAGTACGTGAGCAGAGTAAGTCTCAACTGCTCACTCAACGAGATTTCCGTGGACGGTTATTCAACGCCCACATTCCTTCCTACCCACTTATCGCCTCCTTGGCCACCATAAACATGGCCTTTAAAAAGTTCTCGTCGCATCAGCAAAAGATTAACCGATAACCTCCTTTCCTTCATCCCCCCCAAAGTGACCGATCAACTTACCCCTGAAAGTGCGACTTTGCTATATTACCCCAGTTCTGATGACATGTCACATTCCGTATGTACTCAATGCCAGGAACCAACAACAGTTAACAGCATGCAGAGCAACTACTGGACTTGTCCATACATGCTATGTCGGGAGAATCTTTTCCGCGTCCGTTCTCTCGGGATAATGCCACTCACGAGAGTGGTTCTATCGATTCTATCGAGTTCTATCTAAGCAAGTGTGCATGGTGAAGACGTTGGAACTTGTGATTCCCCTGAAGTTATCGCTTCCAGAATAGTTTGCAAGGACTGCAAAATGCAAAATCCGTTCTTTCCACACGACTTGGCATGGCGTCATGTGCTAATTTTCTCTTAATTTTCAACCTCCTTTCTTAAATCTGACGGGACAAGAAATAGAGAGCATAATCCGGAGATAAGGGGCAGAAAAAGGGGGGGATACATAAAAAGCTAACACTCGATAGGTACTAAGTTAGCCTATTGTACTGTGTGCTGTGATTACCAATCCCTATAGACACATACAAGAGAAAGACAGAAAGAAAGAAAAGGAGAAAATGCAATCTGTGTTACATTAAAATTCACACTTTGAAATTATCAGATCCACTATTTGAACTTAGCCTAGCCTCATAAGCCATCACATTTGCTTTACGCCGGTTTCAAACTCCAACTATCTACATACCTTAAGTAACAAAACCGAACCTAGCTATCCAACATCAAGCCTTGCTGCACTGGACATTTTCTCTTGTTTGTAAACCAACTTGAAAAAGATGTATATAACCTTGTTTGTTGTTCTGTTAAGGCAAGGCTATATGCCGTACATACTTCCGTGCGTACAGTACAGCTGTAAGTATCTAACCTCAGATCTAGCCAATCAGGCAATAGTAAATAACCAAGCAACTGTCCAGCATATATAAGTACTTAGGCAAGGGGTAAAAAACAAACAGGAAATAATTCATACCGGCAGCAGCTTTCCTGTACGGGCCGGTCCGCTCCAATATTCTTTTTCTTCAACTTTTTCCTAGGTAGACAGCCATACATATTCTGTACTTTGGTATCTTGGGCTTCTGTTCCCCAAACGGGCACGTGTGAACTTTTCCTATCCCTTACTTAATAGACTTCAACATCTTTCTCTCTTCTACGCATACATAGTTGGTTAACCTAGCCAAATACAGCATACCAAGCACACTAGATGTAGGATGGAAAAAGTTGCGACTGTGACGCGATTGTCAACATCTAGTCTAATGGGCAGAACAGAACGCCTTTTTAAAGTCCAATGCATGATACCTAACCCTACCTGCCCTACTGAGCTACCTAGTACATAACCTAGGTACTTCTGTAGCCGGTGAGGAGATGAGGCTTATTAGACTAGACTTGAGGAGCGTGCATGTACATACATGCATCATAGTGCAGCTACTGTACACATCACATGACAGGATAGCGCTTACATGTAACCTTCGTTCACTTTGAAACTGATGAGCATTTCAAAGAAAATACCTGTCTAATCCTAACCTATCAAGTAAGTGCTCACATAAAACCCTGTGCCCCCTCCGCACTTTCTATCAACTCAACTTGTCCATGACTCCATGCATCCACTGGTCCGCCTCGCCTCACCTTACTGGATGTACTTGTAAACCGGAAAAGGGGATGAATTTGGCAATTTACTGTACTTGTAGAAACCTAACCTAATCAAGTAAGGTTAACTAGTTCCAGCCTTAGCCCCATTTCTCTTCTCATTCTAACCTAGTTTCGTATGCAAAATTTCTTAAAGAGGTTGCATATCCCGACCAGTATAACTGTACAGATTATATGTAACCAATCAACGCCTTAGCTTTCCGATGCCATCCCTACAAGTAATATTTCGCAGTATTTGTACGTGTGCCATAACCGCGCGGCAGTGCCAAGGTATGTAACACGAGAGCTTGTGTCTCATGAGTGCATGGCGATACCACACAGCATCTCACAAATAAAATGTATAAGTGTAGAATTTGCACTACAGAAAGATGCACAATAACAACAAGACCACAAAAAAAGATGGAAATGTGATAGAAGAGAGGAATCAGGTTTCATATTCCGAGGGTATAATAGTTTGACATGATAGACCAGACGGAAAAGGAAAAAAGTGAAAGAGAAAAGAGATTGCCGCCCTCCAAATCGCTCATCCCATGCTCCCTCCGTTTATACGCCATCATATTCCCAGCAAAAAACCCGTTGTTGCCCTCCCTCCTTGTTCCATACACTTCCATTACTCCTCGCGTCCACCAGGACTAGTGATAATGAGTAGGTTACGTAGGTAACCGTGCGCCCCGTAGTCTAGTGTACAAGTGTGTAACATAAGGAAATAGTATAATCCCGTGGTCTGTATCGTATACTCTGTGAAATATGGTGGAATCAACCAATCACCCTGTCCACCCATCTCATCCATCTCTCGTCCTTGCACAGTGCATCCATGGCCTCGACCGAGAGGCTCACAAACAGCTCTTGCCGGTCAGAGTCCGCCCTGGCGGGGAGGATGAGCGCCGTGCCCAGGCCCCAGCCGCCCATGGCCCGCCTTATCGAGTCGGGCTTCGTCGTCGGCACACCCGGGATGTGCCACTCGACGTCGGCGCCGAAGTGCCGCCACGTGTTGACGCACAGCGACTCCGGGGACCGGGGGTCGTAGTTCACGCCCACCATGCGCGGGTCGGGCGCCTGCGACATCATGGCCATGCGCAGCCTCACGTACTCCTCGTCCACCACGTCGATGGACTTCTTCACCACCGGCATGAGCTGCGCCAGCCTCCCGTCGTCGTCGCAGGCCGCGCCGACCTCCTCGCGGGAGGCCCTCGTCACGACGGGCAGCACCGCGTTGCCGAAGTAGTTGGTCGTCGCTCCTAGGAACGCTCTCGGCCTCCAGTTCACCGAGTTCCACAGCGACGCCGTCGGTGCCGCCTCGATGCCCGTCAGCTGTGGCTCCGTCTCGCTGCGGGCCTTGGTAACGTGTGCGAAGATCAGAGTGGCAAGGCTCATGTATGCTGTTGGTAGGTTGCTCTCGGGGCCGTTCAGTCTCTGCATGAGCTCCCGCAGCTCCTGTAGCCGCTCCGTAGTAAAGACGAATATCTTGCCCACGCGCTTGATGTCAGGTATGGGCAGGCCTTTCTCCTGCATGCGTGGCTGCGTCGGCCCGCTCAAGTCTGGGAGAGTCGCGTACTCCGGACAACTTGCGACCAGCCTCTTGAACACGGTCTCGCAATCGTCCAGTGGTTGCTTAGGACCTCCAATCTTTTGTAATTTGAGTTTGGGGAAGCGGAGTCGTTGCTCCGATGGCAGCGACCTTGTCGACATGTTCCGCGTCTTGTTGCCGAAGGCCTCCAAGAAGACCCGTAACGAGCCGCCGTCCGTAATGGCATGCTGCAGGAAGATGGAGAGGAACAACCCTCCATGGATGAAGGTAACGTCCACCTTGGATACCGGCAACGAGGTGCTCTTGGAATCCACCAGTCCCGGGATGCCGTAACGAGGTCTGATGAACATGCCCGGAGGGAAACCGGCGTTTTTCAGCTTCTCGTAGTCCTCCATCTCTTTATCTTCGGCGTCTCTGACATCGAACGGGATATCATAGAGGGGCGACCGCTTTATGACCACCTTGCCCTGGCTTGAGTTTTGCAAGCGGCCAGCAAAGAGAGGATGTTCCTTTGCGAGCTCTTTGACCGACGCCCGCAAGTGCTCAGCCGCAGTTTCTCGTTGGTTGTCCAAGCATGGGAAGCAAAGCACGATGCAGATGTAGCCACGGGGTGAACACTGGTTGAAGACGGACAGGGGCTCCTGTGCGACGCAGCCCGTAGGCAGCATTGCTGTCGTCGATGTCATATGATGGTGGCGTGGTGACCCCGGGCCCGACGATGGATGTTGTGTCCTGTGTATTTTTACCGCCGTCTCGGTATGTCGTCGGTGATCAGGTTGGCGACGTTTCCGCACCGCACATGAGACGGGACATCCGTGGTCTATATGCATCTTGACTCCGGAGTAGGATCAGAGGACAATGATGAGGGTGGAGGGAAGGGATAAGACAGGAGATAGAAAACCAAAACCGCCGAGTCCTATCCGGGGGGGTCTTTTATTGTAGTGGTACGGAAATCGGTTCAACCGGGCAGGCTAGTCCTGACGATCGCTCGGGTCGCGGGATAGAAACAAGATATAGATTATGCTGTATGACACTAATCATGGGTGGCGTGCTAACAGGCTCCCATCCCCGAAACACGCTTGCTATTAAGGGAGAAGTAAGGTGACAAGTCGGCAAGGGTAGAAGGAGGAGCAGAGAAGGAGAGAAGGGGGATATTAAGTGGACAATGCAGCCCCCAGATGGCGCAGGCAGGCAACCGGGATCCTAGACTAGACTGGGGGCACCGAAGGCTGAGTGTGCAGAATGATGCCTACTTGGACGACACCATTCAGGCACGTGTACGGAGACAAGCTGAGAGATGAAGGGGAAGTCCTTGACTAGGCAAGGGAGTGTAGGTAGGTATGTAGGATATGTATGTAGTATCCGGAAGGGCGGAGGGACAGGGAAGAGCCAAGTGAAATAGGCAGAGACCAGATATTGGGCAGTAGGGCAGGGCGAAGGAAGTTGGGACTATTGCCTAGACACCAACCTATGTTGCGTATGCATGTCTCACCTACCGACGTACCTAACCTAGGTTAACCTTACACACACATGTACTGGCGTACTGCTGTATCTACTGGACTAGGTTAAGTAAGGTTAACTCAACTCAAAAGTCTCAAAGCTTGTACCTAGTCGAGCCATGCCATTGGCGTAAAGATGTACGTATGCGGCGTCGAAAGACGTCAAGCGTCAGTCAAGACCAGCCTTGGGAACTGGAGATTTGATCCTAAAATGGCAGGCTGCAGGAACCAGGATCTCTTCTCCATTCACATTGATTGCCCAGCCAAGCCGACAGTTATTAACCTAGTCCCAGGAAAACGACCAGGACCCGGGAGCGATGAGCCGTGGCGTCAAAGACAACGCCATGGGACATGGGGACCGACGAGGAGGGTATGCCAGATGTTTGGAAAACCCCGTCAGAAAATAGCAGCACTAAATTTACGCTGGCGGACTGGGCAGGCAAAATCGGCGGAGCTCTGCTTTGTGGTGACTGGCAGGGCTTGTACTACGGGCGTACAGAATAGCTCAGGATGCCAACAGACATCGCCCGGGCGGTGCCTTGGTATCTTGTACAGCGGTACCTGTTCTGTACAGTGATATTTGTAGTACCGGCAGGTCTCGATTGGCTCTGCAGGGACTCGACTGCAAGGTAGGTCAGCTGCACTTTCGATGTTGGGGTAGGTAGACTAGGTTAGGTACCTAGCTCTCTGCCCCGGCCCACCCACTTTCGGGGCAATTTAGAAGCAAGGGTTCAACTGCGTTACTGCAAGAAGTGCCCAAGGTAAGGTTGAGTTGCGAGGTCTCGTTGGCACTGGGCAGGGGGTGGAGATCCCAAGACCACGGTTCTTCACCCTCCACTTCGTTTTTCTCGGATACCAACCATGCAAACGCAAACAACTCGGCAAAAATACGCGCCTATCTTCATGTACATACTGCTGTACGTATGCACCATGACAACCCCCCCCTTGTCACCAGAAAGGGCGTGGGACGTTAGGGATGGAATGGGAGTGAGAAGACAGTTCTGGCCAAATCTGTATGAAGCCGCGGAGAGACTCGACTGTGTAGTTTATCTGTTTGTGTGAGCCGTATCTTCCGGCTTGCATACCAGAGAGTGAGCCGGAACCGATATGCCAAAGCTGAAAGAGAAATTTCGTAGTAGGTTAGGTACCTTTGATATGCGCTAAAGTACTGTGCACGCAACAGTGTAATACACGGTATAAGATATCCAAAATATTCCGAATCTCTGACCCCAAACTGCCTGGGCAGCATCGATCAAGTCGGTTGCCATCATAGTCCGATCTTCGTGAACACTGGAGCAGCCTCTTCATCGGCGCTAGATTAGCCAACTTGGCAAGCGTGCCATCGTGTGTGATCCGGCTCTTTCGGGGGACTTGGTATACTTGGTATCTTGGGTTCGTTTGGACTATGTGGACATTTGGAGATTGATGGGCACCTAAACGCATTCGAGCATAGCTAGATACTTACGAGTAGATTAGGTTAACCTAGGTTAGGTATGAGATAGCCAATCTGTAATTATAAGCAGTTCGGGGCTGATAGGTAGGCCGGGACTCCCAAGCCGGAGCAAGGGGAAGTGAGACAGCATGTATATCATTATCATTCATAGATCATCAGCGGATGATTACTTGTAAGCAAAAAGCCCACATGCCCAGGCTCGTCAAATGCTGGAAAGTTGAAACTCTGTGACCTACGTTATCCCGTCATCGCTTTCTCCGGACCAACAAACGCCAAGCCGACTTACCTTGACGTAGCCAAGACAAGATCTGGCCTTAGTTTCTATCAGGCATGAACTGCTCTTTTAGGACATTCATGCTAATAAGCTAGGCAGTCAGATTAATAATGCAATGTGAACGGTAGTCTAGCGGATGGAGCCTAGGAATCCATCAATAGCACAGCAGTCTGTCTGTCTGTCTTTGGTTGGTTGGGAGAACCTGTCTCAACTTGCATACCGGTCATAGTAGCGGTTTCGAATTTTATGACATGTCACCAAGCGCACCCTGTCCAAGGGTCGAAAACAGCCCGCTGTCAAGCTTGTGTGGCTGACTAACCCATGTCCTGAGATGGTGCCAACATACATACGTACAGCAGTACATACACGACGCAGAAAATAAGCGTAACCGAATGAAGCATTCGAAGGATTCGCTTAGTATGGGGTCATGGTCGGATTCAACCTCGGCGGGGTTCCAGACTTTATGTGGCTGAGCGACCACTCAGGGCGAGCCCGAGGGATGGGAACCCCCCCGAGCGTCCGCGTCAGGCCGGGGATTAAGGTGCCAAAACTCCAAAGTATGTATGACATACCACCCAGACAGACACCCAAGCGGCGTCCTTGATCGTCGTTGTTGGAGGTCCGGAGAACAACGTGGGCCCTGGGGTGACTGTCTGGCGGCATGCCTACTTGGGTCGGCAAGTTGGTCCTGCGCGATTGGGAGGCGCGGACTTTGTGTCCGCTGGTGTACGAGAGAGAAACGAGAGTGGTGGATTTCCGATGGGACATTGGGGTCGTATGGCGCTTGGCGCATGCTCGCAGGCTTTGTGGACTGGGCGAGTAGGCGTATAAGCAAGTACAAGGGGGGAAAGACAGCCCTACTATACCACTTCGTGACTACGAACTGATGCATGTCAGAATGCAGTGTAACGTGCTTGCAGCTAAAAGCCATGGCGATGATGCATGGGTTGTCGGTGAGCGATTGGAGAGGCGCGACGATCATTGACAACCACTGCCGCGAGTGTGCCCATAAGGTATTGTGTGTGTTTTAAATCGCCCACTGCCGGTTTGTGTCTCAGCCAGGGAACGAACGGGTGGTTGTGCGACATATGTTTATCAACCATCTTTTGATCTTGTGAAACACGTATGAGCTACTGAGTGTGTCTCGAGAAGTAATGAGAGAGAGTATTACTTACATACATATGTAGTAGCCTGCCCCCCGGGCATCCTTCTTGGAGACTCTTCAACCTCTCCCTCCACGCCACCAAAACCATGCAAAGATGCGCGGTGGAATGCATGAGCTTACTTACTTACATACATAGATACATGCATACTTACATACAGCATCCATACAAAGCAGAAATAAGCGTCCCCAGAAATTGAAATCCGGGGTGTGGCAGATGGGAAAACGCTCGGCCGCCCAACGCCAGAAGGATCCTTGATCCATTCCCTCGGTTTCCAGTGTGTAACCTCAGACCTGACTTGACCTGACCCGACCTGACCATCCAAGGGAGGGATTCCGCTCCTTCACATGTAAAACATCTGCATAGACTTGTATCTAACCTCAGGACCGGCTAATTCGGGTCCAAGTCAGTCAGGTGTCGGTCGAGAAGAATGATTGGCACACCCTGCTGTGCTGTGAGTCTGTAAGGATAGAACATATGAGGCTAATTTTATAATGTATAAGGATGCCTGGGGTGTGTGTAGCTATTTTCTCGAATATTTCGACTGTCTTCACCCGGTCGAGTGGTGGCACCAGAGTTGGAGTCATTGGGGTGATATCATTCTTGGCCCGCGCGAAGCAGCGTAGCTTTAACCTAGCTTGATTGGGTACTTACAGTTTGACAAGCATCTCGAACTCCTACTCAAGGCACCTGATTGACGACAATCAAAATAGAACAACAACGAAAAGAACGCAAGGAATGCGATGTCGTTTCTGGAGTGCACTTCGTGACATGTCCAGTCGTACGACTCTGCAACCCTTCCATTTCGTAAGACCTTCCTCGCAACAAATCAGCTCAGTCAGTGAGAATGGCCTTACGTAATGAAACTCTCGCTCCCCTGCCTTTAATTACTGTAGGGAGTTGCGGTCATCGCTTGGCATTTTTCAGCTGTAAAAATTTCCGTATGTTGAAAGTTAGTCATCTTCCAGAAAGAAATACTTGGCATACGAGAAGCGAGTCTAGAAATATGCTGTACTTTGCCAATAGAACGCAGATCGCAAACCAACAGAAAGAGAAAATGTTTGCAAAATCTGCACATACAGACTACCAACTAGACTGGGGTCGATCACCGCCTTTGTTTAGAACTTAGAATCAAGATCCATCTGCTCCAAACTACATACAGCATAGTACTGTAACCCAGCATACAGTATCCTGAACTGTAGGGCCCAGCCAATATCACACAACATCTTCTCACCGAGTCACCAGGGATGTTCCATCTTTTTGAGAGACTCTCAATTTTACCCTTTCGCAAAAAATTGATTGACATTGGCCGTGCGGAAGGGAAGGACACCGCTTTCCTGAATGCCACTATGAAGTCTTGAACAAGTCGGCTGCCTGCCTGCCTGCTGAACGTAGGTAGGTAAGCCATGTGAATAGGTACAAGTTGAATTGGAGATTACTTCATACAGACCGAAATTCCGAGGGGTTGCACGTCTCAACATATAAGCTTACATGCTTATGCTTCACCTCCTTTTCTTTGAGTTGTTGTGATCAACTTTGAGCTAAAGATCCCACGCAGAATATAATTTTCGCATATACTCCGTACTGTCTACTTTGTAGAATCTTGAGAAAGTAGTCCAAGATGAACAAGGGTTTGATCTCCTGACTTATTACGGGTGTGTTTCTGTTCCTGTGCCTGAACCTATTGAAGCATGGATTGTTGCTACAACCAGATCCGTAGCCTCTTGAAACCGAATCGAACTTCGGCATTTCCGAAAACCTTGGCTCGCAAAAACTTGACAACTTACTCCTGTGTCAACCAACGAAGAACTAATCCCCTGGACAACAATTTACCCAAATAGGACTTTCTTACGCGGGGCGGCAGGGTCCAGCAGCAAAGCTTCGTACAGTAGTTGTATCTCCGGATACGACTGCTCAGAATAGAAACAACCAAGACCCAGCGTATAACTCGAAGTAGGCAACCAGTGCGCCAACTTGATGGGGAGAACATGGTGAAGTGCTCAAACCTAAGAGACTTGGGACGACAAGATCGATCGCTTAAAGAATAGTGTGGAACAAGTACTCACAGGGACCTGGAGGATTCCTACATTAAAGTCCACCAACCCCAGACTGAAGATGCCAGGGGCAATCCTTACCATGGGTGCAGTCGTAATAAAGGTTAACTGCAGAATTCCTACAAGTCCTCCCGAAAAAACGCGCTAATATCTGCACGGGTTCGAAAAGAGCCTGCGAATGGCCCCAAGGAGGAATGCCAAGTCAAAAGGAGCAATATCCTGTAAGGCTGTGTGTCAGAGGTATTCGAAAGTCCTGCTCGCCAATAAGATGATCGACCCTGCTCAGCCGCTTTCAACTTGCTACTCGGTTTGCCAGATAAATGACAGGCAGAAGCCGTCGTTTCAGTCAATATCATCCAGGGAAAGAGATTGCGTGCCATTCGAGGTTCATGTGTACCAAGTAAGCACAATTCGTAGTTGGTGTGGTAGGGCGGGTGAGACGGACCGTTGCTCGATATATAGGTAGTTTGTGCGACCACTCTTGCAATGGGTATATACTTAATTACCTACTCAGTATGTATGCAACATGCAGTCAAAATTCTCCGCGTCTCCGCGTATTCGATTCCTTGAGGTGCTGCAGAAAGATATAAACCTTGCCCCCTCGACCGCTAGCGCCGGTAATTCTCGATGGGTTACCAAGTTTCGAGAATGGCAAATTCCTGTATCCCTTGATGATAATGCAGGGGGGTGATGGCCTTTATCGGTACTGCAGGCTCAGCCGTTCAATATTGACCTCCAGGAATGCCGGAAACTTGGACCTGGATACACGTAAGCAAAGCCCGCCACCTCTCGCCGGCTCGTGATCCCCGTGTTTTGGGTGTGAGTGATTTTTCGTCTTTGGCGAATCGCGAACGCGAATCAGACCCGAGGATGCTGAAGGCCACGTGCACGGCAGATAGAGCCAGATGAAGTATCCCTGGGAGTATACGCCACAGCAGAGTCCAGAACGGTCGAGTTACCCCCAGGCAGGATAGGATGGGGTCGCCCACACGTCTGGGACGGTATTGCATTGGGCGTCATCATTTGCTTCCCCCCTCTGATCTCAGGATGGCCATAGAGAAGAACTGTCTCAAGAACGGTGTTCTCAAGGGATACCATCCCTTGGACAGCATAAGAGGGTTGTTGCACTTGGCTTGTATCACCGCAACTACGCTTTTGGCTGTGATATTCCGTTGCTCAATCCAACCTTCACCCCGTCAGCCCCGTCAGTATTGGAGAACTTCGATCCAGCAGTGGTGGGTAGAATAACGGTGCTGCCAGTGTCCAATCCCGCCGTAGCCATGGAAATTCCGGTGGTCCGAAGGCCAGGGAACCGCAAGCGCTTGTCAGCCATGCTCGTATCAGACCGGAATCGAGCCTATGCGGTGCACAACGAGAGGTCAGCTCATAAGTCGGGGGCAGGTAAGTGTTTATTCCTGGAGCTGGGCACGCGTTCGCTTTGGAATAGATTATAGCTCCATTTCCTTTCCTTGCGCCAAGTACAGAGACGATGAAATTGCCAAATGTCTCTGCAGGGCAATATTATCGCAGCATGGCTTCAATTATAGGATTATTGTAGGGAAATTCCATGGCTGGTTGTACCACCAACTTGAATATGAAGGCAGTGTTGGAACTTGGTTCTGCGAGTCTGTGCCCACTGCCCAGCAGCTGTCTGACGGCTGTTCTGCACCTAAGTAGTAAGTACAGACTTCAGAAGCCGCCAGCTAATTCCCCGCACATACCCCACTATCCGTCAAAAAGTGTCTGTTTGGTGATTTTCTTCTTTTGGAACGCTCTGGCCAATCAAGCCTCAATTTCGTCTTGTCACTCTATGACATCACCACACATCATCGTCGATTGGCAATTGGCAGATGAGCATAACGAGGTTTGAGCTTGACGTTACTCTGATTCCCTTTTGCTATATAAGCATTTTTAGCACGTTTCTCATACCAATCTATCTACAGAAACCAATCAAGCATCAAAAGCCAAATCAACATACGAAGTTCCTGACTCCGACATCAACCTTCGATTCATCCGTCCTACCAACCCAACTACTACCACCAATTCTACGCAAAAATCCACCAAAGAGCAACTACAATGTCGTTCCTCACCGAAGTAATCACACGCCGTGTGCCCCTCGCCTCGCGAGCAGCCGTCTCGATCCAGGCTCCCCGCCAGTTCAGCACAAGCCTTGCCGCCCGCAAGTCCGTCACCGAGGCCGCCAAGGACACGTTAAAGACGGTGGACCGAAAAGTGTCGGACAAACTAGTCGACACCATCAACGCAGGCTGTGAGTTTTTTTGCCCGTCTATCCTTCCTTCCCTCTTTCTTTCTATCTACGGATCCCAGTGAACTAATACCCACGGAAACAGCGAAAGCCGCAGAGAAGGTATCGGGCAAGACCACCGAGGCCAGCTACAAGGCCGCCGGCACCGCCGAGGAGATCCGCAGCAAAGCCAAGGCCGAGGCCTCGGAGCTCAAGGGCGAGACGGAGGAGCTCAAGGGCAAGGCCAAGGCCGCCGCGTTCGAGGCCGAGGGAAAGGTCAAGGGCGTAGCCAAGGAGACGGAAGGAAAGGTCAAGGGTGCGATGCAGTAAAAAATGGAGAGCTCTTTCTCTCTCCACCCGTTATTGAGTCGTTGGCGTTTGAAATGAGTGGGCATCGGGAGTCCTTGTTCTTTTCTGATTTTATCAGGCGTCTGGTTTACAATATGCATGGCAAGGCCGACACTGTTCAGGGCGGACGGCCTTCGCTACGTTTCCCGACATGAAGTTATGATGGAATCATTTGGTTGGTTGTACGATACTTGTCCGGCGAGTTAATAATCAACAACCTCATCAAGAACCGAGTTCGAGTGCCCATGCATGATCAATCAAATCAATGCCCCTCGACACTAGCATATGTGCCTTGCAATTCCACCACTGCTATATATTAAGCGACTCAAACCCCAGCTGACTGACGCTTTGTGCGAAAACACCAAAACTACCTGTGCAATGACGTCATAGTCTCGCAAGGGGTATGTTCTTGTCTAGCACTTACAAATCCGCCAACCATTGTCGAGCTACCTTACTACACCTAGACGCATGAGCACACTCAGGCCTGTCGAAGTCCTCATTGGTATCCGTATGTAAAGCCGCTCCTGGTGCTGTATCTCCAGGGTGGTCAGCAGGGTATACAGCCTTCCTCGTCCATGGGAACAGTATTATATCAATACAAGGCCAGCATGCAATACGATGAAGCTACTACTCGCGCGTCAAGCCCTGGGGCACGAGCTGCGACTGCTTCGAGCTCCGCATTGGCCCTGAGAAAACTCGAGAGATCTCCTGCAGTCGAGAGGACAGAGGGATAATAATCTCAACCTGGACATCAAGAGCAGCTCAGCTGGCCTCGGAGGGACTACACATAATAATCACGTCAACTCCTGCGCCCGAGCTATACCATTAACTTTTACTTTATTTTCGTTTTAGCTCCTAGGCAGAATACAACGTTATTAACTTAAGCAGTTTTCCTAGCCCATCCCAGTACATTCTCTTTCGCCTTTTATAAGAGCAAGAGTTCTCTATGGGCCACGAGCCAGGGGCTCACCCTGCTGGATCTTGGCAGCACCGTACTTCTCCAGGCGGATGGCCTGGATGGCAATGAAGCCAGTGGTATCCTCGGGGCTGAATCCCTCCAGAGTGTCCATGCTAGCCTGTTCCTCGCTGTACAGGTTGCTCTCGGGAGCGGATCGGGAAAGGACGTGGGCAGCGCCCTTGTAGACCATCATGTTCACCGTGCCGTGGACATGCTTCTGGCTGAAGACAATGGAGTTCTCGAGCAGTTCCCGTTCGGGGGAGAAGTACATGCCTAGATCGCTGATTAGAGCCCGTTAAAAAACTGTCACGAGGAGACAATAAGTTACCATTGTAGAGGCACTGGGACCACTGGTCTCCAATCCAGGACATTATTGAGCGGACCTTGGAGTCGACGGTCAAGCCCTCGATGTCGATATGGGCCAGACGGAGGACAGTCAAGGCAGGGGAGTCGTAGCAGCCGCGCGACTTGAGGCCGATGAATCTACATACTCTGTCAGTACACAGGTTTCAAAGCGCATAGAGTGCGTACTTACCGAGACTCGACGATATCTACACGGCCAACACCATTGGCGCCAGCAATCTCGTTGAGGGCCTTGAAGAGCTCGAGGGAGCCAGTGACAGTCTCGCCGCCCTCAACCTCGAGCTTGACGGGAATGCCCTCTCGGAAGGTAATGGAGAACTTGGTGGGGACATCGGGGGCCTCAAGGGGATCGACAGTTCGGGTCCAGACATCCTTGGGGGCAGGCATATCGGGCTTCTCTAGGATACCGCTCTCGTAGCTGCAGTGGGCCAGGTTGTCTTAAGAGCAGGGTCAGCACAAAGCAAGTGAGCTTGTATAACATAGCCAAGACATACCATCCTGAGACCAGGGAGCCTTGGGGGTAGAGGAAACAGGGATGTTGTTCTCTGCGGCAAACTTCAGAAGATCCTGTCGGCCCCTATTGTCGCGTTAGAGATTGCGCAACAATAAGCGAGCGCGAGAGCTTACGCGAAGCGGTTGAAGAACGAAGGCATTCTCCAGGGGGCGATCACTTGAAGGGTCTAGTAGCTTGATCAGTTTCCGCATTCCACGTAACAGGAAACGGACTGTACTAACAGGATCGCATGCCTTCCAGGCGAGTTCGAAGCGGACCTGGCTGCGAGTTCGTCAGTTTCAGTCACTGCCAGCTCCTGGTATACGTTCAGACGTACTCATTCTGTATACAGTGTTAGCGAAACCTTCCACGAGAAGCCTTTTCGGAGATTAAGAAAAGACATGACGTACGCCCTTGCCCGTGCAGCCGTGGCTGAGAATCTTGCAGTTGTACTTATGCGCAGCTCGGACCTGGGCGCGAGCAATGACTGGACGAGCCAGACTGGTGCCGAGGAGGTATCTGATCCCATTGTCAGTCCAAGTGATCAGAAGTTGGTGTCGGAGAGGTAACGGGGGCGAGCGCTTCGTCGGGCGACTGTGCGAAACGCGCCAGCTGAAGAAGATCCTCCTCAGCAACGGATTGCTTTTGGTCGGGAGAAGAAGCGCGAAAACAGACAGCGGTACAGGTTTGTCTTACCGGTCCTCATAGATAGCATTGCCTATAGTACCATCATGTCAGTCACGTTTCTTGCTGACCGCTATTTGAGACGGGGAGGAACACTGGACATACACTGGATGGCGCGGAAGATGAGCTCGTCGACGAATTCCTGCTGCAGGTTGTCGATGACCATGCGCTCGGCACCGAGGGCCAACGCCTTCTTCTCGACAGCAGCGAAGTCTTCCTTCTGACCTACATCGGCCAAGAAGCACTGAAAGGCGGTCTGGGTCAGCTGCGACTTCGAGTGCGCTTAGACGGGCAGGGTGCATACGACGACGGTGTAGCCCTACGAATTGATCATGTCAGTAAAATTTGCCAATGTTAGTAACAATGTGAAGGTGTATTCACCTCGAGAATGAGCCACTTGAGGATGGTGGAGGTGTCGAGACCTGTGTTGCGTCAGTAATCAAGGTCGAGTATCGCGAACTCCATCGGGCGATAATCGGATCGAGGGGCAGCAAGTGTAAAGCGTACCTCCAGAGTAGGCACTAGAGGCGAAGGTTAGCCCAATTTCCGAGGTTCAGAGGCAGGAATCATCCTTACAGACAGACTCGTTTCTCGGAAGACATGGCTGCAACTGCTGTTACGGAATTGGTGTAGAGAAAAAGTGAATTGCGATGTTGGTGGTGTTAGTAGCAGAGCTATCAAGATGGAAGATTTATTTTTTTGTAAATTTGGTGGGGCTAAATCAACTGCTATCACCGCCTGCAGCTTGGTTGTACAAGGTCACAACCACCAAAACACTGCATCAACCCTTGTTATTGGGTGCTGAAATCGGAGTCACCCCTTGACTCAATGCAACCACACATGTGGGCCACACGTCACTCTACGATAGCTTTCTGGCTGGAGAGCTCCGTTATCGCTAGTGCTGTCAATAGCTTCACCTAGTCATCCTGAAAGGGTTCAAGCTCAACCCGGCTCCGATGTATCTGCTGTTCGAGATATCTAGTTCCCCCGCATTAGGAAATTATGAATCCACAAGGACCTTCGAACCACCTCTGTGGCTGAACCAGCGGTGTGAGGTGACCGGTGTGGCTAAATGTACCTAATCTGGGGAAGACTTCGAAGGCCTGTGGCACAGACTTGTGGCAGAGCACCAGTCAAGTTGCGTACGTGTAACAGCGGCATACTTCATTTCAAAAGAGTGTGTAAGTTCAGCAGTATATAAATTAGTATATTAGATAAATGATAATAAAACAACAAACTTCACCTTCCACAAGAATTCTTACGTTCTACGATACTTGTTATTTTGTAGACACGTGAGTGTCTAGTCGTTGAGTCACCACTTCGGTTACTGCCGGGTAGGGTGGCTTAGAGAGCTGGCAGAAGTATGGTAAGAGAGACCTTCCAAAATGCCAAGGTACGCTGTATTTTGCAAGTAAAGCCGAATGCCCTGTCATCTCATCTGAGGTTCTACCCTGTCTCTTAGCTCTAAGGTAATCTAATGCACCTCTTGTGGAGCAAGTGTGCCCAAAAGGGGTCCTCTGCCCATGGCTGCTTTTAAGGGGACGCTGAACCTGGGGTGTCTCTCTCACACAGTACACTACACGACCCCGCTATGTCTTGAGGTAGGGAGCTTATATGACATGCGTCAAGTAGTGCTGTTCATTGTGAAACACGGTGGAAGGAGGTAGTTCATGCCATCTGATGTTTCAGAGGAGAGCTTTTTATTGGGAGTTGCCCATTGGGCAATTATGGGGTATCAATAGAGTGATCGAGAAATAGTATTGGTGGCGACGCCAGGGAAGTTGCACCGTATTCAACGAGATTTTTAAACAAATGTCTGCAGTAGTATCGATCGGCGTTTGAAGAAGACCTTATTGTCATGTACATATTACACAATAAACACGTATTCAGCTAACAGGCAGGATTAAAAGACCTCCGGTATCTTCCTCGCGACGAAAGGTAGGCCGAATACGAAGTGATATCTCGTGATGCCCTAGGCCTCATTATATCTCGTCACTATATTGGGCCTCGGGTTTCAAGTAAGAGCCAGGGTCGTGCAAGACATCATTGGACGGCCACACGAAAGATCTATCCCAAGACCTTGTCGGCCATCGAGACTAAAGGGTTGTCAGCACCAGGACATGATATATGGCCGCGGAAAGTGGGGACCTACCATCAGTTCCGGTATTGTCGGGTTCGATATGCACAGACTTCACTTTGCCATCCTCAATGACAAGGGCATATCGCTTAGCGCGAGTGTGACCGAACACTGGTATAGCGTCGAAGCCGAGATCTAATGCTTTCGTGAATTCGCCAGTAGGATCAGCTAGGAAGCGAATCTAGAACATAGGATGTGAGTTCTCAATAGCCCGATCAGGCAATATATTAAGACTTGGACATACACCCGATTCCTTAGTTGGGTCGAGTTGATCGGCCCAAGCTTTCATTCTGTCGAGATGTCAGCGCTACCATGCTATAAGAGGACCTAAGACGACAGAAACGTACACAAACGCGTCGTTGACGCTGACGACGAACACCTGACCAGCGTCTGCTAGCTTCGGGTGATTGATATAGCTCGGAACATGCTTCTGAGAGCATGAGCCTGAGAAAGCAGCCGGGACACCGATGATCACGCCGTTGGCAATCCCTGTGGCGTACTCCTTGGCCAGGTTCACCTTGTTGGCCGGGGAATCCTCTTGTAGGTCAGTGTCGGGAATAGCATCGCCAACCTTGACGAAAGCGTGTGGCGTGCTGTGAAATTGGCGAACAGCCAACGGGCGAATAGGGCGAATGGCCGTGGGTACACGACGGATGGCGCGGAAAGACATTGTTGCGAGTCAATATAAAAAAAGTACGTAGTTGTTTACCTTGTTACGAAACTGAAAAAAAGAAGATAGTAGCTTGTCTCAATACCGGTCAGTTGATGAACTGACGTTGTGGTTTGGATACATGAGCAGCTGTGTTTCATGAACACGGAGCTTGGGCCAGCTTACTGTATACAGGTAGCTTCCCTGCCTGTCGCATATGACGTTATGAGCAGAAGACCGTGCGGTACCAGTGGAAGCATCTGTAACAATACACTGTACATACCTACCAATACTGTGTGGTACTTACAGTGTAAAGAGTGATGTGCACACTATGACTGTGCTTACTTAATGTAACTCAATATGCTGTACCATTTTAGTCAGTTATGCGTCGTGGAGAGACTCGCTTGTCCAATTTCTGAACTGCTACACTTGATATCTTGCAAGCTACAGACAGCACACAGGAAATCAAATGGAACGGGCAAACAGGAGACCTTGAGCACTTACAGTACATATTATAGCTACGGCAAGTTATGATAGTAGTTCCAGACCTGTTGAGATCCCACTCGAATCGGTCCTCCCTTTAGCCACACTATCGACACGCTACCCATGCGCTACCCTTGAAGGAAGTTCTCCAAGACCCTTGTATTTCTTTCTTTAAAGGGATTGTCTCTCCGGCTTCGAGTCTCTCGTCTGAAGTGGAGATGACACATACATGGGTTTGCAAGGAGATGACTTCAGATAGGGACATGAGACGAGACTAATCTCGGAGAAGGACCATATTACTATACCTGCTACGGCAGTACATACAGCCTACATGTCTTATTATTACCAAGCACGGGCAGGTTATCAGGTTCAGCATACAAAGCTAGATGAACGACTGATACCGACCTAGGCATACACGAAACACGAGCTTCTCGAACATGGACTCATCTGAGAAGAAAAGATGGTGCCCAAACGTGCCATCGATGTCTCAACCTCAGCCCTTGAACGCTAAGACGAGCTAAAGCTCCGAAGCGCCAAAAGACTCGAGCTGGAGTCTGGGGAGAGCGGGAGAGTCGGACAGCTTTGCAGTTGGGTTCACTAGCTCAAACCCATTCTTTACCCCGAGCCCCGTTTCATATTTTCCTCATCAACTGCCCTGTCGCCCAAGCTCAGATCATGGTGCTTAGCAACCAACCTACCGGTATGGAAGACCCGGAGTCCAGTCAAGGTCACCTCGAATATAATCGCTGTGCAGCAGCATATAAGACGGACATCCAGCTACAAGACTAGGTTAAGAAGTTCGGCCTAAGGTGGCGTGTGGTATGCATCACATGTCAGTCACAGACCGTTTCGGCTATCTCGCCGATGCATGTCCCCTGGCTCCTGTCAAGGTACAGCAGTACTACGGCAGCTGTTTGTTCTCGAAGGGCAGACTTGACATTCTCGGCGGCGATGGCTATCGAAAATCTGTGCTCACTCGCTTCCCAACTCTCTAACCTTGTAGTTTACTACCGCACGTGGCCGAATCCAGCCGAGGATCCACGATATCTGTGTGATTACAGAACTCGACATGGAGAGTTCAATAGATAAAAATGATGAGAAACTAGTCTCTGGGCAGAGCCTAGTGTGGTGCTGGTATTTTGGAGTATGTCCGGAGTAGTCGATATAGGATACCATGTCTGTTAGTAATAAATGCTTAGCCAGTCCCTCTCCTCTTTCTGTCTCTTTTTTTCTGGGCTTCTGGGTTGGTCAGTTTCGAGACTCCCTCTCGTCTCGGCGCACATGTTCCCTCCAAAAACAAACACCGCGCCGTAGGAAGCAATCCCGGCGACATGTCCCGACAGCTGCCCGAGGGAGCCGAGGGCGCCGTCGCGGTCGCTATCATATACTCATCCATCAGTTGGGCATGTTCGGTGCTCATCGTGTGGCTCACGTGGGCGCACAAAGAGCGGCTTTCATGTAAGTCCGCCCAAGCATGAGCCGACTATCATACCAGACTTTCTTAAGTTAACCAAGCTTGGCCATCTCTCTAGATGTCGCCTGCTTGGCATACTACTCCCTCCTCAGCACGACGGCGTCGATAATACAACAGATCCACGACGTAGCTTGGTGGCGCGACATTGCGATCGAGCAGTATAGAAGAAAGGCGGCAAACCCCAACCGCGGCGAAGTGTACATTGCAAACGGCTCAAC
The DNA here is from genome assembly GCA_022385605.1 of Xylariaceae sp. FL0594. Classification (NCBI taxonomy): domain Eukaryota; kingdom Fungi; phylum Ascomycota; class Sordariomycetes; order Xylariales; family Xylariaceae; species Xylariaceae sp. FL0594. Next base: position 241,878 of record MU280772.1, read on the forward strand.
AGGCGTCGATCTGGTTCTTTACTACATCCGTATGGGCACACACTTCCTACCTCCCCCCTACAGATACGACTCCAAGACTTGAAATGAGGACAGAGGACTGACAGGTAATATTATGGGGGCAAAGAGTTCTACAGCTATATCTCGCTGTCCTTATTCGTGCTCTTCTGGTAAGCACCCCCCCCCTCCTCTCCTCTTGCTTGCTGCCTCGGTGCAATGTGGGTGCTTATAACTGGGACGACTGTAGGGCTTCCGCACTTGCGCAATCCGTGTACGGACTGCTTGAGAAACCAGCATGGAAGAAAGTGCTGCGTAGAGTGAACGCGAGCGGGAAGATCGCTTCGGCCGTCTTGCCTCTCATCTTCGTGTTGGGTATCCAGGCGCAACACTTCCGGCACGAGGCCGCGAATGAGAATTATGGCTTGCTTATCGGTATCCCCTGTAAGCTTTTCCTCTCTGCCTCTCGTTCTCCGTCTCCTTCCTGGTCTCTGTCTCGGCAATTTCCTAGCAAGAGAGACTGGGCGATGCTAACAGTAGGCTGTCCAGTCCTCATAAGTCTAAGTCTGGGAGGCCTGCTCATGCTGGCCATCCTCTTCCGCTACGTACAGAGTCGCTGGATGCTGGTGCAGTTTGATCCGCACAATAACGGGAGCAACGGTACCAGCAACACCAGCATGAAAGGCCGGATGCCTACCACACAAGGATCGTCGGCGCAAAGACGAAACAAGGGCATGTACGACAAGTGGCTGATGACACGTTTCAGCATCGCCTTCGTAATTTTAGCGTATGTCAAACACCTTAGATCATAGGAGGTTCATTGGTTGACAAAAGAGCAACAGGGTATTCCAACTCTCGCTTATCCTCTTCGACCACACAGCCCGTGAGAACGCACGCAAGGACATCCTGGCCGCGGCGCCGGACCTGAGTGCCGAGCGCGCGTCGGCTAGTTTCTACCTGTTCCTCCCCGGCAACACCCCCGGGATCGCGCTCTTCATCGTCTTCGGCACGACGGCCACGTTCAGGGCGTACATGTATCAGGCGTTCATGCCGCATCGGTGGCGGCGGCGTCATCGGCTCTCGCCTACGCATGCCCATCTACACCACAGTTACACCAGGGGAGCGACGACGGCAGCGGGGGCTATGACAGCTGAGGAGCTGTCGCGCGGCTCGAGCACGCGGATCGGGCCCGGCTATGGTGTGACAGTTGGGATTGAGGCCGGGGCTGGGGCGGGGAGGAGGAGGCAGGGAGAGCAGGATACGGATACCGATATGGACACCGATGCGGATGTGTTTTACCTGCGAGACGTCGTCAAGGAGAAGAATATGAGTACCCCCGTCGTGACGACGACGATAACTTCGACGACGAATTCGGAGAGTACGCCAAAGAGTAAGACCAAGACGAAAACGAATGCACATACACAATCATCATCGCCCGGCGCTTACAGTTATTACTACAACGACGACAGCGACAGTTCCGGGATCCCCCTTTCTGAATACAGTCGCAAACAGAACCAAAACCACGACTACAATGATTATAACGACGAGCAAGAACAGAAGAAGAAGAATAGAAACAAGAAGGATGAGCAGCAGCAGCAGCCTGCTAAGCCAGGGAGAGCAGTGATGATACCCATATCCATTCCATATAGCAGATTTCACAGAGACAGAGACAGAGACAGGGCCCGAGATCTAGAACTGGGGCTGGGGCTAGAATATGTGAGCAAGAATGAGGATGACATTGAACAACGGCAGGAGTAAGGTTAGTCAGGACCGGGACACACACAGATCACCAGTATCCGTCAAAGGGTCCGGTATATACTTAAGTAACTGAATGAATGAAGAAAAAAAATATTGAAAAAGATCCTTCTTGAAGTCCAGCCTTGCCTTAAGTATCTACCTACTAAAACTTAACCTTAACCTAGTCAGTCCACCGTAATTGCTTGCCTTGCCATGTCTCAAACAAAGGGAGAGGAGGTGGAGAGGGGAAGGAAGGAAAGCCAAGGGGAAATAAAAGAATGAATGAAATAATACTTAGGTTAGGTTAGGTAGAAAGTTGCACAAAGAGAAAAAAAGCATGGAAAACCCCAAAACCAAACAAACACAAACACATGGAAGGTATAACACTCACTTTCACATACAAGCCTTATCGCTAATAACTAGGTGCTTAAGTATATAATGTACGCATACATACTCCATGCCATCCATATATGTCCCAGCCAGGGCTAGTTAACTCAACCAACATGACTCCCACCCCCTTCCCTTACCCCTTCCCTTACCTCCCTCCCTACATAGTTAAGGTACGTTAACATACATATTTTGTAACACCAACACTGAGAAATGTAAATGTGATGTGACAAACATGGAACACCTTTCACCAGCTCATCGCTCCTCCCCATCCTACACCCCTTGCCTCCCCTTCCCCTTCCCCCTTTTCTCCCTCCCTCCCTCCGTCCCCCTTGTGCGAGTGTGTGTGTGTGTGTGTGTGTGTGTGTGTGTGTGTATGAGTGAGTGTATGAGTAGGGTTAAGTGCGTGTGTCGCACCCCAATATTGAATATACACGCACACATGTATCCTTTCTCGCCCTGATCCATATCCCTTACCCTTTTCATCCACACCCTCACTCCCGTCATTCCTCCTTCCAAACACCCACACACAGTAAAGTTGATTGAAGTCCCCTACAAACAAACAAACATACCACCCCCTCTAAATAGTATAGTACATCTCATTACAAAACATGGAAGACAGAAAAGAAACAATTGCCTAGGTTAGATCCTAGGCTAGCCTGTTTGTTTACTCTCCTCAAAGACAAAAAAAAAAAAAAAGAAAGAAAGGCCAACCTAGGTGAACTATCACTCGATCAATCAGTATCGTCCTCAATCACTTAACCTTAAGCAGAGAAGAAGAACACTTTCATTTCATTCACATCCATTCTGACAAAAGTGAAGTTCTGTCTGTCATGCCCTACCTACTTTCCTATATAGAGGAGTAAGGTTAAGAAAAAAAAAAAAAGCAAAGCGATGCTAAATGATAAGTGAAAAAGACAAGAAACAAAAACAAAACATAACAAAAAATTTGCCATTCTTATCCTCTACTCCGGGGCCAAGTTTCCGAAAAAAAAATAAAACCGCTCTTGTCTATCTACAGTATCTCGTAGAATTACAAATGAAAAGTTGTTAGCGACGTGTAGTGTTGCTCCTCAGGTCGACGTTAAAGGACCAGCGACCTGTTCAGTTCGGAAACCGGTTAGTCACATCTGAGGGTAAGCATGAAAAAAGACATCAATCAAGGGGCTTACCATTAGCAAGGTTTTCGGCGGTATCTTGCAGCAGAATCACACGACGCTTGTTGCAGTACGCCGTCTTGTCCATCATGTCTACCTTCAGCTTCGCGTCGGCCAGTTCTGCTATCGGCTTCTCAAACATTTCCGACAGGGCCTCGACAGCCATTTCCAGATCCTTCTGGTTGTCCTCGAAGATCTCGGTGAGATTGTTCCGGGCGAGATAGAAGGCAAAGGCATATGTCCACTTGAGAGTCTGACGACAGGTCTGCAAGGCCTGGGAAGCCATGTTCAGATACTGAACCTCTATCCACGACATGCCCGAGGCCGTCTGGAGCTGCACCATCTTCTTCTCCGTCTTCTGGTAGATGTCCTTGTCGAGACGGGCCGACTGCTCGTGGTTGGCATAGCGGTTGTAGTAATGGAGATACCTCTCCAGGGACACCCTGGACTTCGCCTGGGCATCCCTGGCCTCGGTCCCGCTCTTCTCCTCGAACCGGTTGCAGTTGTACCAACTCGTGCCATGCTCTGACCACAAGCCCATGCACATCCAGCAGAACTCGTGTTTGCATTTCCGGCACGTCATGTGGTTGCAGCCGCCGTTCTTCTCGATGGTCGAGTTGCACTTGGGACACTCCTTCGTGTTGGCCGATATCCAGTTCGCAGTCTCGCTATCGTCCGCGCACTTCTTCAGCCACCGTTTCACAAGTTCGCAAGGCGCTGGCTGGTGATCGCTCAGGATGCAACCGAAGCAGAACCGGTAGCCGCAGTCGCAAACGACCGTCGGCACAACCTTCTCAAGGTCCTTCTTCTTCACAGCACACTTGATGGCGTTGGCGCAGTCGGGCGCGGGACACCACTTGAGCGTATCGTTGTCTTCCACAAATGTGCGGTTTAACAGTTCTCGGTAGCGAGCCTTGAGATCCGGGGTGACCAGGAGATCCAGCGACCGCGAGTCTATGATCCGGGAGCATCCGTCTGACGGGCACTGGATCCGAGCGGCCTCGCCCTCTTCGCGGATCTTGTGCGTCAGGTATTGTCGGTAGCAATCGACGCAATATCGATGCCCGCATCTCATGGCGAAGGTCTGCAGGCCCTCTTCGTCTTCGCAACATATTTCGCACATGAACCCGGGTATCGCCTCCAGCTTGGGCGGGCTGGAGTTGCTCGGACCTAGGCCTGCAGCCTCTAGAACCTCGGCGGGACGCTCCATGTATTCGATGCCCAGTCGATCTCTATCCCATCGGAAATAGCGAAAAAGGATGGCTATGTCTTCCCTGCTCAACTCTAGCACGGGTAACCACTTGTCTATCATATCGTCTTGCTGACGTTGGATGTCGGCGGGGCTGAAGACACGGTAGCTTATGTTATAAGGCATGGCCGGCTTCTCGTCCACCTTCTCGTCCGTAACCTGGTGGGCGTCGTCAGGCTCGTCAAATTCGTCGAACACTAGGAAGATGGGCTTTGTTAGACAAATGTATATGTAGCGTGGGGGGAAGGCAACAACTCGGGAAGTCCTTTTCTATGCAAGAACACGCGTTGAGACTTGGCGGGAGGGGGACAGAAGCGATTCAAGAATGTTAAAACAAAGAACGAGTTGAAGAAGACGAGGTACACACCATCATCGGCGTCTGACATGTCATTGTCGGTGTAGTCTTGCATCGTGTATTCGTCACTCGATATGTTGAGCTCATCGTCCGAATCCATGCCTGTGACTGGGGTTGGAGGAGTTGCTGAGGCGAGCAACCGCTTGGCGGGTTGGGTTTCGGAAGGAGTTGAGCCGGTCGCCACAGCGGCCTTCCGCTTCCTCGTGATGGGGGGAATCGTGTCGTTGGGGAGGGAACGTTGGGGGAAATGCTCGTTGTTGGGCGAGCCGCAGGTGACCTTGGATGACGGTTCCCAAAAATCGGATACTGGGACAGGCAGGAAGGCAGGAAGGCAGGCGCGCTCGAATAGTAGATGAGCGTCAACAGCGGGTTGATAGGGTGAGGTAGGTATGTAGAAAAAAGGCGAAGATGAGCAGACGTGCGCTTGGTTGTGGTTTCCGTAGAGGCCGGTGGCTGCGGGCTGGCGGTTTTGACGACGATAGATGACAGGTACCTATGTACGATTGTGGGCCGTGGCGAGAGTGATGCGGTGTGAGTCGCCAATTTGAGGATCGCCAAACGGGAAGCGGGAGCGGAGGCGCAGGCTGGGTTGGTGTCGTCGGTTGGAGCAGGTAGGTTAAGTAAGGAAGTAAGTAAGGCGGTCGGCTCTCGGTCTAGTACTTACGTACTTACTTACACTTGCGAAATGGGCGGCGGCGAGCGACGAGTTAATTGTATCAACCTAAAAGACGAAGGGAATCTACCAACAGCAGTACACATTGTCTGGAACTTGAACAGTTGTACCAAATACCTTCTTTAATCTGTGACAATGGTGAGAAGAACGGAGGGAGCGGATGTCGTACCCTGTAGGTGGTACAGGAATGTACCGAGTAATGAACGAGTGGGTGCGACGGAGGCGACTGACGCTTTTGATAGGTACAAGTCAGCTCACCAACTCCTAGTGGGTGGTGGAGGCGCTTTGGCACCTGGACAATGGCCATGTAGCATGACCGTGTCAAACACACCCTGGGGTGGCACCTTCCTCTGAACAGAGTCCATAGGGTTGAAGATAACGAAGCATCGCTGTCTCTTCTGTTAGTCTGGCTGACTGCATGAGCAAAAGGGTTGAGAAGAAGTTGGATGAGAGTTCAACACACCCATCACCCACCTCACCCCCATCACAGTCCACACCTTTGAAGCCTCTATACGATACCCGCGTCGTTTCGAAAACCACGTATATCATCCAAAACCTAAAGACACAGGCAGGTAACTTGTCAAAAACATCGGGGTTGGGCATCTTCACATACACCATTAAGCGGCCAGCCCAGGTGCAGGCAGATTCGGGCATCAGATTACCACCTCACACATTCAGATTGGAGAGAGCTCGGTCAATAAAAGTTTTATATAGAAGGTATTGGAATCAAGCCAGCCGGTCAAGCTGTGCTGGCCAGTGCTGGGCTCTTGAAGGTCTGGGTCACTACCATCACATGACCTGCGTCAAGTGTGACGATATATAAGAGGGGCCATGTACCTCCAAATCAACCACCGCCAGCGCTTACATCATAATTCATACCCTCTCCATTCGCGAGATTCATGCCTCGTATCATCCTGTCATCTTGTCGATACTTATTAGATACTGCTAGCCTCGCTAGTCTAATTGTATCTGTACTGTGACAGATCTATCATTCTTCTTCCTGCCTGTTCTCCAACCCCATCTTTCAGCTCTTCCGTGTCACTCTCCGATATCAAAAGGTCCTCGCTGCCGACGGGTTTGTAAGGGGTCGCTCCCACGGCCTGTGGAAGCGATACAAAGGCTGGGTTGACCGGGATCAGATCCAGGCTCAGCCGGTCAAGACTAGAACGTTGAAGTGGGCGAGGAGCGCTGAACAAGAGTGCAGAGGACCGCATGCTCTGTGCGATGGCTTTCTTTCCGAGTCTCTGCAGCGGCGTGAGGAGAGGTGTTGTAGCTGGCGTGGTTTGGGCCGTGGATGGCTGACGAGCCGCAGACGATGGAGCCAGTGAGAAGAGCGAGCTTCTCGCCGAGGACGTGGTGCTGATTCTCCTTGATTGCCGTTGCGACTCGATCGACGTTTCAGGCGCATACGCGAAGCGGTCCAGTGACTCCAGACTAGGCTTTGGAGGCGTTCCAGGAACAGTAGCCGCTTTGTCATCATGATCCTGGTTCGATAGAGCGTCCGGTCCAGTAATATCGTCATCCTTAGATATCTCTTGTTTGCTAGTCTGCAAACTTTCGCCCTCATATACCGAAAATGTCTTGCGGCGATCATGCCGGTTGGACCAGCCGTCGAAATCTGGAAGTTCCAACAAGACTTGCTCTATTGAGTCATCTGACATTAAAAGTCCTTCGTCGTCTCGCTTCGTTTTTGTTTCGACCTTCGATCCGTCTTGTACAAAGAACTTGCTCTTCTCCTTTCCTTGCTTCAAGTCAACAGCGCCGTCCTCACAGAGACGTGCCTTCTTAGGCGGTCTGGGGCTGATTCCCACTCTTGCATTGCTGTTGTGAGTGTTGCCATTATGGACAGCCGCTGGCTCCGCCACTGCCCCAGTGGTTGTTCGACGTGATTGTGATGCCAAAGTCCGACCGCCGTTGGTGAGTAGATTTGTAATGGGTTCGGTCTGACGGCGTGGCACACGCGGTGCGCCCCCGGACTGGTTGAGATACGGCCGTGGTGGGCGGCGCTCCTCGGCCTCAGCATTAGTGATGTACGGTCTGGGGAGTGGAAAGACGATCTGTCGGACCTCTCCAGTTGACGTGCGTTGAGGGTTGGGGCCGAAAAACGCAGTGTCCATTTCTCCCAGCGGAATTCGCCGATGGCGACCAAAATACGACTCAATCGGCTTGCCGGGTGCGGGACTCCGATAGGTGCCTGATGCGGTTCGTTTCTTGGGCGATGAGGGCGTAGAGACTGTGAAAACAATCTTGGAGATGGGATCGACATCTCCCGTTGCAATTTGTCGGGCCATCGCGGGCTCCACCGAGCTTCCAATGAAAGGAAGCTTTTCTAAGCTGAGATTTCCCGGAAGAGCGGTAAGATTGACGAGTTGTTTGGCTGTCGGGCAGAATGCCCATTGGTATAGGAAAGTCTGTTCCGCTTGCTTGAAGAGGGTCAGATAGTCTTCAGGAACGCGGTGTTTGCCCTCGAACTGAAGCATCCGCACAACTCGGTCGACAGTCTTGTGTTTCCGGAGCATTCGATGTGCCGTCTTCAGCCCGAAATTCGGAAGGCCATCGAGGTAGTCGCATCCACTTAGAATTGCCATGCGTCTGAACATGGCGTCGTCCCAGCCGATGAAGGAGACCTCACGGCAGGCATTGAAGTCACGCCGGTTGATCTCAATGCAGTGGCCATACTGGTCGAGCTTCGTGATGAGACGTTTTGCGCCAAATACCAAGAGATCCGAGTCGTCAGAGATGATGCCGCTGATGATCCCTTTCCGTTCAAGGTAGACTAGCTGGGCGTCGGCCTCGTATGGAGCCACGACGTAGGAAACGCCAGCACGCTTCAAGGCTTCGATGAGATGTCTGGCCATCTCGGGCGTGACATCGATCGCCTTCTGGAGCTCTTGATGAGCTTGCGAAGGCTTTCCAGCTTTCAAAAGTTCCAGGCCTGCCTTCCGAGCCTCCTCCCTACGCTTCGCACGGGAGGCCTCGGTAGCAGCTTTGCTAGGAAGGAAATCACCATCAAAGACGAGATATGGCTCTACACCGAAGTGCCGCGCCATGCGGACGCGTTTCATCGCGAAGTCGACATATCTGTACAATGTCAGAGCCTCTATGGTCAACTAAGGGCTGACTGACTTACTTTCGGGTTGGCTTGCCCTCGGCAAGTTCAATGGCACATGAGATGGCGCCTCGGTGCAGCCATCCATAGGCATCTACGCCGAAGGTCTCTCCCTCGTATTTCTTCAATTCAGTTGGACGATGGATGGACTTGAGCAATGGCAGTAAACCTGGTTGCAAGTCAGTATGACAACGGGACTCTTGTAACAAGCGAGGGAGGCTTGTGTCAGCTGCGGGAGGGGAGGTGGCAGAGAGGTGTCTTCATCGTTACACCATACCTTTGATACCCATCTTGCATATCTTGCATGAGATGGAACACGGGCTGGTTGTTGAAGTAGTCGTCCCCACCCGTTAGTCCGTCAGCTGCATGGCCAACAGGTTCCAGCCGGAGAGATCAGAAGATATTCCAGGTATCAACTGGATATGACTTGCGTAACTCCAGACGACAGTGGACAGTACCCAGGCTCTTTAAAGGTGTGGATGCTGAGAGAAAGATTGTGGCGGGACTCTGGTAAAGAGCTACGCCGTAACGCCGGACGCCGTACACGAGACGAGACGAGACTTTGTGAGAGAGATGCAATCTACAGGCCGCTGGCACTGCAGCAAACGAAGGCAAACAATGGCAAACGAAGACGCTTGAAACAATGTTGGCTGGTTTGCAAATGACAATAGCAAGTGAGCAAAGAGAGTTGAAGGGAAAACGGGCCTTCGAAACACTCAGTACCTGGGGCGAAAGAAATGTGTTGAAGGTCTGGTGCAGGAAAGCTACGACGCGCAGTGTCAACTTTGGCAGGTGTAGTCTAGTCTAACAAGGTTCCAGTTCGCGTTGCGGTACTGCTGTACCGCGACGGCCTTGTAATTTCCATTTCCAGAGCAACGTGGGGTAAAAGAACCCGCTCTCTGTACCTAAGGCACTCTATTACCGCTATTGTCTGTAAAGCAGTTAGGTTACTGCTGTACTGCTGTACAGCACCTCAGCCGCATCCATGGTAGCTTAATAAGTACATGACTTTAGGTACCTACAAACCTGCATGCTCCATCTCCAGAGTCCAGACTGGATTCTCCACAGAGAATATGCCCCACCAAAAAAAAACTAAGTTCATCGCCCTGTGAGCGTCTGTGTTGTAGATACGACTAGGTCAGGTTAACCTGGGACTTGACTTCTGCCTCTTGATCTCTCTAAGCATCATTGGTATCGAGAAAGCCGATATCAACATTAACCTTCTCCCTCTCTTTCGGTGAAAACCTGATCTTCGTTGCCCGCCATGCCGAAAACTTTAGAGCGCACGCGGAAAGCAATCGCCAAAAAGAAGGGCACTGTAGATTCCCTTCACCAATTTTCCAGAGACTCTAAGAGACTTCACCGTGCATCGGTGAGAGATGAGAGGCTCGAGAAGATTGCTGCTGCGAGGAAAAAGAGGGATAGGCCATATAGTACGTCGGCGCGGATCATATCGTCAAGTAGAGTACTGTTACTAATTACTTATGTACCCGCACACAGTCGAACGGGCTGCGTTTTTTCAAGAAGGGGTGAAGCAGAATGGTGGCCAGCCCCTGGCCCTTGGCAGCATACAAGAGCTCATCCAGACGTATGCAGAAGTCAACCTCCCTGATAGCCTGCTTGTGCTTGTGCTGATGTTCCCCAGATATCTCCATCAGTATGACGACGAACTCGATGAGTTGAAGAAAGCCCGGAGACCGGGTCAGCCTGCCAAGCCGAAGGAGGACCTTGTAAAGATGAAGATTGCCCAGCTGCAGAAGGAGTATCAGAATGGCTTCCGTATGTGTGACCTCGCATCCCAGCCAATCCGAGCCAAGCTGACCGTCTGCAGTCCTCCCAGCCATCGACACACAGGAAAATGCCACTTTGGTCGAGAAGTGGGAGGGTTCCTGGTCGTATCTGACTACCTTCAAATGGGCGAGAGTATGGCCGGATGGCCGGGTCCAGCCTGCCAGTTTCCCGCCCAAGGGTGATCACTAAGCCACCGGGTGCAAGCATCGAGCCCTGCCGTGACGCTAAAACGGGCCTGCCCGCTCTCAAGCTCGTTTCGGCTAATCTTGCTATTCGCGACGACGCCTCAGGGGATGCGGGCCACCGGCGCAGGGAGCCGTCAGCGTAGGACTCGGTCGCTCGCTCACCCTTTGGCTAAGTATCCAGGTCCGGTTACGGGAGGCTGCGGGACTCGGCTCCTCGCATCGGCGTATTGCGGCATTCCAGGGCACAAGCCTGTTTCGCGCCAAGCACACCTGCGATTCACGTGGGACCAACTGCGCTATCCGGCTCGGGGGGCATTCTGTCTCCCACAAGCCATCTGGTTTCAACCCTGTGCCTAGCCTTCGCATCCTCAAAGCCGATTCGCCCTCGATGCGGTCGGCTTCCCGGCACCTTTGCAGTTGGGGTAAACCCCGGGAGACATTCAGATTCCCGCCAACACCCACCAGCCGATACCATGTTGCTTGAAATCGGGTACTGGTCCCACCGAAGCCTGTTCTTCCGCCCATATCTCTCCTGCCATCCTTCGGACCGCCTCTATGCAGCCATCTCGGGTTGGCGCTTGGTTTGACAGCTCGGCTCAGTGGGAAGCCGGCAGTACACCAAGTCCAGATTCTTCCGCCGGGTACAGCACCAAAGATCTTGAGGAAAGTCCTCGCACTGGTCTTCATTGAGACATCAAGATGGCGGACTCAGGAGCCATCCCAATTGGAAATACTAAAATGGCGCACGACTCAAAGCCAGCCTGAGAATTTTCGCCCTGTGGTTTACAATCGCCAGTCGTGGGCATATGATGGAACAAGTGTCAACCTTCGACGAGGCACGATAGTTTATGCGTCGATAGCTCATAATTCACATGCGGCCTGTCTATGGCACACGTTGTGGCCTGGTCCTAGTTCTCGCGGACGTAGCAAAGAATATATCAATATCATGTCGCCCCTATTGGTTCCATGGGTATCGCGGCGTATCCCCGGTGGGCCCTGATAGAGTGTGTGGCAGAGCGCACTACGTGACCTGTTGCCCAAGTGGCACATCATGATGGCACGCCCTCAATGGTATAAAGTTGCTACGATATCTACGTCGGCCTGAGTCCATGTCCGCTACTTCGGTGCCCGACGGACAAACCCACTCGTTTCTTTCCAGTCTTCTCATTCACCTCTTGTGGCAAACTTAACAGCCGCACATTTGCTAAACACAAAAGTCGGCATAGTTATCCACCTCGAACATGTGTGGATATATCACCCATCTAAGAACGTGTGCCCTCTGCGCTGAAGAGGAGACGATCCTTATTTCAGAACAGCCATGCCCAGCATCAAAGCGAGGCGTGTTCGGTTCCTGCGGGCGAGGTGTTACTAGCAAGGACAAGCGCAGCAATGCTCCATACCAATGCTGGAGATGCAAGCAACAAATCAACCGAACACTACACGTGCGGTCGCCGAGGATGAGACTTGTGTGAAGTGTTCCGCCGTTGGAACATACAAGAAGCCCCTGAATCGCAGAGCAAGGCCTTCGAGTACTGAACGGTGACGGCAACCGGCCAGACGGACGCCATGGTTCATACGATACATACCGCCCCTAACGTGTTTTTCGGGGCCACGCTTGAAAGCAACGACCATTGGATACTTAATTGGAAACACATAAACGACATGGGTTGTAGTAGGGAGATCCATGCAGCTTCCGGGGACAAAAGTGGGCATTCATTTCACACGGAAAAACAGCAAGACAACGCAATGGTACTGGCAACAGGGCCGGCCCCTCAAGCTTAACAATGCGAAATAGTAAAAACACGAAGACTGTAAAATTTCAAAGATGCGTATGAATTTGATGTTCTAGGGTATGCATGCTTGTGTATCTTATATGTACACTTTTGGGTGTTAAGGCTTTATTAACGTCGGCTTTCTCCTCGTTGTCTTCAGACTTCAGCCAAGCCAATGTCTTCATTCTCGCTGACTGACATATAAGGGTACTTCTAGTATACACCCCCACTTTTTCAAACAGGGTCCATTTAGACGGATCCAGTCACATGCCGTCCTCGCCAGGAAACCTGAAGAGCTGCAGGTTTGTAGATAGAGAGCAATTGTCGGAATTTGGACAGACCGCTATGTTGCAGGTAGCAATTGAGGGTTTAGATTTCTCTGTACGAACACTGGTAGCTTCTGTAGCAAAGGAGAAGTCGTGGAAACCCAGTGAAGATGGACCTGTCTGCTTCGAGAAGCTTATGTGGGGCTCTTAGGAAAAGGGACAACTTTGGGAGGGACCTATCTGAATAGTGGGCTCCTTGATTGCTGATTGGCCTGTGCAGAAAGAAAATCTCATTGCGACGTCAAATAGAGATTGATGGCGAGCAAAGCTCTTCAGCACATATCCGTACAATTCTACCATTACCAACTCCAAGACACGCCCTTCTCTTACCCTCATCCTTTATCACACGACCACCACCAATACCCATATCACGACCCCTTCTGTATCTCTGATTGTCTGTAAACTCAATTACCCCCAGCAAATAAACTCAGTTCGGCACGATGATGTCCCTTCGAGCTGTTGCGCGATCCGCGCCTCGCACCCTGACTCGCCTCAGCACAGCAGCTATCCGACAGACTAGAGTGGCCCAGCCCAGTTCCCTGTTGAGGGCGTCATGGGCGCCCATCCGCACAACACAGCTCGGCGCCAGCTTCTCCACAACCCCCTTCAGACGGGCGGCCGACAACGAGGTTGACCAGGAACTGCTGGCCAAGCTCGAGAGCGAGCTGCAGTTCGAAAACGAGATGAAGGAGAACGAGCAACTGCCCGCCAGCATCAAGGACTTTCTCGACAACAGCCCCTTCGAGCTCAAGGACGAGCCCGGCAAGCAGGATGTCTACCTTGTCCGGAAACACGGCGATGAGACGTAAGGTGTTCTTTTGGCATTCTTCCACCACGGCTTGAGTGATTATTTTGAAGACTTGTTTGTTTATTGGTCGCTGACCCATTTATGTGCAGCATCACTGTCTCTTTCTCCGTCTCGGACCTTTCCAACTACGACCCCGACGTGTATGACGAGGACACCGCGCTGAGCGACGAGGAGATGGACACGCCCGAGGGCAAGCAGCTCGCCCAGGCCGAGGCGGAGGAGGCGATGGAGAACGACCAGGACCACCTCGTGCCCTGCCGCCTGAACATCGTGGTGGAGAAGCCCGGCAAGGGCGCGCTCAACATCGAGGCCGTCGCCCAGGACGGCGGCATCCTGGTCGAGAACTTCTACTACTACAAGGACGCCAAGATGGCCCACAGCGCCAACCCCGAGGCCGTCCACGGCGCCGAGGACGTCTACCCCGGCCCCCCCTTCGGCAGCCTCGACGAGGACCTCCAGCTCCTCATGGAGCGCTACCTCGAGGAGCGCGGCGTCACCCAGTCCCTCGCCCTCTTCGTGCCCGACTACATGGAGATCAAGGAACAGCGCGAGTACCAGGCCTGGTTGAAGCAGGTCAAGGACTTCGTCGCCGCCTAAGCGAATTCTCCGTCAAAAAACGGCCAGAGAAAGTTGAAGGTGTATGTATGTATGTACGATCAAGGCGGGGCAATGATGAAAAAGGACAACGAAGCATGTAATAATACCAAGGAAGGAGGAAAGAGCCCGGCATTTTCGGGGTGTGTCTTCCATGTAAAACTTCTTTTAACCAACCTCTATACGCAGGTTACATTTGTAGTATAATACGCGATCGCAGAAAGAATCGCTTTGAAACGACTGGGTATGAAAGGAGGATCTTCAGTGGGCAAATACTTAATGTACTCCTGTGACTTACCTAGGATGCGACGCGACGCGACGCGTTTCTCATGTACGACGTTTACGGTATACATTTATCTCATCTTTACCGGGACGATTGTACTAGAATAGATAGAAACTTCCACACTCCATAAATAAATAATATGATATATGTCAAACATTGTTGGTGGTGTTTTTAACCTCATGTGAGCGAATCAATGTTTATCCTACCTCTTTACTTAGGAGGTTAATGGCAGGATATATTATGCACAGACATACACATGTAAGAGCAAAACATGAATTCCCAAGCACATATGTATATTTCTTACTTACTACTACAAGAACAAACGACCGGAAGTTTTTCTTACAAATCAAGGAGATACAAGAGACAGTGCTTCCCTGTCTGATTTTCTCCAAGTCTCCTCTGGTTTTCATCTCCTTTCGTTCCTTCCTTCTTCCTTCTTCTTTGATATATTTCTTCTCGTTTGGAATCACATCCAGAGGCAAAGAATCAAGGGAGATTCGAACGGCCAGAAGAGAGCAGAAGGGATAGAAAGAAAGAAGGAAAAAGGGGTAAAAATTTAGGAAGCCAAGACCTCCATCCGAGCGGACCCGCTGCTGTGGTAGCCCTCGGTGGCGAGGATCTGGTAGTCGTGGCTGCCGAGCTTGAGGCCGGCGTTGGTCCAGGCGTTGAAGTGGTTCTGGAGGGTGACTGTTGTTGCATGCGTGTTAGTTGAGAAGAGCAAGAGCTTGTGTATACTTGAGAGTAAAGTAATGAGAGAGACTGGGGGGGGAGAGCTTACCGGTGCCGCTGGTTCGCTTCTGCTGGCGAACAGACCAGAACTGGTAGAAAGTCGACTGTGTGATGAGGAGATATTATATCAGTTTCACTTGTGTCCCATCCCATGCAGAGAGATAGATATTGGGGAAGGAAAGGAAGTTGAAAAAGGAGAAAAAAAAAACAAAAACTCACAGTCCCCTCGATCGAGGGCTGGTTGACGCGCTGCGTCTGGTAGATGTCGTAGGTGCCGCCGTCGGACTGGATGGTGCCCCTCTTCTGGGCGCCCGAGGACGGGTTGTAAGAGCCGAAGGCCTCGACGACGTAGTACTCGATCAGCGGGTTCCGGGTCCAGCCGTAGACGGACAGGTAGCTGTTGACGCTGGCGCCGTTCCACGTGCCGTTGTACGTCACCACGCGCGACGCTCCCGGGTTCCACCCCTTGCCGGCCACGAAGTTGCCCACATTGTTCCACGTCACGTCGTACTGCCCCCTGGGCCCGTTGTTATAGTTCACGGACCCTTGCCCGTCAGTCCAGAAGGAGTAGAAGAACTATATATCGTGTCGTGTCATGCGTGGCGTTGGTTAGCATGGTGTTATTATTTGCATTGCCCCCAACCGGGAGTCTTCTTTCCTCTCTTTCTATTTCATTTGGAGGTGGGTTCATACCCCATTGTTAGTGCCTGTGCCGGGCGAGGTGCGGGTGAAGAGCTCCATGGGCGAAGCAACGACGGCGCTTGCGGCGGCCGCAAGGGCAACGAGGACGGATGAGCCGAGCATTTTCTCTTATCTTTTTATTTCGAAGCAGCTGAAGCGTAGAGCAAGATCGAAGAGAGCCTGGTAGCGAGATTCTACAGCAAGAACATCCTTTCAGGAGACGGTGTCTTCTTGTTTTATAGTCAATTTTTGCCATCTTAACAGACCAAGTACCTGGTTGATTCTGGAGCCTTTCTGCGGGCACGGCATCTCTGATGATTCAACAGGGTACACAACACTGTCGATCTCGTTGAAGATCAGCACATGCCGGCAGTGGCGAGCCAAACGAACATATGATTCTGGGGAAGGCCAAATTAAGGGGGGTTGGTTGACTTCTGCCGGCGGCTAATAAGCTGATCATGATATCAGCTGCTCAGCATCGTATATAGTGCTCTGAAGCCTGGCTGAGTCGACATGTTGCTATTGGAGACGAGTGAGGCTCTTGGCGCGTATCTGAGCCAATATCGTAACCATGCAAATGTCTTGCCTGACGCTTCAGCTGCGTCCACGGATCGAACTTTATGCGGCAAGCCGCTCACTCATGCGTGCGTGTCCGCCGTGGACCACCGTATAACGCGCTGGTGGTGAAGTAAGCGAGATCTCCAATAACGTCTTTAGAAGGATCGATTGCGAGTGGTATATACTCACCCAGCCGCCGATCGCATTGGACACAACTGATATGGTCTGGGCCTGGACAGGGGATCGAACCACCATAGCTATGATGAGCTAGGAGTCACAAGGGATCTCAAGTCAGCAGACCGTGAGGTACGGGACGGAGGCTGTATGCCATCGCCATCGCCATCACCCGGAAAAGACATATTTCAGCTCCCCGTTCTGTCAGTCTATCCGGCGGAAGTTTTTCTTCCTGGAACGGAAGAAGGAGCTTCATTAATCCACCTCCATAGAACTGGGCAATTGGGTGAATGTTCGAAGTAACATTGAAGATATGCCGGTTAAAACGTCCGGACGCTTGGCCGCCCGTATATGTGCAGAGTGCGGTGGACGTCCCTATAACTGATCACATGGGAGATTTCTTATCCAGTAATTTGCGTGGCGATGAATATGATAAATGAAACCTGAACTCATTTACTGTCTCATTTGATGTCTCTCCTACCATCGACCTTGTCTGACCACCCTCTGAGTTGTTCGAGACGAAGTGTACTGGCATATCCGTCTCCGCGCCCCTTGAGGATGGGCTTGCGTATGTACCTGGCAGCCGCCTTGGCTGCGGCGCCTCTAGCCCAAGGGCACTGTAAGTCGCCATCGTCCCAGGAGTCCGAGTAATGCCCCTGGCCAGTACTGATGTCCCGCTGCTTAGTTGCCTTTGTGCGCGTTGCTTTGAACGGGGAGTGGCAGGCTCCTTTCCGCTTCATTCGGTATGGACGCCTGTACTTTGATGCAACTCTCGAACGAGGGTACGCCGGAGCTGGCATGTTTACGTTGGTGTCTGTAGCAACAAGACCTCGCCGTTTCTGGAGGATTACACGCCAGACTCGGACATCAATGTGCGGGCGTACATAGACCCAACTTACGCCACCGACAAGCCGGATTCGGTCCGTTGCGGGCGCGGCAACATGGACCACGCGGCCGCGACGGACGTGTTGGTAGTCCACGCGGGCGATACCATCGAGGTTGCACACGTCAGAGACAATCCAGAAGACCTGGGGATCGTGGTCTGGGACGGCTGTCCATACGAACGCGGAAGCTGTGTCAGGTATAAGGGCCAAGATCAGCTGGTGGGCAGTTCTCACTTGCAGCTGTCTCTGCCCCATGGACTACTGACATCCTCTGGGTACAGGACATCATGGACATCAACCACCCAGGTCCCTTTCTCGCTCACTTGAGCAAGGTGCCTGAAGGACAAGATGTCCATACTTACGACGGGTCTGGAGACTGGGTCAAGATTTACACGCTCGGCTTGGAAAGACAAGACGTGCCGAACTACCCATACCACTTTCTTGCGTGGAACGGGCCCTATTACCAGAATGGCGAATACGCGTACCGTCTTCCAGGCCGGGTATGACGGAATCCCCGTGTTCGTTGTGAGGCCGGAAAAGGAGTAGTGGCTGACAAGGTGGCATAGTTCCTCTTCAATCTTCCCAAGGAGACGCCGGCGGGGCAGTACCTGCTCCGTTTGGACATGGCGAACCCAGGCAGGGTCAATGTGACGAACGCTCAAATATACGCAACATGTGCCCAGATCGAGGTTGTGGGCGATGCTGGGAATGGAACGCTTCCCAAGGGGATCCGGATCCCGGAGGACATGACTGACGATTCGCCTGGTATATCTCCCCGGGGCAATGAATGCCTCCTCACTCACCTATTGATTGATTGAATTTGAATTTGACTGACGGACGCCTGCAGGAATGAGCATGTCCCGTTCGATGAACAACGGCCAATCCGTCGATGCAGACTATGTGTACGCAGGCGGCCCTCTGTGGGACGGTGTCAACTATGTGCAAGACAAGCCAGAGCTCGACTGAAGAAGATTGAAGATGATGAAGAAGATGAAGATGAAGATGAAGATGAAGAAGAAGAAGAAGAAGAAGAAGAAGAAGAAGAAGAAGAAGAAGAAGAAGAAGAAGAAGCACCAATCGGTTAGATACTTTTAGTGTACGTGATGAACAGCAATTGGGCTGAGAGCGACAACAAACGCGTGTTGTTCTTCCATGTTTGTAAGGTTGTCCACAGAAGAATACAGGTAACACCATACTTTTAAGATGCAAAAGGGCCCAAACCACCACCGCTAGATAGGCTATCCACAGGTGGGCGGATCCTCAGGGCCTTCTGGGTGGATTACCTACAGCAGTAAAGACACAGTATGCTGTACTGCTGTACCTTACTGCGCTAGAGGACCCCCATTTTTTGTCAATTTAGAGGTTGACAGCGAGTGCTCTATCCTGCGCCTATCCTGTACCGACATCGCTACCTCAAACCTGAGGCTCCGCCGCTCCAGGCGTAAAAGACGCCATTTTGTCATAGAACCGCACAATTCGCGCGCAGTCAGGACCAGGACGTCGATGTAGCCTTCCTCTGTTTGACCGCACAATTCGCGCGTCACCATGTACATATATCATAGACATGAACTCGGCTCTTCTCAGTTCTTTTCAGTCAATTGAACACATCGTGCAACCATTCCAGTCTTCGTCTCTGAGTTCAAGAAGATCGCGATCGTACATGAGGTAGCAGAGCGAACTCGCGAGTCGAACTGCCACGTTCAGCCCGTTCAGCCCTTTGGCTGAGCGATTACAACTTCGACCTGGACTTCGGTTTGTCGGTATGACCTGCGCCACCATAACCAAATGCAGATAAAGATGCTATCGGGAGGCCTGGCACGGACCATGCCTCCCTGCTCGATCCGTCTTGGGTTGAACCGATCGGCTTTTGCCTACCGGAGTTCAGACACCATCCACCCATTCCGAGCTTCGACCCGACGAGTGCTTACCACGACGTCGCAATGCCTTCTTCGACGGCCCCAGATGAGCCAGGCGGAGCGCTCGAGACCAGCCGGCCAAATACCCCCCAATAGTTCAGCCTTCGGTTCCTACGCGCGAGGCAAGACAGAAGGAGATGCAAAGCCAGTAAAGGGCCCGAAAGACCCCTTGGCCCCGGATGACAAGACCGTGAAGGAGCAGCGCAAGGCCGACTGGGCCATCATGAAAGAGATGGCACATTACCTGTGGCCAAAGGGGAAGGGCAGCCTGGACACCAAGGTCCGTGTCTCGGTAGCTCTGGCGCTACTTCTGGGTGGGAAGCTCTTGAACGTACAGGTGCCGTTCTATTTTAAGAGCATTGTCGACGCCATGAATGTCGACATTGGCGAGACTGGTGGTACAGCTGCCATGATCGCCGGGAGCATGATCCTTGCCTATGGCGCGACAAGGATTGGTGCTACAGTGTTCCAGGAACTGCGCAACGCCGTCTTCGCCTCTGTTGCTCAGAAAGCGATCCGCAAGGTTGCTTGTGACGTTTTCGACCATCTACTCCGCCTCGATCTCGGCTTCCATCTGAGCAAACAGACCGGCGGCCTCACCAGAGCTATTGATAGGGGAACCAAAGGAATCAGCTTCTTGTTGACAAGCATGGTGTTTCACATCGCTCCGACCGCCTTGGAGATCGGCATGGTATGCGGCATTTTAACCTGGCAATATGGCGCCAGCTTTGCTGCCATTACCCTGGCCACCATGTCGGCCTATACAGCTTTCACAATCTGGACGACCGCGTGGCGAACCAAGTTCCGACGCCAAGCTAACGCCGCGGATAACAAGGCCTCAACTGTCGCAGTGGATTCGCTCATCAACTACGAGGCGGTCAAGTACTTCAATAACGAGAGGTTCGAGGTAGGGAGATATGACATGGCATTGAGAGAGTACGAAAAGAGCTCGATCAAGATCGCCACGTCGCTGGCCTTTCTCAACAGCGGCCAAAACATCATCTTCTCGAGCGCCTTGACTGGCATGATGTACCTGGCGGCAAACGGGGTAGCTGAGGGCTCACTGACAGTTGGCGACCTGGTCATGATCAACCAGCTGGTGTTTCAACTGTCTGTCCCTCTCAACTTCTTGGGGACGGTGTACCGAGAGCTCAGGCAGTCTCTCCTTGACATGGAGACGCTCTTTAACCTCCAGAAGGTGAACGTGTCGATCAAGGAAGTCCCAGACGCGAAGCCCCTTCAGCTTACCCAGGGCGGGCAAATCCGGTTCGAGAACGTCACTTTTGGATACACCAAGGAGCGCCCCATTTTGCGTAACCTGAGCTTGACCATTCCTGCTGGTAAGAAGGTGGCCATCGTTGGACCGAGTGGATGCGGAAAATCCACGATACTACGTCTGCTGTTCCGCTACTACGACACGGAGTCTGGCCGGATCTTGATTGATGACCAAGATATCCGCAGCGTCAAGCTCGACTCTCTCCGCGAAGCTATCGGAGTTGTGCCTCAAGATACACCTCTCTTCAACGACACAATCGCCCATAATATCCAGTACGGCAACATGTCAGCGCCGGAATCCGCCATCGTCGCCGCCGCCCAACGTGCTCGGATCCACGACATCATCAGCAGCTGGCCCCAAGGATATCACACCAAGGTCGGCGAACGAGGCATGATGATCAGTGGCGGCGAGAAGCAACGTCTGGCCGTTTCCCGACTGCTACTCAAAGACCCACCTCTCCTTTTCTTCGATGAGGCAACAAGCGCGCTGGACACCCATACCGAGCAGGCCCTCATGCAGAACATCAACAGTATCCTCCAAGAAAACTCCAAGACGAGCGTTTTCATCGCCCACCGCCTCCGTACTATCTACGACGCCGACCTCATCATCGTGCTCAAGGAAGGTAGCGTGGCCGAGCAAGGCACCCACGAAGAACTGATCAACCGAGGCGGACTGTACTCGGAACTGTGGAGTGGTAAGTTCCCTCACCCCGACGTCTCCAGACCACCAGGTCGCTGCTAGTACTGACGCTTCTATTTGAATTCTAGCCCAAGAGACTTGGTCCGTGAATAATAGTAGATCTTGACCCAATAAATAGGGAAAATAGAAGGCGAAAGAGGAAAAGTTGAGTCGGACTGAACATTTAAATTGTATAATACCTACATAGGCATGTGCATAGAGAAAAATAATAATATTTCGCACTGTGAGTAGCTTGTAGGGGTCAACTGATTGCACAGGACCTTGCTGACTGTGACAACTCCGATTATTAATGTGCACCGTCTTCAAGTTGTCAAGGGCGAACAAAGTGTAATGCTTTTTTTGGGAAACCAATAATTCCCATAATACGTACAGCACGCATTAAAGGGACCATGCTTGCATCTTGACTGGAGGGAAGATGCAGTGTGTCCAAGCGACACGCATACGTGGAAGGTGGCAGGGACATTTCGTGGAAGGTGCTCCGTTCTCCGCAACGTCAACAGTAGGTACAAATTTGGCCACGCTCTGAGATCGGAATGATTATGCAGTAGTAGACACAGCATCTGGGCTAAGGTTAGGCAGGTCCTTCACTGGCAGCTGCAGGGCCATCCCTTGGTCGTGTCATCCTGATAAAGTCCGGGCGAAGAAGACAGTTTGCAAATTCGGAGCTTATCATGCGTCTCTTGGTTGGGCTATCGGGACAGCCGGCTGTGATACAAAACGTTGAGACCTGGCATTTCAACATCCCGCGATTTTGCGATCTGGCATAGGAGGGAGGGAGGCGCTCAAGCAATTTAATATGTCTGCATTTCGCTTACGCCAGTGATGTGACGGGTCAGGAGTCAGGACTGATCCTGTTCTGTGCCTTGCGCACGCAAAATTGCATGTAAGGACCGTGTACAGTTGTACTAAGGTTAGATAATGCGTCCTTACCAGAAAGAAATAGCGGTGATTATGTGGTCGATTGCTGCTGGCCAGCTGGAAGGGGATCATATCCACATGGCCCCCGCCTCGTGAGGGCCGTCGATTAGCCTCTTTTTTCCCGGCATCAAGCTCGCTGTCGTGGGGCTGCAGAGACGGATCAGAGTGGGGACCCAGACAACTCGCAACCATTGACATGGCAGCCGACGCATCTCGGTGGAGCCACGATGTTGGGCATCATTAGCCAACTGTCGTTGAACAAGTCTGAACAAAGAGACGAGCCAACCCGGCCCCGGATTTGTGTCCAGAAGACCGCTTTCTTAGTATCCCTACCCGCACTGGGCCCCATTCCAGGCCCATTTTCAATGACTAGAGTTCTAGGTAACGTTGGAGCTAATCTCCTCCCGCCATAGTCAACCTAGTCGAATTCCCCCCTCCCAATGTCTGAAGTATCTTCTCCCCCGGTTTGACCTACTTTCTTTCACCTCTCTCGCAACCCTTTCTCTTACCCGCCTACTCTCGTTTCCCCTTCCCTCTTTCCCCCCCTCTATCTGGACATCTGTCTCTGATATGGGCAACCGTGATAGATCAACGCTTAGGAGCGATTCGGGGTTTGGGGATGAGCTACCTGAGCCGGCAGCACGATGCCCCGGCGACCACCCTTTAAGTGAGTTTAAATTCTGTTTCTATATAAGCCGAGACAATGTAGCGGCTTTCCCCACTATGGTGTGCTGAGCTAACATCTTAACCTTCAGCTCTCAAGGGGTATGAGATTGGGCCCGCATCGAAACTTCATGTTGGCGATGTGAGTGATTGCAAAGCTGGACAGAAGAGAAGTGAGAGGAGTGACCCTAACCTACTTGTTCAGGTGTTCGAGTTCCTGTGGGCAGACTCGCCCGAGTTTCAGTGGGAGTGGAAATGTCTAGGATATACCCGGTTCATCGTGCTGCGCCATAACGAAGCCTTCCCTCACGAATGCGTGTGCATGTAAGTGACACCGACGACCTCAAACTCACCTGGACTCACCATCTCAGAGCACCAGCACGGGAAATGACGTGAGGACACCGTTTGGCCAGCCTACATACAACTAACACCATCTCTAAGCCCCATATCCACTGGTGGCCCCAGCAAGCACGAATTTGCCAAGCCGGGTATCGACAGTTTCCAGCAAGGTTACGTCTTCGCCAACGGGGATCCGAACCCGGGTTACGACCAGCCGAGAGGTGGACCGAAGCTTACGTACTCGCCGGTCGGGATCGAGGTGCGCCCGGGCAGACTACGTGTGAAGGAGGATTCGAGGGCCAACTACGCCGATATCGTCAATGTCGACCCCGATGCTCAGGTGATGGTGGTCGGAGACGTGGTCAAGTACTTCGACCGCGTGCGACGGAACGTCAACAAGGCCTACATGCGGCAGACCCTGCGAACTGCGCTGGAAAAGTACCAGGCCGAGAAGGCGGCCAACAGTGCTAGGCCGGCCAGCATCATGGAGTCGGTGGATGGGGACCACGGCGGGGCCGAGTGCAAAGCGGACACGTACACCTTGAACGAGAGCCCGATCGACGAGGAAATAGAATCTCCTATCCGAGAACCTTCAATTCTTGAGGGATCTGAGGGATCTGAGGGATCTGAAAGATCTGAGAGATCGCCCAGACGCGAGAGGCGCCAGCGACAGAGAAAATCATCTGCCGAGAAGGAAGCTGCAGCGTCGGGCCCACAGCCTTCTGTAACGGCTCTATTTACAGGTCCGCGGGTGTCGACTCCGTTCGTTATGACGGCTCCGCTGGAGGAGGACTCGAGAGCTCTCGCGGTTGACAGGCAGCTGAAGCCGCAGAAGACGGGCGAATGCGACACCAGATCGATGCACAACGTTGCGTTGGCCGGGCTCAAATAATCGAACCTTGCGCACCCGACCCCCTTTCAAGTTTGAAAAACGAGTTAATGACCTACTTACCAAAGTCACTGCATGAGACTGGGCGTATGGCGAAGGGGCCGTTTTTTTCTACCTACATTTTCTGTCGGAAAAAAAGAACTGGGGGCAACAACTTTCCCGGTTGCCAGCACAAGACTCCTCCTCTCACTTTTGTTCAAATTGCATCCACCGGACAACATGGTTCATCACCAAAGAGGCATGGGATTTGGGGAGGTGGAGCAAGTAATTATTTTATACGGTTGTTTGTTTTTCTGTTTCTCTTGATTTTCTTGATCTCACAGCATTCTTTCTGGAGACTGATGAATAACGACCTGCAATGTTTTGATTTTTTCACCGCGGAATGGTCATGTCGGATAGAAGTTTTGGCTCTGTGGTTGGCGATATGACAGACAGCCTATTAAGCCATCATTTGTGGCTATTATTATAAAAAATGGAAACCCCGAGAACGTTATGAGCCTGTTCTCAAAATTTGATACTTTCGGTTTAAAACGGATGTGATATTGAAGTGAAGTTGTACTTGTAAAGCTCACCTGGAACAGCCCTTGTTAAATTGACCTAGACAAATCATAATCTACTTAGAATAGCCGTCGTTGCAACTTGCTAACCTTAGACCAATTAGGATTAGCCTGTTTTAGAGACTGTACCTTGTACACAGTCAAAGTCTGGATAGTGACGTCTTTTCCAGCTGCCAAAGTCATTGCTTGAACAATCCCAGGCATCACTGTTGGGAGGGCCACACGCACAAATATCCTGTGTTCGGGACATCTTGACATCAAGGTTACCAAGGTCTGGCTTGGGGTACTCACGCGAGAGGATATCCAGCCTAGACACGCCACGTACTATGAGTGCTCGGCGCGTGACCATGTCTTAACGTGTCGCGTCTTCTACTATTGATTCTTAAGTACCAACTGAGTGGCACGCCGAATGACAGGACCCAGAGAACGGACATCGAAATGGCGAGCCCTGCAAAGAAGAGGAAACTGAACCACGATTCTAAAGGCAACTTGCCATCACGGGGTCTCGAGTACTTCTTCGCGAAGCAGAAAAACCAGAACGAGGCTTCTCCTGTTCCTCATGGCAAGCCAACAGAAACATCTGCAAATGCGGCACAGCATGTGTTGGAGGATTCCCAACAGATGACCGACGAAGAACTGGCCAGGAAGCTACAAGCTGAGTGGAACCAGGAAAACTCGGCTCTCCCAGCCAGCTCAAGTGCGAAGAGAGGAAGAGAGCCGTCATCCGCTTCGTCGCAGGAACCAGAAGCTGTTAGACGAGAGACAGGCGCGAATGAACACATCTCTAAGCTGCCGAAATCAAGTGCTTCTGGGATACCAAATGAAGGCTTGCCAGGAAGAGGAACATTGACACTGCAATCCGTCGCAGCGTCTGTAGATACAGTTTCGGAGTCGATCCCTTTGGACGAAAGTCCTCTTGTCTTCGACCCGGGCAAGTATATACCGCAATTGAAGGAGCATTGGGCAAAGGAGGGCGGAAACGCGTCTTATGCCCTTTTGACGCGCTGCTTCGTGCTTGTGAGCGGCACCTCTAGTCGAATCAGAATTGTTGATACGCTGGTGAACTGCCTGCGTATTCTCATCGAAGCAGATCCGGAAAGCCTTCTCCCAGCGGTATGTTGCGAACAACAATAGGTATCCTTTCGACGACAATATTCGAATTGACACATGGAAACTTGTAGGTATGGCTGTCTACGAACGCGATCTCGCCGCCTTACATATCCCTCGAACTAGGCTTGGGTGGCTCGGCCATCTCTAAAGCACTGCGCCAAGTGTGTGGCCTCGACAATCGGTCGCTTAAATCAATCTACGACAGGTACGGGGACGCGGGAGATGTGGCCTTTGAAGCGAAGAAGAAGCAGAGCTTCACACTCCGAGCCCCGAAGCCTCTCACTATCAAAGGCGTATACGGCTCTCTTGTCAAAATCGCAAGCGCCCAGGGCCAGGGCAGCGCTGAAGTTAAACAACGCTTCGTAGACCGCTTATTACAGGACGCCCGCGGAGGCGAGGAAAGCAGGTATATAGTGCGTACCTTGTGCCAGCACCTTCGAATAGGCGCTGTCAAGACCACACTTCTGATTGCCCTGTCTCGAGCGTTCCTACTGTCAAGACCGCCCGTCGCATCAATAGATGGAGACACAGCGTCTGATGAGTACCCCCCGCGATCGGCCGATGAGCTTCGCCGCCTGAAGAAGGAGGAACTAGCAGATGTGTGGGCCCGTGCCGAAGAGATTGTGAAGGCGTGTTTTGCCCGACGCCCGAATTACAATGACTTGATTCCGGCCATGCTCAAGATGGGCGTCTGTCCGGAGCTTCTCGCTCATTGCGACCTGACGCTGCATATCCCGCTACGACCCATGCTGGGTAGCATCACGCGCGACCTGTCGGAGATGTTGACCAAGCTTCAGGGACGAGACTTTGCGTGCGAGTTCAAGTATGACGGCCAGCGCGCGCAGGTACACTGCGACGAGAGTGGTAAAGTGTCCATCTTCTCGCGCCACCTCGAGCTCATGACGGACAAGTACCCCGACCTCGTCGCGCTCGTGCCCCAGATCCGCGGCGAGGGCGTGGGGAGCTTCATCATGGAGGGCGAGGTAGTTGCCGTCGACCAAGCGACTGGCGAGCTCAAGAATTTCCAGACGTTGACGAACCGCGCGCGCAAGGACGTGGCTATCGGGAGTATTACGATTGCCGTCTGCTTGTTCGCCTTCGACCTCATGTACCTCAACGGCCAGCCCTTGCTCGACCGACCCTTCCGGGAGCGCAGGAGCCTGTTGCGCTCGCTGTTCGTCGAGATCCCTAACCGGTTCACGTGGGTGAGGAGTATGGACGCCACATCGCAGGACTCGGAGGCCGTCCTAGACTTCTTCAAGCAGGCGACTGATTCGAAATGCGAGGGCATCATGGTCAAGATCTTGGATAACTTGCCGAATCTGCCTCTCCCTGATACAACACTTACAGAGACTGGGGATAAGAACCTAGCAGCTATGGATCAAGAGCAGGCAGAAGATCCCGCTAAAGGCAAGAGCAAAGAGAAAACGACACCAACAAGGACAAATACCCGGCGCAAGCCCCTCCTCGCCACCTACGAGCCCGACAAGCGTCTGGAGTCCTGGCTGAAGGTGAAGAAGGACTACAGCGCCTCGTTCGACACCCTCGACCTCATCCCCGTCGCCGCGTGGCACGGCCAGGGCCGCAAGGCGAAGTGGTGGTCTCCCATCCTGCTCGCGGTCCGCAACGAGGCGACGGGCTCCCTCGAGGCCGTCTGCAAGTGCATGTCCGGGTTCACGGACGCGTTCTACAAGGCCAATCGACGGTTCTACGACGATGGGTCCGGCGACGATCCGGAGCCTGGGAATGCCGACATGGAAGAGCAGAAAGAAGAAGAAGTTGATCATGTTGACGAAGAAGAAGAAGATGAAGAGGGCGCAACTCGGAAATATAAAAACATCCGCAAGACGAAACCGAGTTTCGTCGAGTACGCGGGGCACCCGGACGTCTGGTTCGAACCCCAGGAAGTGTGGGAGATGGCCTTCGCCGATATCACGCTCTCGCCTACGTACACGGCCGCCATAGGCCTCGTGAGCCAGGATCGTGGGCTGAGTCTACGTTTCCCCCGGTTTTTGAGAAAGAGGGAGGATAAAAGCATAGAGGAAGCGAGCACGAGCGAGTTTCTCGCCGGTTTGTTCCGCAAGCAAGAAGCCAAGGCACCCCCGCCGCCCGTCAAGGACGAGGGGGCTGACAACTTTGACGAGGGTGATGATGAGAACGCGTGAGATGACCGAGACATTGTCAATTTAACTTTGTTTAAATTATGCCAACTATGAAGATGGTACATGTGCGCTCATTATGCGCCCTATAAAGCCTTCAAGAGAGTGAAAGAGAGAGAGAGAGAGAGATTTATTCTTTCCATGCCTTATACACGATGCGGCAGCCGTATTTCTCACCCTTCTTCAGCAGGACCTGGTTCTTCCACTCGTCGACGTTGCAAGCGTTCACGAACCGGCTGGGCTCGACGCAGAAGCCGCTCCGGCGGGCGCGAGCCGGCACGCCCTCGACCTCGGGCACGTCGATGTACTTGCCGGTGTAGTACTGGAAGGCGGGCTCGGTGCTGAGGACCTGGAGGTGGATCTTGGACTCGGGGTGGTAGGCGTCGACGAGGCCGACGAGGGGGGAGTTGCGCGTGTCGATGGGCACGGCGCTCGGGGACGCGGAGGCGTCGACCACGAAGCAGTCGTCGATGTCAGGCTCTTCGGCGCCCAGGGTGAATTCCTCGTCCGTCTTGACCTTGGTGAACGTTGTAGGGCCGCCGGTGGGAATGCCGCCGTCGTCGACGGGCAGGTAGGAGGGCGTGCAGAGCTTGACTACCGTTCCTTCGATCGAGGGGCCGCCGGTCAGGTTGAAGTATCTGTTAACCCGGTCAAGTCAGCTTATTGCTACGCAGAAGTTGTTTATGTCGTGAGGACATACGAGTGGTTGGTCATGTTGATGACCGTCTCATCGGCACCGCCGAGCAGCTCGGCCTCGTACTCCATGCTCAGCACAACGACCTCCTTCCCATCCTCCTCGATCGTGCCGGTGGTGTAGATGACCTTGGCGAAGACCTCGCCGGGGAACCCCTCATCGCCATCCTCGCTCCTCAGGGTGAACTCGACGCTCTCGCCGCCCCTGATCTTCTCCAGGCCGGGGACGTCGTCGCGCGTGCCCAGGGGCTTGGGGCCGTCCCATATCCGCTTGCCCCAGCCCTTGACGCCGCCGTGCAGCGAGTTGGGCCCGTTGTTGGCGGCGAGCGCGTACGACTTGCCGCCGTTGAGGGACTCGAGCTTGGCGCCCGAGATGCGGTTCGCGACGCGCCCGATCGTCTCGCCGAAGAAGGGCGCGTTGTGCGACACGTACAGGTCCTGCTTGGGGAAACCCTGGACGATGTCGACGCCGCCGACCTTGAAGGACTGGATGATGGCGCCCAGGGGCAGGAAGGAGATCTCGTGGGCCATCTTTGATTTTCTGTTTCTCTCTTTCTTTCTCTCTTTCTTTCTTTTCTTCTTGTTTATAATTATTGTTTTTTTTCCTTTCCCCTCTTCGGTAGTATTTGGTGTAGGATAAATAGTTAAATACCTAAACCTAGGTAGAAGGAAACTCGGAGAAGTTATTAGATAGAGGGGAAGCTAAACAAATAACTAATACGTCAGGTGGGGGAGAGTTGTATAAGTGAAGAAGTAGACTACTTGGTTGTGTCACGCAACGTCTCTCTTCGAAGAAGCACGAATTTGTGTCACACTAGATAGGTGTCATCTCTCCTTCTGTAAAGCAATTGCCCTTAGATATTACCCTCAAAGACATCAGTATATAACTTTCATACTCTAGCTATCTCTTTACAATTGCGCGACTTTATCTCTTTGAAGATCGTATGAGGGAAGCTCTGAGTTACTTACCTACTTACCTAGTAGGTTAGGTATTTGCTCTAATAACTTTTCCATTCAGGCTATTATGAGCAGCTGTGGGGGAGCTGGAGCTTTTTTACCAGAAGGCCGTACATGACGGCATCTCATTAACCTAAGGTTAGGTAGATGCGACGGAGATATTTCCATTGGTTGGTTGAACATTGGAACTTGTGTTTGATGCGGCGGGGTAGTCTACAAGTAGAGTTCTTCGAGGTAGTAGTAGCGGGGTAAATGGGGTTTAAGGTACAGTGTGTAGGACGGTAAAGAGGTTATCTGGATACTGTGTCTGTGCTCACTGTACTAGTAAACAGTAAAAATAGTGAGACCGAGTTATGTATGTACTGTGTCATTATCACGAAATAGAACATGGGACCCTGTTGAAACGTATAGGTTGGGGCAGTAGACTAGGTATGATGCGATATGACTTGACCACTGGCAGTCTATCCCGGAGCTGGGGAGGAAATTGAATCATGGCATGCCTGTCGAGAATGAGCTTGGTATACTTACTGACAGTCAAGTCGAGGTATGTGACTGTGCTTGGTAACCTAGCAGGAGATATCGAATCTGTATAAAATGCGGGGTATATGAAAGGGAACGGTATATCATGGATGTTTATATTCAGGTTCCCTTATTAAACTAAACATAAATTATTTGCATGTGTGACTTGACAGCCTTCCCTCGTGCTTGCATTCTCTACTTTGTATGCTGTACTGCTGTAGGTTGGAGAATGCAGGGCAGGTCCAGTCGGTTGGGAGCACGTGGGGCTTGCCCAGAACGGTAACCTCACCAAGTAGTAGTCTAGCAAGCCTTGGGTAACCTGGTCAACAAGATTCCGGGACTGACACAGAAAAGGAGATTGAAAGCATTGAGACGTCAGCTGTCAAAAAATAACTACTCTCGTTATCTAATGCATACAGCATACGACGTTGGCAACGGGAACTACAGGATACAGTGAGCTTCGTGTGCACAGAAAAATCTTATCTTCGGCCTGTCTGCAGATATCAGGCAAAAGGCGGACATTTTGTTGAAAGCAACCCACACCCGAGTCTTTGTGCCACTTGTGGTTTCCGAACTTTTGGGTGTCGGTGAATCAATCACTTTGGAGTCGCAATATGTCCCCGAACCCCCCTGTGAAGCCTTAGAGCCAAAGAAGGCCCCCCCTAACCTTAATCTGTACCCCTGGCTCGTTGAAGCCACGCGACGCCGTCGACGTGCGTGCAAACAATTTTGGACCCGAGACACACCACATCCTTGCGCTGCCAACTGTCATCGCTGCGTGTGTTATTACATTACCCCTGGCACAGAACTAGTCCCTTTTCCGGTCCAACTCGTCCCAAGTGGCTGTTTTGCCACGCCCTGACGACTCACTCAGTTCAGGACCCAGTGTTTCCTGTTTCTTATATTACCTGACCTCTCTTATATTATATCGGACATCGTAATAGCCCATGGAATAGTGCTCAGACATATACAAGAACAACTTTCCCTCGCGACATATTTAGTACAATATCTTCTCCAGCTAAGCCTCCCCGCAATGGCGGAAACCGGAACATCCCCTCCTGCAACGCCGAAAAGGAAGCGGGACCATCTCGCTGCAGAACTGCGTGTATCCGTCTCGTCAACCCCTCACCGGTTTGCCAAGTCCATCTTCTCCTTTCAGCCACCCGATCTGCTGCCCCCGCGGGATTCCAATGGCCTGCTCGAGGACGGGAACAGCAGCCCACGGTCCAAGGTTGCCGACAGGTTTCGGGACCTGGCGATCATGGGCGGGCGTGAGGCTCTGGAGACTAAGGTTAGCCTTAATCGAGTGCCCGAAAGCGGGGGCGGGGCGGCCACAGTAGCAGCCACTGGTAACGCTGGAGGTCCTCACCGCATCGACACCGGAAGACCGATACTAGCACCGGAAATGCGCAGATTTGATTTCGATGCTGGCGCCGTATCTACCGAGGTGGATATGCAGATGCACTCTGAGGACGAGGACACCGCCTCGCCCCGCAAGCGCCCAAAGGTTCTCGGACCAGACACAGTCACGGTTGCACCCGCTTCTGCGCCTGCAGACGGAGAAACAGCTGTCCCCACCACTGAAGATGATCCTATTGGAGACAAAACCATAACATCAACCCAGTCGTCTACGACATTGGGGCCTCTTGACGGAATCGACCAAGTCGAGGCTGACCGCACACAAAATTCCGTGGCTGGTCGCACGGCAAACCCAAAATCGCGCAATAGAAAGCGTACCGGCACACCCCCTGTATCTTCCAAGAAGAAAACGGCCGCATCTAGAGAAGATGACAAAACAGAAATTGTCATTGTTGATCCGGTCCGTGCCGCCCTCACCTGGCGCGAAGACGAGATCACTGTCTATGACCCGGAGGACCAGGACGACGACGGTACCGGTATCAACGGGATCGGGTTCAAGCCCACGGCCGCCGTGGCATATCGACGTGCGCAGAAGCGACGGCAGCAGCTTGCCGAGTATAAGAAGCGAGAGGAAAGCGAAGCCAGAGCGGGCAGGAACAAACGTCGCCGAGGCGGCAGTGTCGAGATGTCGAAGAAGCACTCTATGGTCCGGGTGCACTTCTCTGATGCGCCACCGACTACCGTCATGACCACATAAGTCTCAAGAGCGCTTTCATCTATATCATCATTTTTTATGTCGGCGTTCAAGTCTTTCTTATTTATTTTTTCTTCCATGCCCTTGAAAACGGCAAATACCCCTTCATCACTGGTTCCTCTCTGTCACCTTTGGGGAGACTTCTGGCTTTAGTCACAATGATCGAGGCGTTTAGGTTTGGCTATACCAACGAGCAGGTCATGGCGTTTGGGCCTCGAACAATTGGGACTGGTCCGTGGATGGAATTATCGATTAGCTGGATTCAAGATATGCTCTGGGATTCTATATTACAGGTCAACAGGCCTATGGCGTTCCCTCCGATAAGGCGCATTTTGGCTGTCAAGTCATGGCGGGCGTGGACTGCCGTGGGTGCTATATATGTGCTGTTGTGCACGTGGCGCATTGGGGATCGGGAATCGGAAACGCTGGGTGCCTGGGACCGGAGTTGCTCGCTGAGCGGTATTGTATCGTCGATCGACAGATGGCGATTGAAAGGTTCAAAAATATTGCTACCAAAATTTATACCAACTCTTCTGCTGAGACTTTAGGGCCTCCTCTTCTCGCTGTTTTCTTAACCGTGCTGCCTCTGCTGCTGCTGCCTGTGCCTTCTCGACTTTCCTCTGGTCCATGATCTCGACGGCTCGCGCCATGGCAGCGCGCTCCTTGCGCCTTTGCGCCTGGCAATATTCCCATTGTATTATGCTTCCCAGAAGGAATGCGCCAAATGCCCAATTGGCTGCTTTTGGCGCTTTGGCTATAAAATATTAAACAGTGATAGTTAGTTCGACAATGCCCTCCTTCCTCCCTCCCAACTATTTTATGTGTAAAGACGTACCTCCCGTGAGATATCGTCCCACTCCCGTGACCGCACCGGCTCCTATACCCGTCAAGAGGCCTTCCCGCGCACACGGTATCTGATGCAGTTTCAGGAAGTCCTCCCTCTTTATCGACTCGAATCCGTCTTTCAGTGTCGGGTTCCGAGGGTGGGCTGGCCGCGCTTGGCCATCTGCTAGGGTGTTCTGTGGGCTGGCCGGTAAGGGTCTTTCGGGATCGGACGACGGCTGGAATATCTCGTAGATGTGTGGTTCTTTGACGTGCTCTGGCGGTTCGGTCGCGCCGGGCGGAGGACCGCGGAGTTTGGGGGGGTTGGTGTTTTCGTTTTGTTGGACCATTATATCTGTCTTTTTTTTTTCTTGTTTCCTCTTTTGTTCCCTGGAGACTAAGTGTTGTCTCCTTTTCCCTCCTCTCTATTCGGACAGGAGAGCTGTAGTCGCGACTTCTCAGGTTTATTATACTTAGCAGAGCCGACGCAGTATGACGCTACTTGCTTTACAACATTATCCCCGATGTTATTGTGCTTAATGCACTTTACTTGCATTATGCGCTGATAATGGAATGTATACTTTATGCGGGGCTCTTTAAATCCCTGCCAGTTTCCATTCTTAGCAACGCGCATTGTGCTGGACAAGGTTAACGCGTTTAGTGGCATTGTTGTAGCGCGTCTCGCGTTTTCTATTCTAACTGCCAAGGTGGGATTCCATTCTCAACAAAAGTGCCATTGTTGAAGCAATTTGATGGAGGGAACCTTAGGTACTGGCATCACTAGAATTTACAAAGTTGACGCATGCAGTCCAATCCAATTCATTTTTCACTTCAGCATAAACCGGTTTTCTTCTTGATATCCTGAAGCGAGTTTTGTTCCTCTTTTTTTCCATACCAGCTCGTTAATTTGCAAATGCGCTGCCGGGCCCAAGCAGCGTCGAAACACTAATTTGCCTCGTCTAGAGGAACTATCAACTCGATATCACGTCCACTCGCTTACTTGGATTACGATTGGAGACACAGCGGACTCCTGGACCCTACACAATGCCGAATACATCGCTCCGTCAGCCCAAGAAGGGCTTCGCTCGTCGGGGAGGAAAACGTGCCTATCATGGTGGCACACGAGCACGGACTTTTGCTGCTACCTCGCGGACGGAAGGTACCTCTGCAGATGAGAAAATAGAAAGGACATTATTAGCGACACAGATCGACGAGTCCATGGGATTTGCCCGATACGAGGCAGGCCGACCCCGCGAAGGATGGCTGGTGAACGTGCAGCCCACGACCGTAGCGCTAGAGGATGACCGCGTGCCCGGCGGCCGAGCGGCACTCGACTGCTACTTCATCGAGGAGGACGGGCAGACGTTCAAGGCGACGGTCGAGTACGAGCCATACTTCCTGATTGCCGTACGGAAAGGGCGCGAGAGCGAGGTCGAGGAGTGGGCCAAGCGCGTACCCGGCGGCGGCGTCGTTCGCTCGGTGAAGAAGATAGAGAAGGAGGACCTGTCCATGCCGAACCACTTGCTGGGGTACCGGCGCACGTTCCTGGAACTTCGGTTTAACAACGTCGCGGATCTGATGTCGGCCAGAAGAGACATCATGCCCATTGCGGGCAAGAACCGCAAGGCTATGGGAACTGTGGATGTGTATGCCGAGGTCGCTGCGTAAGTCACTGCTGAGGTGTGGTCAACTGCCATTGAGAAGACTGAAAACGCTGACGGAACTCTTATATAGCGAACAAGCCGGCTTCGACCTCTTTGATGATTCACGAGATGACGATAGACGACATAATAATTCCTTTTCGGACGCAAGCGACTACATAGTCGATATAAGAGAATGGGATGTCCCTTACCATGTAAGAGTAATGATAGATATGAGTAAGTGCTTCCGCTTCCCGCGGTCTCTGCCCTGAGGCTGACACCACTGCAGATATTCGAGTAGGGAAATGGTACTTTGTAGAGGCAAAACATGGCGTCACCACTATAACTCTCAACGAAGAGCGCTTGGTGCAAGCAGACCCGGTGGTGATGGCCTTCGATATCGAGACCACCAAGCTGCCGCTCAAGTTCCCCGATGCCGCGATCGACCAGATTATGATGATATCATATATGATAGACGGCCAGGGTTTCCTCATTACCAACCGCGAGATTGTTTCCGAGGATATATCCGACTTCGAATACACGCCAAAACCCGAGTACCCGGGCCAGTTCATGATTTTCAATGAGCCAAACGAGAAGGCCGTGATCGAGCGGTTCTTCCTCCACGTCAAAGAAGCGAGACCGACGGTGATCGCCACTTACAACGGAGACTTTTTCGATTGGCCCTTTGTCGAAGCGAGGGCTAGTGTCAACGGGATCGACATGTACCGCGAAATCGGGTGGAAGAAGGACTCGGAGGACATATACAAATGCACATACGGTGTTCACATGGACTGTTTCGCCTGGGTCAACCGAGACTCCTACCTGCCGCAGGGAAGTCGAGGTCTGAAGGCCGTCACTGTAGCGAAGCTGGGTTATGATCCGGACGAACTCGACCCTGAGCTCATGACGCCGTACGCGAGCGAGAGACCTCAGACTCTCGCCGAGTACTCAGTCTCAGACGCTGTGGCGACGTATTATCTGTACATGAAGTACATCCATCCGTTCATTTTCTCACTATGTACGATCTTGCCGCTGGGCGGCGACGACGTATTGCGGAAGGGAACCGGTACGTTGTGCGAGATGTTGCTCATGGTGCAGGCATACAAGGGAGAGATCGTGCTGCCCAACAAACATGTATCCCCGAAGGAGTCCTTCTGGGACGGACATCTGCTCGATGCGGAGACATACGTTGGCGGCCACGTCGAGAGTATCGAGGCAGGTGTATTCCGCTCGGACATTCCAGTCAACTTCGCAGTCGACACCGGCGCTGTTGACGAACTCATCCGGGATTTGGACGC
Organism: Xylariaceae sp. FL0594; assembly: GCA_022385605.1. Taxonomy (NCBI): domain Eukaryota; kingdom Fungi; phylum Ascomycota; class Sordariomycetes; order Xylariales; family Xylariaceae; species Xylariaceae sp. FL0594. The sequence goes on from MU280772.1 coordinate 277,892, forward strand.
AGCTCTCAAGTTCTCGATTGAAGTCGAAGAGAAGAAATCGCTCGACGACGTTACCAACTACGAGGAGGTCAGAGAGCAGATCGTTTCGAAGCTGACTCAACTGAAGGAAACGCCCAATCGAAGCGAGCGCCCCCTCATCTACCATCTGGACGTCGCATCCATGTACCCGAATATCATGACGACGAATCGACTGCAGCCCGACTCCATGATTCAGGAATCAGACTGTGCCGCATGCGATTTCAACAGGCCTGGAAAGACATGCGATCGAAGACTCCCATGGGCCTGGAGAGGAGAGTACCTCCCGGCAAAACGAGACGAATACAACATGATCCGGCATGCCTTGGAAAACGAGACCTTTCCACCCAAATGGCCGAATGGACCGCCGAGAAAGTTCCAAGACTTATCCGAGGACGAGCAAGTCTCACTCATCAGAAAGCGATTGACCTCGTACAGTCAAAAGGTCTACCACAAGATCCGTGACCAGACAACCATCGTCCGAGAGGCTATCATATGTCAGCGTGAGAACCCGTTCTATATCGACACGGTACGAGATTTCCGAGACCGTCGGTACGATTACAAAGGCAAAGCGAAAGTATGGAAAGGCAAAACAGATTCGCTGAAGGCTTCGGGCGCCCCCAGCAGCGAGGTGGAGAACGCAAAGAAGATGATCGTTCTCTTCGACTCCCTGCAGCTTGCCCACAAGGTCATTCTCAACTCCTTCTACGGCTACGTTATGCGAAAGGGCTCGCGATGGTACTCTATGGAGATGGCTGGCGTGACCTGTCTGACGGGTGCGACGATCATCCAGCTGGCCCGATCGCTCGTCGAAAGACTTGGACGTCCTCTGGAGCTCGATACCGACGGTATCTGGTGTATGCTTCCGGCCACGTTCCCGGAGAACGTGGCTTTCAAGCTCAAGAACGGCAAGAAGCTCGTCGTCTCGTATCCTTGCGTGATGTTGAACCATCTAGTGCACGACAAGTTCACAAATCACCAGTACCAGACGCTCGTGGACCCCAAGACATTCAAGTACGAGACGTCGAGCGACAACTCCATCTTCTTCGAGGTCGACGGACCGTACAAGGCCATGATCCTGCCCACGTCCAAGGAGGAAGGCAAGAACTTGAAGAAGCGATACGCTGTATTCAACGACGACGGGAGTCTAGCAGAGCTGAAAGGCTTCGAAGTGAAGCGAAGAGGTGAGCTGAAGCTCATCAAGATCTTCCAGCAGCAGATCTTCAAGTTCTTCTTGGAAGGTACTACACTTGCCGAGTGCTACACTGCCGTTGCAACAGTGGCCAACAAGTGGCTGGATGTCCTCTATAGCAAGGGCTCGACACTGGCAGACGAGGAGTTCATAGATCTGATTTGCGAGAACCGAAGCATGACGAAAACGCTTGAAGAGTACGGCAGCCAGAAGTCGACGTCCATCACGACGGCCAAACGTCTGGCCGAGTTCCTGGGAGCGCAGATGGTCAAAGATAAGGGTCTGAACTGCAAATACATCATCTGTGCCAAACCACGCAATGCTCCCGTCACTGAGCGGGCCATCCCTGTGGCCATCTTCTCTGCCGAGCCCGAGATCAAGAGGAGGTTCTTGACCAAGTGGATGAAAGAAGAGCCGTCCGACATGGATCCACGTGCTCTCCTCGACTGGGACTACTACCTAGAACGTCTCGGGTCCGTGATACAGAAGCTGATCACGATTCCAGCCGCGCTGCAGAAAGTGCGCAACCCGGTGCCGCGTGTGCCACATCCCGACTGGCTGCAGCGGAGGATCAACATCAAGGAGGACAAGATGAAGCAGAAGAAGCTCACCGACCTGTTCGCAAAGGAGCCGTTGAGCGATATAACAAATCTCAACAGCATCAGAGTCGAGGACCTCGAAGACTACGGGTCAAAGCTGCTCAAGGCAAAGAGCACCACCGCCCTGATAAGTGCGTCCCAGGCAGCCCCTACCGCGACCAAGCGCAAATCGCCCGAGCCTGAAAGGGAGAATCTGGATCCGTTCGCCGCGCTGCCGAAGGTGATGCCAGACCCCTCCGAAGACTACCCTGCGTTTCTCGAGTATCAAAAGAAGAAGTGGAAGATCCAGAAGCAGGCCCGGATACGCCGCCGTCATCTCTTCGGTGACCGGCGAGGCAATGTGGGAAGCAATATCCAACAGACGTTCCGCAACCAGGCCGAGGTCACATTCAGAAACACATGGCAGCTTCTCCACCTGCGGACAACCGACAACCCCGGCATAGTGACGGCCTTTGTTTTGATCGATGCAAAGGTACATGCGCTCAAGATCAAGGTTCCGCGTCAGGTGTTCCTCAATCTCAAGGGCAAGGACTTGCCAGATATCGAGGTCGATGGTTGTGAGGTCGAGCAGGTCAACCACACGCTCCCCAACGGTCACCCCTCGGCTCATCTGTTCAAATTAACCGTCCCGGAGGATATATACTTTGCCGAGGCTGAGAAATTCTCGTTGTTGTTCAACCATCCGAGTGTGGAAGGCGTCTACGAAAAACAGGTGCCCCTGAGCATGCGGGCCGTTCTACAACTGGGCAACCTCTGCACCATTGACGAGAGCCAGCCCGGTGTCCTCGGCAAGGGATTAGAGCAAGGGTTCGATCTGTCCGGGCTGATGCGTCCGCTCAAGCCAAAACCATACCTCGACTCCAATCCTCTGGCCTACGTGTACATATCCCACATCACGGCAGGAGAGCGACAGATTTTCGGCATATTCTCCTCGACCAGCGACCAGGCTCACGTCGTTATTCTGCAGAAGAGCAAAGACGCGAACTCGGAGCTGCCGAACGTGACGAAGATCTACAGCGAGCTACGTGCGCGGCGACTGCAGGAAGATCAGGAGAGCAACTGGCAGGAGTGCTTCGAGTACCAAGAGAAGCTGAATTTCAAGGTCACCCAGGTGACGACGCGGAGAAAGGCGCACTTGGAGATAGGTGATCTCGTTAAGAGGATGAAGAAGGACGAGGTCAAGCCCTTGATGCTGGTCATTCAGTCCTCCCAGCGCAACTTACTCGTTCACGATGTTCCCATCCTTGCGGAATTCCCTATCCTGCCCCTGAGATATGACCAAGCGGATAGCTCCCTGCCCCCTCTCGGATGGCAGTCGGTCGTTGCCAAGTGTCTCGTCTCGCATTATCTCAGTTTGGGGTCTTGGGTCCTCCATCTCACGGCCCTTGCGAGGTACGGTGATATACCACTGTGCAACCTCGAGCGAGACGATCCTCGGTTCCTCATCGACGTGGCTTATGCGAGAAGGCTGCAGATGAACAACGTTGTTCTATGGTGGTCGCCAGCGCCGCGACCAGACCACGCTGGTTACGAACAGGACGACGTTACTGGGCCACTGGACACCGTCTCGATGCCCTCGATCAATAACCCGGGCACATACGCGTCCGTCTGTATCGACCTCGAAGTCCGCAATCTTGCAATCAATACGATCCTCACCTCGTCTCTGATCAACGAACTGGAGGGGGCCGACTCTATATCCTTCAACCCGGCCGCCGATGCCGGCCCATCAGACGGTTCCGAGATGCTACACTCAGAGTCGGCCTTTGCGAATGCAGGTGTTTTGGTCCTCCGCGAGATGGTCAAGTCTTGGTGGGCTGAGGCCTGCAAAGGCAGTCCCATGGCAGATATACTTGTGCAACATCTCGTCCGCTGGGTCGAGTCCCCCGACTCGTTCATGTACGATCGAGCCCTGCACTACTACGTGCAGATGATGAGCAGAAAGGCGTTGCTACAGCTGATGGCAGACTTCCGGCGCGTGGGGTCGCAGGTCGTTTTCGCAAACTCCAACCGACTACTGCTGCAGACTACGAAGTCCGAGGTGGGCAACGCCTACGCGTACAGCCAGTACATCCTGAAGAGCATCAAGAGCAAGCCGCTGTTCCACTTCATCGACCTCGAGATCAAGGAGTACTGGGACTACCTGGTCTGGTACGACGAGTTCAACTACGGCGGCAAGGCGTGCCAGGAGGTGGTTGAGGCCGAGCAGCAGAACCTCGAGACGATTATGTGCTGGCAGATCAAGACGTTCCTGCCGCTCCGGCTGCAGGACACGTTCCAGCACTGGGTGGTCGAGTTCATCCAGCTCATGCACGGCATCAAGCATCCGCAGAACGCAGATCCGAACTCGACACCACGGCTGACGCAGCTTCCCTTCCGCAGCCTGACGCAGCAGACGGACGTCGACGACAAGGATAAACCCCAGATCATACTGACCAAGACGTTCGAGCGCCCGCTGAAGAAGGAGATCCAGTCCCTCATCTCGACGCAGGCGCGCGAGCTCCTGCACCCGGAACTCGCGTCCGACTGGTCCTTTCCCGTCCTGCCGGGCAACAGCGGGAGACAGAATGTGAAGCAGCTCAAGAAGGGCAGCAACAACGAGAACGCGGTGCTCGAGCTCGTCAAGTCGCTCATGCAGGTGCTTTCGCTCGACAAGAACATCACCAACGAGGCGCGCCTGCTACGGCGCGAGCTGCTCGCGCTGTTCGACGTGCGCGAATTCAGCGCGGCCAGCGCGTTCGCGAATCCGAGCGCGTCGCTCAAGGTGCCGCAGTGGAGCTGCGCCGAGTGCACGCTCGCGCGGGACTGGGACTTGTGCCGTGACGAGAATCTGCTCCCGGACGTGCCGTCTGCAGATGGTAGTGGAGGAGGAGGAGCAGGAGGAGGGGGGGCTTACGAGGCAGAGGTGCGCAAGGCGGCGGCCCTGAAGCCGTGGAACTGCACCTTTTGCGGCGTCGAGCTGAGCAAGCTGGCGATGGAAGAGAAACTGCTGGCGGATGTGTCGGCATGGCTCGTCGAGTGGTGCACGCAGGACGTGCGGTGCCTCCGCTGCGGCGGCGTCCGGCTCAACGAGTTCGCCGACCACTGCACCTGCTCCGGCCCCTGGGGCGAGAGCGTCAAGAAGGAGGACATTGTCAAGAAGCTGGGCGTGTACGCCGGCGTGGCGGAGTGGTTTGGCCTAAGGATGCTGGGGGCCCTTGTCGGGGAGGTTTTGGAGGGGTTGTGAATGTTTACTTTTACTTTACTTTCCACTTGATGGGGGTGTTAAAAGGTGTTTGTTATGTATATAGGTGTGGTTTTGTTTCTTGGTAGAAATACGCGTCTATGGAACAGTGATCGATTCTTGGTTTTTTCTTCTTTCTTAAACTTGGTCTCCTTTTTTGCGAGCTGAGCCATGCTTGTTGATCAATAAAGTATATATACATCTTGGGCGTTCTTGTTAATTCATTGACTCTCCTACACACATATACATACAGACGTACGTACCTATACACATTATCCCTTCTCTAGATACTGCCGTACATATGGGATGCTCAGTACTTAAGGTTAGTTTTGTTTTTGCCCTTTTTTCACTCTCTCTCTCTTGCCATGCTTCCTTGAATTACAGTACAGCAGTACAGTATAAAGCTTTAGCTTAGGTTAGGTTAGAAATCTCACCCTCCTCCTGATAACTTGAGGTTAGATAAATAGGAACCTAAACCTAACCTTGGATACTTCATACTTGCTGCTGTAGAGAAAAGAAGGCTAACCTAGGTAGATGCAGCAATACAGAACACAGCATGGGGAAAAAAACGCCGCCCAAGCAACACAAAAAGAACCTGAGTCCTGAACAAGACACAAATACTTTTTGTACACGTACCTTTGGATGCTAGGTCAAGGTAGGTATAGCTTCATGCAGGTACCCTGTCTAGTTTTCACTTGTTTGGGTTTGGGCTTTTTTTTTAACGGGAAAAAGATGACGTCATTATACAGCTGCCGGAGCAGACTGTCCCGCATAGGCACAGCAGTACTGTGTCAAATACACTACGGCACACTTTTGGGTTTATTTTTGAGTCGGGAGTGGTAAGGAAGAGTTTTTAATGTCCAGTTATAAGAATAAACGGGTAGAAGGACGAATTGAAAGTGAGAGGTTAACAGACGGCTTGACGAGAGAATGGATAATGGCTTGTTAAGTGCCTAGATTACAAGGTACAGTGGTAGAGTAGGACTTTGGGGTAATGGGATGGACATTGAAGGTGGGTTATTTCTTAGCGAGAGCATGTGACTTATTTGTCTACCTGCCTCGCTGTGAGAGGCTGGAACTTGGGATCTGCGCCCAAAGTGGGCTTTTACGGTGTTTGTTGGAGGGGTTTTTCTATTTGAGATATCTAGGTTGGTTACTTACATCTTCTGTTCCGCGCAGTCCGATCGCTTAGGGAAGAATCCCATTCCATATTTTCGGTGGGTTGCTGATTGTTTGAAGGAGAGCTTCTAGGGCCAAGGTATTGTGTAGCTTTGTATTGATTTTTTTCCCGTTATCTGTTTCTTGAAACTTGAAAGGCTCGTCTCGTGGTTTTGTTGGGAGCCAGTGGGGCGGGGACTCGAGAGTGAAAAAGGAAAATTGAAGGACGCTGAACTCCATGTGGAGAACTTGATCCAAATGCAAGAAACGAGCGGTTGGGGGCCGGAGGGGAAGATAGCTGCACCCGAGTCCCCCGAGAAAGAGTCATGTTGAGTTAGCACAAAACAGCAAACTAGATAACCGGGAACACAAGAGCAAACCCGCCAGCTGTAAGCGAGCAAAAAAAGTCCGGAGTAGGAGTGACTAGGCCAACATACCTAGATACATAATAAACGCAGTTAAGAATACTGCACCGGCACTGTTTTTTTGGTAGCGTAGCGTATATACAAGTTGGCCCGTCATGTCGGGATTTGGAAAAACGCAGCTATGTACGGTTTAAGGAGAGACTTGGATCGAAGTCTGGAATAGGATAGTTGGTTGCTGAATTAGAACTTCACGGTTTGGCCGGTTTGGCAGTTGATTCCATTCTTGTTTTGCAGATGCGGGGCTGGTCGAGAGATTCACGGAGATTTAGCTTCAGATGGAGGTCTGAGTCGAGAAGGGGGATTTCCTCAATTCTGCATTTCGAAAAGATGGCAAATCTCGTCTCAGAATCGAGAAAATGGTGGTGAGATCGAGATCGGGGTTTTTTTGCCCATTCCCCCCTTTCATTCTCGTCCATCACGGACCCTGACCCACCAGGACCCTGGAAAAGCTTCCTGTCGAGCTTTACGAGTAAGTATGGCAAAAATGCTGGATTGCGATGGGGATTCAATGGCGTTTTGCCAAATCTTCTATAGTTGAGGGCATCGACATGTCGAGATCTTGAAGCTGCAAGATTTCTTGCTTGGTCTTGGTGGTCCTGCCCCACTCGCCAGAGCACAGATGCGGCTCGCCACTCACCCTCAATGAGGCAGGAGATCTCGATCCGGTGGGTACAATAGGACATTTTGCTCCAGCTTCAAGCTTCAGACAGTATGAGATAGGATACAGTTTAGAAGGACTGTGTAAGATCACAGAAGTCCTTAAAGATAACAGTCCTTCCAAGCTTAGGGAAGTGAGCAAGCTACATACCTACTTACTAAGTACATGTATGTTGGTTGACTTCCTCGTTTAAATTGTGGAATTCATACTATATGCACAGTACTTCATATTTTTATTACTGTGTGCTGTACTGTTGGTCTAGGATTAGTGCCTACTATGTATAATTCCAATGGTCTCAGAATAAGACGTGGTTGGTTGAAATTGGTTCGGGCTTTGTCTCCGGGGTAGTCCGTTCCCCCCCCTTCCTAACATCCACTGTGTAGCAAATAAGGGGCTGCCTGGAATCAGATTTGGAATAGCTGCACAGCCTGTACAACCTCGTTGGTCGATTCCCTCTCAAAATCACGATGCCAAACCAAACCCGTCCAATGCAATTACAGTCTCACCACGGTCTTTCCATACTCTTTTTCCTACCCTACGCTCTACCAGCATCTCATATGTATGGTGCCCCCAATTTTCCCATGTGGAGGACAAACAAAGGCAGAGCGCGCAGACATCCGAGATCAGTTTTACTAGATATGATATCTATACTTGGTACCTTTCCTTGCCATTGAGATATTATGTCATACTGATCAGTGCATAGTACACCTTCTGCATTGACTGTCCCATCTCGATTTGAGTGAGTAATCGGTCAGATGTTGTAAGACGAGAGTTTTGGCTGCGGGTAGACTTGGAAACGTACGAGAGGTTTGTGGTTAAGTTACATGGATCAACAGGTAAACCTAGCACGCCTAGGACCTTTGTCGTGTTACCCAAAAGCTCGAAATGTCTTCCCAGGTTTCTAAAAACGGAAGGACAGGGTACGCGGACAACTAACTTCATCACGCTGCTTTAGTTAGGTACACTTGGACTCATTAGCAGTCCATGGCCTGTAGTATTAATGTGAAGGAGGGAAAGTCGTGAAATGTGTCCCAAACTTCGAGCTAGGATTTTACATCTCGATATGCATACAATATACTGCTGTATAACGATTAACCTTACAAGGGGACTTTAGATTGCAGTACAGCAGATAGATTCTGTTAAAAGCCTAGGTGACTTTTATAGAAGCAGGCTTGGATGTGCTTTTATGCTGTAACGGAGGTTAGATAAATCGATATACCTTTGATGTCAACATATGTTTTGGGAGACGATACGTAAAAAAGAAGCCATCTTTCCATACAAATTTTGCAACTTCGGGACAGCTAAGCTTGCTGACATGAGGGTTGTAACTATCCGGCAGCTTCTGGCTTTGTCATTGTTCTGTCCAGATCGAGTTGACAGCACATCATCTGCATCTTGAGATCAGACTGAGATCGATCGAGGTTGTTGAGTTATTACGGGTAGCTTCGTACTACCTCTCCTTTACTCACGTGAATTCGTTTGCAAAATAACGAGGTTTTGAAATTTGCCGTAATAACCGAAGGTACTCAGTCCCGCTAAAAGCGGCGGCGGGGCTAAACTCAATCCACTTAAAGGGAGGGAAAAGTTGGAACAGTCCAAGGGGCCGTTCCAGTTGGGGTGGCAAATGATCTTGTTGGCAGCCCTAACCAATTACATGATTTGAATGTTTTGACATCCAGATATGAATTCGAAGATCAGCCCACCTGGAGCAAAACCGAGGCCCACCCTCGTCAGATTCCTTCCTACCAACCTTGCCACGGACTGGTGTTGTCTATTGAACATATCTGGTCTCGTGGCTTTTTACTGCAATATCTAGGATAACCACCTTCGGTGCGTACTTGTCGGGAGGGTCCTGACACTCTTGCATAGATCATTGTGCCGACTCGCAAAAGACCGGAGTCCCTTGGCAAGCAAACTACGGCGCATGTACAATATTTCTTGCGACCGTCGACGTGCCCGGGTTAGGCATGGCTTGCACGGCGAAGGTGGGGCTGGACCCTGGATCGGCAGACAAATTTTACCAATCAGGTACTGATACTGCTGGTCCTGTGGCTGATACCTGATTGACAAGTCGGATCTTAGGTATATGATACCAACAGGTACCCTGCGGTCCGACGCGGCGCCCAAATGGGCTGGTCTAGGTCCTACAGCGCCAGTCTACGCTGTTATAGGCTACCGGTGCGCCTAGACTGGGGGTGCGATGGCGACGGCCAAGTGTACGATGTAAGGTGCATTTGTCGATCCACACTCTCTCCTCGACCATCGAGATCGAACCCATCCCACTCCCGTTCTGTACACTGTACTTCTGCCCACAGGTCATTCTCCTTCCATTCCTCCGTACAGCAGTATTCCTCACACACTTTTGACAGGAGGCACAACGCCAATCATTTCTATTCTCTGACCCTGCGTCGCATCAGTACTTGTAGCTTTGCGCGGCCGCCATCTCGGACCACGGAGACGACAAGGAATTGCAGTCACGATCCACAGGTAAATACACATCTCCATCTTTTCTCTCGCCCTTTACGACTGTCATGAAAGAAGTATGGCCCGAGCAAAGTAGGCTGGTCTCTATGGTGTCCCCGTACAGTAGGTACTTTATAGGAGCGACAAAATCTTTTGGGTGGCGTCGCATGGGCCCCGTCCGTCGTCTTCTCTATCTCTGTTCCGTCTTTTTAGCTTCTGAATACTCCGTACTGCTGTACCTGGAAAGAACCACCAGCTCCTCGTCGGTTCGAACTTCGGACTCCCGCAGTAAAAGATTTATAGCCTTTTCTTGTCGGGACCTGGAGTTTTCCCCCCCTCTACCCAATATCTTCCTTATTTACACCTTACCGTTCCTCCCTTAACTCACTTTCAACAGCAGTGCATCTGCAACAACACAAGGTACCTTTCCGAGGTACCAGACCTACCTATCCAACCCTAGGGCGCCGGCTTTCTGTGAAAAGTTGAGCAGACCGTGCAGCCCAGCACATCCAAGCGCTGCAGCAAAAAGCCCTCCATCAAAAAAAAAAATCACAGCGCATCCACAGGCCATATCCTTGCTTGTCGTACGTATGACGTCGCATAGCACCCCGATTATACCCCGTACTTTTCACCTTTCGGTTCATTAGCATCGCCTGGGCGAGTGTCTCAACATCATTCACTTGGAGAAGAAAAAAGAAACGAATTTATACTTCATCATGATCAGTGGCTTCTAGGCCACCTGCTCTCCATCCGACCAGTCGTTAACGAGAAACCAGCTTGAACCTAGGTTAACCCGCCCACGGTCACTGGGTGCGAATCGTGTTATGTTTAAACACCAATATAGTGCGTTCTTCAAGAGCACACGTTAAAACAAGAAGCGCACTACGTTTTTCTCCCCAGTGGACGCACGCTTCCAAACAATGTCGAATCCCGAGAACGTCGATACGGGTATTGATTCGGCCTCCCTTCCCACCATCACGTATAAGAACCCTAGGAGAACATCACCCGAGAATTCGACTACCTTACGAAACCATCGCATCGCCCGTGATGCGTCGCGTCTCAATCTCGCCAGGGCGATGCAGGACGCCCAGGCAGCCGGCACCCCCGAGGACCAACAAGAGCCGGTAGGGAGAGAATCATCGGGAGAATGGAGCGATGGGAAGCAGTGGTTCAAGAGCTCGAACGAGCACGCCGGGCACAATCTCGACACCAATTCAATGGATATCGACCCACCGTTCTTCCAGCGAGAGACGAACTCGTCCAACGAGGCGATCCGTCATATTCTGCCCAGATACGCCCAAGAACACCGTTTCGGGAATCCCTCGCGCGTCGCCCAGAGCAGCAGCGCTGACGACTTTCGGAGTGTTATCGACGACCTGACCATCGAGAATAGGCGGCTGAAGGAGGAATTGAGGAGATTAAAACAGATGGGTCCCGACTCTCTGCGCCGGGATAAGCTCTTCGAGGTCAAGGTACACGGCTTGCCGAGCAAGAAGAGGAGAGAATTGGAAGCAGCGCTGCGTGACTTCACCACAAGCGTGGAAGGCTCAAGCACCGGCGCTTCTACTCGTCGCAAGAAGGCATCGCGCAGATCTCGAGACGGGAACTCTCTGGGATCCAAGCACGCGTCTTCCGCCTCGGGCTCTAACTCTAGACCGGTCGATTCGGCCTATGCTTCCGGCGGGACTGGTCCAAGCTCATCATCCCAACTACCTCCGTCTCAAGCCAAAGCGGCCCGACTGCGTTCGAACCAGAACATACAGAACTATCTTCGAGACATTCCTGAAGGACTGTGGCCGAAGCCAGTATTGATGACCGAGAGCGAAAAGCAGAAACTGGTCGTCAAGCGGTTAGAGCACCTTTTCACCGGCAAGATGGGCACCTCGCCCGGTAACCCTTCATTTGTCGGGCCTCCGGAGCCAATACCCGAGGACTTGGAGACGGAGGTTCCTGGCCCGACACTCCAACCAGTCAGAGAAGCCGCACGGGAGGCTATGATTGATAGGCGCGAGGCATCGGGGAAAACGAGCCACTCCCGCGACACTGGCTCTGGCTCCAATCAGCAGTCCCAGTCGAGACAGTACTCCAATTCGAACTCGAACCCTGATCGCCCTGGCTCTGGCGATGATCCCAAAGAGGACGGCAGTGGGAGTGCGCAGAGCAGCCCAGTTGACAAAGATGCATCGCCCAGGGACGGCTCCAAAGACGAAGAACAGCGACCTACACGACCGCGGGATTTGGACCCGGACCGCCAGCAATTCCCAGCGGACAACATGGAGTACATCCGTCACTTGGGTATCGTCGCACCGGAATCCCAAGCGCAGTTTTCGGCAAGAGACGTGTCTCCGGACGCAGAGGGCTGGGTATACCTCAACCTCCTCTGCAATCTGGCCCAGCTGCACATCCTCAACGTCACACCTGACTTTATCCGCAACGCCGTTTCCGAGAGGAGCACACGGTTCCAGCTATCCGCCGACGGCGCCAAGATCAGATGGCGCGGCGGGGACGAGAACACGAGGTTCACGACGGATAGCGGGAGCACCTCGCGGCACGGTCGCTCGAGTGACGAGACGGACGGATCGAACAAGCTCCATCAGCGCAAGAAGCAGAAGCGATCTAAATTCAATGTGCGCCAGCGAGGTTCCAACTCGGAGAGCTTCCACTACAAGCCCCTCTTCTTGCACCGCCAGTCTTCGTCCTCTGACGATGCGCCATCGGGTGGTGACGAGTCCGGGTCGTCCAGTGGACAGCACTACAGCAATCATGGGTGGGCTTCTAAAGGGGGCCAAAGCGGCGACTCGTCCGGAGTGACTCAGCGCAGGCCTCGTCGGCAAGGTGCCATAATCTACTACAGCGGTGCGCCATTCTGCACGGACCTCTCTGGGGACTACGGCGAAGTGTCCATGGATGCATATGACGTCTCGTCCTCGAGCGGTCAGGCCCTACAAGATTCCGCTCACCATAGCGTGCACCGCCCTAGCATCATTCGCAGCGCCTCTGGGTCTTCGATCCCCTTCAAACCGCTCAGCGAACACAAGTCGCTCAATTCAATGTCGGGCCCCGATGGCGATGGGTCGCCGGAGACGGCGTCCGGCGTCAGTGAGGAGCCTATAAACGCGACCTTTCCGTGGTCTGATCAGGAGCAACTGGCGAGCCGGGCCGATTTTGAAGCCAGCGGACTTGGCGGTGTGTCGCCGGAGGACCATTTTCTGATCATTGTCTCGACGAGAAGGCCAAAAGGAACCGTAGCCACGGACGACGACGACGACGACGACGATAGTTCAGTTGCCTCCTCAGATGTTGGCCAGACTCATCCCGCAACGCGGCCAAGGCAACTAGAGCGGCCGAGCCATGAGACGGTAGACTCGCAAAAGACCACGGGGACTGCAGATTCAGTCGCCAACGGACTAGCAGCAATGTCGACAGGCTCGCCCATGCAGTTCCAAGGCTCTAGCCACAAGAGAAGTCGCTCTGATGTAAAGATTGAGTACGTTTCAAAACGGGTGCAACGCTTATCACCGACACCGCTCCCGCCTCCTGCTTTCTACCACGCGTCGGACGACTCCGACTTCGACGACGGTACCAGTCCGGACGGAGACGAGTCGTGGTCATCGGAGAGGAGTATCCTGAGTAAGCGGCCTTTCATGGAAGCAAGTCCGGCTTCGGAGAACCGTAATCTCTCCAGCGCTGATGAGGAAGACGACGATTGGGAGAGCGACCCCGAGCTCGTGGCCAAGCAAAGCATATCCTCCAGGAGAACGGGCAAGACGTCTGGGATCAACAAGTACGGGGATGTGGTGCCGCTAGCACCTCTAGCGAAGGTCAACTCGGGAAGTTCAGGCGCAACCAACGGGAACGCCGCCGCCAGCGGATATGATAGCTCGATGGAAGACGAGTAGATGGCTATACTTGGCCTCATTATCCCTCACATGGGATAATTTGGTCGTAATTTGGTTTCGGCGAAGCGAATATTTGGACATTTGTCTCCCAGTGAGGCATGGGGAGTTGGGGCCTTTGACAGCTTGCAATTTGCAAGCTCTGGCATTCATACCTTTGTCAATTTCTACTTTACATGGCGCTGAGGGAAAATCAGAGCTAGCATTTGGAATAGTTTTATGTACTGTAGCGCTTCCTTGGATTCATACAGCATACCTTCTTTGCAGTATGAAGTGCTCTGATATCTTTGTGCTGTGATGCTTTGTGCCCAATGCATACTTGGAAGTTGGCAAGTGCTGTACCTGTTAGGTGTTGACACCTCGGGCTGTTGCCTGGAATAGGCCGGGTTGCCTTCTGGACTTCTGGGTAACCCGATAACCCCCCCTTTACGCCGAAATGTACAAGTATATGAAACCTTAACTAGATGTTTCCGAGAAAATGGCATTGTGATGTGGATGGGGCGTCCATAACAAGCTTATTGTTGTCTGAGGATGTGCCCAGCCCAGGGGGAGCTGTCAGATCACCTTGCTGTTTGCCTTATGACCAGGCTATGTCGACCGTGACCAGTGTGGGCTGCAGAATGTTGACTGCATTTGACAGGAGGATCTGTGGTACCGGATGTATGTGGGTACTTAGTTTGTTGTTCTAAGTACGGCAGCCTACATCACTTTAACAAGGCATGATGATGATGGGTTGGGACATGTAAAAACATTAGGCTACACCCTGGTGATAAACAATTCAATAGAAAATTGGCAGTACAATAGGGGTTTCTGAGAATAAAGCACAACAGGTTCATATTGATCTTGGCGAGTATGGTATGATCTAACTAGATATCTTCCTGTCAGTTCATATCAACCAGACTTTCGTCACCAGGGAGATGCATGTGGAGATGTTTGCTCGACTTGGCTTATTCAGTGACTGTGACACGGGTACTTTTCAAAGTGCAAATATAACACAGTAACCTTAGCATCTCAAGTTTGCTGTGTCGCGTGATCACTGCTGGCCTTTCCCGTCTTCCTCCTAGATACTCAATGGTGGGAGCACCGTGCAGAAAGGAGAAGGTTAAGACATTCAGTGATGCTAACTGAGTGCTATTGTTTGCCTTTGATAGTTTAATGCAATGACCTGTAGATCTACGTAGTATTTCGCACTTGCATTTGACAATAGAGATCTGAATACGTGCCTGCCTCGTTGTCACGGACCCCGCGATTGTACCACATACACAGTAGAGCTGTACGTACTTCGTATTCTGTAGGGCTGCCATTCATCGCCCCCGATCTGCCTAGACTAGATAGAATCTGCCCTGCAGAGTGACTCCACCAAAATCTCTCTGCAGATACTTACGTACAACAGTACCAGATTACCTAAGTACTTTACCTAACCTAACGTACATACTCTTTTCCCCCAGTGTCATATACGAGCAGACTGTTTCTCTCCTCCTCCTTTCTGGTTTTGAGTTTCAGTTCTGGACGGCGAAGGTTGGCAAGGGTGTGCTAACTAGTCGATTACTCTGTGCCATACAGCAGTATCCCTTGGGTATCTTCTCGACTCCTGTCAAAGCTCGATCAGACCCAAAATCCCTGGCCTCCCCCAAAGGCCGTTCCACCACTATGGATCGGATTGCTTCGCGCTTCGGGCGCAGCAAGAGAGGCTCCCCTACGGCCCATCTCGATGAGTGTCAGACTGGGAGCCCTACTGCTACGAATGTTAATGCCGAGCGAAGCCGGTTCCCTCTCGAACATCGGAGCACTCTCCCGTCTCTCACCATCACGACCTCTCCGCTGACAACGCCTCCGAGTTCCAGTCACAGTCAGGGTCCTGTGCCGAGATCACCTCTGCGAAGCTTTAGCCAGTTCCGTGCTGCTCACAAGAGAGCCCGATCACCAGCCTCGGTTCAGCCCAGAGCATTCAACTCGTCCTTCAATACCGCCCAAGGACATGGCTTCACTGACCAGTCGAGACCCCTGCCCAAGAGAGCCAAGGAGCCCCAGCTTCCTTTCTTCTTGAACCGCTCACCCGAAGGTATGGCCGCTATGCGAGTCCGATGGCTGTCTTTCTCCGCCCCCAGTTCGTTACGTATTCACCACTGATGACTATCTAGGTATTCGACAGCAGTTTGACCAGCTAAACGATACACCACGGCCCTATCTCCATGCTTACACGGACCGCGACCGCTACAGCGACATTCGGCCCTATGCCAACAACCGTGTTCAACTTCCAGTGCCTGAAGGCAAATTCGACTACATCAACGCCTCACCCATCGTTTCACCCTCACCCTTGCGGCCAGACACAAGACCAGAGCTCAAATACATTGCCATGCAAGGACCCAAAGAAGACACCATCGGTCACACTTGGCGCATGGTCGCCCATATGCCAGAGAGCCCCGTTGTCATGGTCATGCTTACCAAGACTACCGATGCGTACGGACACGGCATCTACTACAACAAGTGCGCCCAATACTACCCATCCCAGCCAAAGGAGGTGAAGCCTTTCCCCAACCCAGAGTATGAGGAGCAGGACGAGTTTGGCGATGGGTTCCGGGGCTATGTCGAGTGTCTTAGTCTTGAGAAGAGACATGGCGGTGACATCGAGGTGCGGCAGCTGAAGCTCCACGTCGAGGGCCATGAGGATACCACCACCATCTGGCATCTCCTGTACACCAAGTGGCCCGATCATGGCGTACCCGAGGGAGGGGACTACGATAGCTTCTTCGAGCTCATGAAGCTTTCTCGCGAGCTGAACTCTAGCACCAACAACCCCCGCATCATTCACTGCTCTGCAGGCGTCGGTCGAACCGGCACATTCATCGCGCTGGAGACGCTGATGCGAGAGATCGACGAGGGTGCCATGGACCGGCTGGACCCCGACGTGGACGTGACTGATAACGACAACGATCCTATCTACAGAGCAGTCGACACGTTGCGCGAGCAGCGGCTCAAGATGGTGCAGGATGTGTCACAGTACAAGTTCATCCATCAAGTGCTACGCCGCCAGTGGCTGGACCGGCATGGCTTCGAGGGCACAGGTCAGAGGTTAGAGGTTCTTCATCTTGACCCTTTTGTCGAATACAACGGTTAACCGTGATTCAAGAAGACGTACTCCCCTTGGCGTAACGACAGTCGCGCAGGCGCGCCGCACGAGCCGCGGCGTCAACAACAAGGATTACACCCGACAGCTCGAGGCCGATAGCAGCGACGACTCAGCGACCGGTGGGGTATCTCTGCGTGACTGAATCACTCCCCTTTCTTGTCATGATTATCTCGTTACGCGATCAACGCATGGCTGGTGCAGATGAGTCACGGGACCGGCCTAAAAATGTGTTACCAGGCTTTTGGTTCCTTGACACGTGGGCTCGGGTCACGTGCCCCTTTCTCTTTTCTTGATAGCATTGCATCGCGTCGCATCGCGTTGCACCACGTCGAGTTGGTAGGCCGGGAAGAGCCGTTTCTTTGCCTTATAGAACTTGAGCATTAGCATGGCATGGCATGGCATGAACTCAGAGGGAACACGGCGTCTGGTAGAAGGACTGGACCTTGATATAGACTTTGTTCGAGATACCCCTTTTCTGCGTGCACTTCGGCTACCTTACCTAGGTACCTACATACTCCACCTCACACGTACATATTATATAGATGAGGAGCAAAAGAGCCTTTGTCTTCGACATGAGAAACCGCTGTCCTCTAGCTTATATAATCTGATTTTCATTTGATAGACGTAAGGCTTGTCTTTTTCAGATGTGAGGGTTTTTCTGTCACGTCTTGTGAATGTCTGATAAGGAGGGCAGGTGGACCATGGCATGCTCGGCGGAGAATGTGCGTAGTGGCTAATACGACATGATATGATATGATATGATATGATATATAGTAAAGTGGCTTTGGTTAGATATGTCGTGCAATGTCCACGCATGCATGCAGTATCTAGAATACCTACCTACCTATGTACCATCAGATCAGATCAGATCCGATCAGATCGGATCGGGCACGTTTTTTCACACATCAGTCAGTCAGTCACGTCACCTTTACACTGCATATCTGGCTAGGAACGCCACATCTTTATTTATGCTAGGTTAGACTGCGGGTATCGCAGTATCTGGGAGAACGAAAAGGGGATGGGTTCTGGAAGAAGGGAAGGGGTGGTATTTAGTTCCGGAAGGGCTGGGATGCGAAAGGGATGCGCTGCGAGAGGGAGGTTTTTTGACATTCGGGTTGTTTTGTGCTTTCCTTTTTACGTCTCGCGTTTGTGCTGGACGTTGCGTTCGTGGTGTATGCTCGGTACTTGATTTTCAGGGGGTTAGATACTGGTAAATATACTAGACTAGTAGGTAAGTATGTAAGTATGTTAGGTTTAAGGTTAAGTCGAACCGAGCAAGTCAAGTCACAACTGGTTCTATATATATCCGGTCATGGATATGGCATGACTACAACTGTGGCCAAATGATAAGATGGGGAGTATTGGACGTCGAACACGGTGTGCAGAGTATCAAGTCCGTGAAATACAAAGCGAATAGACAAGAAACCATGGGAAAAATACAGATCCACTAGTAAGTCTTAAAAGGTACTAACCTACGTGTAAGTGAAGCAGGGAGGTAGGTGTGTGATACGTGATGGGTATTAACCTAAGTAGTGCACACTCACAATAGAGAAAGGGGACGGGACCAGACGGGAGGGAGTGCGGGAGAGAGGGAACGGGAAACTCGGGGAATTATAAGATGAACTCAGTGACCCCTTCCCCCTCCTCGACTCCGAGGAAGAGGAGAGATGAGCTATGTATGGCACAGAGGTTGGTTGCACTACCCAGGGTCTTTTAGCCGAATTGTTTGTGAAATCCAGGGGTGCCTGCCAGGAAGACGGGAACAGCAGACTTTGTGTGGTTCAGTAGTTAGTCTGAAATATTCAAGATATTTACAACGAAAAAGAAAAAACTCAAAAGTATGGGATTATCGGGATGGCTCTAAAGGATATCTTATCTGTATTCTTTCTCTACTTTCTCTCACTCACAGTCTTAAATTGCCCAGGGCGTTGGAAAATCATAGACCGAGCTGAGCGGAACAGGACAGGACAGAGCAAAAAACCAGGCATGTGCATAGTATAATATAAATAGAATCCCACCTCGCTAACCAGGCCATGCATACATACATACATACGCACGTACGTAGGTTAGGTTGAGGGGGGAAATGCACGGACATGCATATGCGGAGAAGCGGAGCGCTCAAGCGCGCAAAACGCATGGCCCTCCCCTTTAACCGAACCGATCTGTTCCCATCCGAGCCGTAGCCGTGTACTGTAACCGTCCGGGCCTCGCCTCGCCTTACCCCTTTTGCTGTCCCTATACATTATGACTTATAGCCATCGCATCCTTTGTTATGTGAAGGGGGAACGAGGTGATGTGATATGCATGTGATTGACAGTAAACATCTCGGGTACCCAAATAATTAACGCGTTGTCGTGCGCCGTCGCGCCAGAGGAAATTGTTATTTTTTTCCCCGCGAGATGTAGAAACTGAATATCTGACTGACCGACTAAGTCACTTAACCTGAGACGGAACAACGGACAATTCCGTTTAGGTCTTTGTTGTCCTACCTTACTTCATATTGTAAATGACACGGCCTGAATAGGTCAGTTTTTGGAGGTATTGAGGGCATGTGATTGTTGTGTCTCTCGGGATTCAAACATTCTGCTCCCCTTTCCCTAGGTTAGGTTAAAGAGGCACAGCATACATACCTCCCCGACCTCTTCCCCCTGATCCTCAAAACCCAGGACTGCAACCAAGGAAAAAGGGCTGCGTCTCTTACGCGACTCCTAAAATGCCACCTGTGCGTGAGCGAGTGAGTAGTGTAACCACCCACGTAAAAAACCAATCCAAAAATAGAAAAAAAAAACCGCAAAAGGTAAACCTAGTAACACAGCAGACAGATATCTCGAGAGAAAAAAAAAGGATGCATAGGGCAGGCAGGGTGTCAGCGTAGGGCAGCCAGCGCAGGCCACTACGTACAATCAATCAATCAATCACACCTCATGCAGGTTTTATTATGTTATCACCATGCGATGCGATGCGATGCGAGTTTTCCATGCCATACTACATTCCTTCCAAACAGCCATGTGATGCGATGCGCGGTACCTTTCGGCCTTTGGAAAGTCCTGGTCCGGTCGGGGACCTCGGCGATGAGAGAGAGAAAAGGAAAAGGATGTGGAGGAAGAAGGGGATGGGATGGGATGGGATGGGATGATGAATATGACATGGCCTGACATGGCCTGTTTTCGATAACCGAAAACCTCCCAAAAAAACAAGGGACCCCAAGGCAATGAAACAAAATATAGTAGACTAGATAGAGCATTGATATCTAAAGTGTGCTGTGCGCTAGGTATATATGTGTAAATGCATGTGTGGTTTCGGAGATTGTTCACCGAGTTTGCCAAGAAAGCGAAGGTGCTCGTGCTTTTTCAGCCATCGCATGGAAGAACTACGAACAGGAGTAATGTAGGTGAGGACTTTGAAAAGGAGAGATTAAACTAACCTAGAGATGTCAAAATCTCTTTCGACGTAGGACGCATCACATGCCAGCTTTTCCGACTGTGCGCTTTACAAGGAGATTCCGCGTCCGCACTCCGAATTCTGGTTGGCTTGAGCATGAAAAGGGTCATCAAGTTATTATCATATCCGGCCAAAAAACTATGCTGCAAATCCCTGCCACTTCCAGGTCCTTGAACCGGTCGCACGGGAAAGATCAATTAGGCAGGGACAACAGCTCGAGGGTTTTGACGTAATCTGTAAAGTAGCCTGTGACCTGCTACATGAGTGAGCAATGCGCTGGGTGTATTGGTTTTAACCACATTACGGCAGGCAGGAACGATCAGGCACCGAAAAATAGAGGAAATGTCCCAATTGCAGATATGTATGTCTGGTACGGCTGAAAAAGTGATGATCCCCGAATATCGTGTTTCAGAGTTCGAGAAAAAGGAGGCCAAATGTGCATATGAGAAAAGTCCGGGGGGAGCTGCGGGTGCGCTATGTTAATGAACATGCTACCTTTTACCCCGAGCGGAGCGCCCTGCCTGAGCGTCGCGTCGCGCATGGGGTGACATGTGGTATGATAATCCTATCCTAGCTGAATGTGAATGGATAGATAACTACATATAACCTATGTCATTTGGTAAATACGGCGGGTAGGAATAAGGGAAATGAAATACATGTAATAAGATTGTGTTGACTTGGCTAACCAGGTAAATGACATGTGATGGAGATGAAATCTCGACTTCAGGAGATGAGGGAGTACATCGTATGTAGGTACCGATGATAATATCAGGGTGTATCTATCTACATACTGCAGTACAGCGTACACTGGAGTATTTCCTCTCAAACATCTACCACAAAAATTGAACATACTTGTAAACATAAACGCGTATAGTAACTGAGTTAGCCCTTTCGACACTGAGTACCACACCCCGTTGGCTAACAAAACACCATGACCTGACAGCTGTGAACTAGGAAGTCTCACAGAGGATGGATGGTACGTAAGGTAGGATTCGTATCCCTGAAAACTGCCACGAGGTTTTTTAATGTCCATAGGCATGTACATGCCTATATGTGCTGCGACATTAAAATGCAGTAAAATATGAAGTCACCTACATATGTCGACAGGGGGCATGAGCAAGGGGTGGGTCGGCCTGTGTTCCGAACAGCCGGTGCAAATGCTACTCTTTTCTGAGTTAGGTTAGACTAGGGATGAACGCGAGTTAGGTAATTACCAATGAGATGAATAATAATATTCTACATACATACGGTCGACTGCCTGCTAGATTCCTTGGGAGGATTTAGGATGGCCAGAATGGGCTGGAGAATCAAGTGACTGGACAAATGAGGTAGGTGGCCAGATCATCGCCGCCAAAGAAGCAATACCTCAGCGACTCGTGATGATTGATCGGCTTGCTTTGCTATTCTTTTTTGTTGAATAGGGTATCTAGCTAGGAGAGTATGTACAGCAGTAGACTCGCCGAGATGTTTCTTTGTACATAACCTCAAAGAGTCTAGACCAGATCGTCCAAAAAGGTCGGGTGAAGTGAACCTGCTTCTTATGCGGAACTAGTCTAAGAAACACACCTACATGTATGTCCTAACCTTTCCGTCTCCGCTAGAGCATCGGCTGGATCAAGTAGATTAATCTGACTCTAGCATGACTCGTTCAAGAGTTGGGTCTGGAAATTCTTTTGTATGTACTGTACCTGCTGAGCTAGATTGATACAATAAAGGATATGCAGAGATTCTAGAAGTGTATGCTTGTTGTCATGTGTACAAGTAAGAAAGAGCAACAATAAGATTGTGTAGAAGCAACTGACAGTATGATAAGATCAACTTTGAAGAACATTATTTGCCAAGGCATTCTTACAATGCAAGTAAATGACATGGGGGTGAATATCTCTATAATAAGGTCAAAAATCAAGCTCTCTAGGCCACGTGTGTTCTTTAAAGGATTCGATATCAATAGATAGACAGGTGCTTACATGCCGCTAAATCCCTACAAAGTAGATAGCGGTACCTCCCTCTCTCACCTGCAAGCATGTTTCTTGAATCTTGATAAAAGCCTCATGATACGTTGGTGGCCGGGGGGGTTAAATTACTGGTACCGTGTGGATGCGAATAATAGGTGCGTTATCCGACGCTTGCCTGCTCCCCGGCTTGGTTGGTTTCAGGATAGCTCATGCGCGCTACTCGGCTGTGCCTGTTTGATATTGATTACCGTAAGTAGCAAATTTCATGTATGCAGAAGAGAGATAGATCTAACCCAAGACAAAATGGCGTTTCTCGGTCGTGGCGATAACTTTCCCCTGTCTGGAAGGCGCGCATAAAGATCGATGTCAGTTTCTACGCTCTTAGGTTAGCCCGCGGTCTTCTTGCTGACTGGGGGATATATATTGCGCTGTTCCTGGACCGTGCAACGATAGATTGGATTTATGAAACAGCCTCGGGCCGTAGCCACGGGCCGGGGGCTGAACGGTATATGAGCTTGATTGATTTTGGGTGCATGCAGAAGTACCTACGTACTTTAAGGCACCGACACGTGCCAGAAGCTGGCTGTCGGTGGCTGTTGATGCCCAAAGGTCTATGAGCCGGTAATATTTGAGTTTGCTTTTGCACATGGACGCTGCTCAAATATTCCGCACTACGATCATCTTGTCTCCGTTTCTTTTGCTGCCTTCCCCAGAGTTTCAGATCCCTTTTGTCATGTGCATCGGAGGTTTCCACCATACCTTACTTGAGTCTTGACAAACATCTGAGGCGTTTTGACCGTGCGGCCGACCCCTGCTGACCGGTGCCTTTATGAGGTCAACCTTATCGATTTTCCGCCCAATATCTTACCAAGTAACTTATAAGGGGAGGCTTACCGTTCCTGCGGGATATTGTGGAAACGCCCACAGGAGTCAATACTGCATCTGTTAGAGCATCCCGAGGCTGAGGTAAGCCCCACTGCTCAACCTGCCTCGAGCTTACAAAGTGATAAGTACCAATCAATGCATGTTCGCTTCTGTACCCTATATCTGTAAATGTAAGGGCCGCGGATGAGCCGGTGTCAGCTTCTGTAACATGCTTATGCTTAGGTTACCCATCTTCCTATGATCATGATGGGTATAAATGATGGATGGGACTCTCTGACGTCCCGGATTTGGAGACATTGAGGACCTGTCAGCTTTTGGCTGCCCAACTTCCGAGACTCGAGGAAACGGAGTGGTACGTCCTTGCTTGAGGATAGGTGATGGTATGGTTCAAATACTTAACACGCGTGCCTCTTCAAATACGCCCACGTGCGTGGATGGGCACGATAATGTTTGTAGTTTCTGTTCGAATGCGACATGCAGAGGCCGAAGTAATGTCGGTGAGTTGTAGCACCGGCTCATAGCTAGCAGATTAATTTATTCCTTCCGTGACGATACCTTCTTCTGTACTACCTTTACAATACTTGCTATTACTAATCACTCAAGAGAAAACACCACCGTATTCCTCTTCTGAATCCAAGTAAGCTCATCGTTGGAAGGGCTATGTATAAACATCTAACATCTATTCACTCTCATGTTGCAGAAATACAATAAGATGTAGACACAGAATAGAGGAGCACATTGTGATGCATATCTCTCAAAGGTACATACTGTCAACAGCCCGGGTCTTAACTAAAAACAGACAGCTTAGGCAAGGAATTGCATGGACCTTCCTTGGTTGGTAATCCCTTGACCATACCTCTGTGGTAACTTGTAAGTTGAGCTGTCATCATCTTGGTATTTCTATGTTTGTCCGTCACCCTCGGGCCTCGAGCACATCACAACAACGGCAGTATGGTATATTGGAAAAAACTACATGTCGCTGTAATTCTGTATCCGACACCCTTACGTTCCGCTCGGAGCCGTACTGCTGTACAGAGGCGCCTTATTACATGTGCCTATGCCTGTTGCACACCTTGCTGCCAAGGGTAAGTACATATCAGGTACTTTATTGGCGTACATCCTTGTGAACTCTGCAATACATATCCCTGTCTTAAGCCAGGGCTCTTGTCCTTCTAGCCAGTCTTCTGGAAGGGCCCTCTAAACGGTTTAGCGCTATAAGCCGGCTGCAGCACCCCGGCATAGGCACGCTTGTTTCTGACCATTCAGCTTACGAGAACATAGTGGGTAGGATGTGCTAGGGACAGTCCAGAATAGTTGAGCTCCGCTTGAGGAGTCTGGGACGTTTTGGTGATGAGAGGTAAAATAATACTAATAAAACGAGAGAGGGGTGGTCTGACAGCCCAGGCGCCCAAAGGTATGTCCAAGCGGCACCAAAAGGCACAACCAAGCAACTGTCTACAAGTACATAGACAGGAAAGTCTTGTTCTCTTGGGCTTCCTTGCCAATGCGTAATGGGAAAGGGTAGCCAAAAGAAGGACCCGTCAAGACGATCTGTCATAAGAGGGTTTGAAGTCCCGAGCTTTCCTTTTTTTTTCTTGGCCGTCCCCGTCTCTGATCTCACCATTGTCTCACCTTGATAAACTCCGAATTTCTCTTGCTTCACCTGAGCAGGCAAGTTGCAAGTTTCACCTGGTGCTTGTGAAAGAACCGAAGCTTGATTTATAAGGCTCCAAGATAACCAGCATCTCTTGAAGCCCTGTGTTGTCTGGGTCGTGCAACGCTTCTGCATCCCTCGGAGGAACAGCCGGCTCGCCTATTTGCCATCCTTATTTCCGTCAGCCGCTTTGGAATATCTACCGCTCATAGTCGAGCTCGAAGACGTTCGTTTCTGTTGTTGTGGGGTTTCGGATCAACTGTCCATATTCGTTTCCCATCGATCTGCCCCGATCGGCGTTCCAGTGTTTGGCGACGGCGACGTACGACGACGACAACAACAACACTCTTTCCACCCGAGGCAACGGTACTTTTGCGAGAACCCAAGGAGACTGGCGGCGGCTGCTTATATTTAATCTCGGCTCTTACTGCCGCAACCTCGAGAGGCCTCGCTTCGGCTTCTGCATTACTGGGCCCCGCAACTATGCTCCGTCATCGCCAGCATAAGTGAGGGTTACCGTCATCGTGATATACAAACGTTTCACCGTCCAGTTGGGGTTGTGTGTCTGAGAATACAAGTCTAGACAGGGCGAGCGCTCGAGCTGACGGCAAAACTTGCGACTGTGGGTAACGAGCGTCAGCCCAACCGAGATATCAAATGCTTACTCTGCCCGTTTCGTAGGGGGCACGCGGCGAAGACGGGTTCATAAACAGCTTTTTGTTCTGAAACATCCTGACCCTTGAGAGCACCAGCACCGGAGGTTTTAAAAGACGGGAGGGGATATCAGAAGTGTGACTGTTACCACGATCACAATCGTGGCTTACTGATAACACAACATCCTATTCGTACTCCCACCCACTTGGGTCAAACAGACCAGATAGGAAGATTCGGTTCGGAGGTGCATGAATATCCCTGCCAAACCTGCATTCGTCATGACATCCATTGTAAGTGTCACGAGTCTTTTACCCTTTCGTTTGGCTGCCCCTTCGTTTTCCTGATTCCGTCCGTTCCGCACTCGCGTAACTTTTCCAACCAACGACTTCCTATTCCTGCCTTCCTCCGTCCTACTTGTGTATCAAAGTGCTGTAGAATGCTCCCCACCGCCGCACGGCCGTGTCCTTCTTTGTCCGGGGACAAGGGGGGTGTGTGGCTATTTTGGATAAGCAGCTTTCGCATCGCGTTTCGCCCAGTTATCAGCTCCGGGCGACCCTCCCACCCCTCCATCTCCATCTCCATCTGATGCAACCCGGCCCCAGTCATTTCATCGCATCCCCTTTCCGTGCAATCACTCAATGAAAACAAACAACACCCAAGGCTGCCAGGCACTTCAGGATCGTTGCACACACACACATTCCATACAAATAAGGGAAATCCTTGGCCATGCACATGTCTGAGCTTAATTTACCCTTTTCAGTACCAAACACTGCGATGCCCACTACTACTGTACATCCTATAAATTGATGCCCAGGAGCAGCTGCCTTGGTTGTACGCCTTGATCGCACGTCTTTATATATATGCCCAGTAGCCCCCCCTTGTTTAACATGGTCGCCCGGCAGGCAAAGCTCGGGCGCGTTGGTTATACAAAGAGAAACAGTGAAGTGACGTTGCACATTTGTTCCACTCCGCGGTCCTGACACGGGGGCCCAATAGGCGGTCCAGCGCATCACATACCAGTTACTCATCCCTCGCCTGGCTTGTTTGCTTTTTGCCCCCATTTATATCTCATCTAATATCTGGTGGTGCGCAACTTGCGTCGTTGTCCCTTCCTCAGGGCGCGGCACGCTAGTTAGTGCTTTCCGTCGCAGCTTGATTTTGCAACCCAACCCGACCAACACCAACACACGCCTTCCTCAGGTTCCTTCCTCAGGTTAGGCTCTTGCTCTGGCTCTGGCTCTGCTCCATATCCAAAAGCCCCCTCCCCCCCCCCCCCTCAATATCAAATCATTACTCTAATACCTAACCCCCCAACTGGCTTCCTCACCCGGACCAGGCATCGTTCTGGCATCACATACCTACGTTGTTACCAACTTCCAGTCGTCACATTCTCGACGTGCGTGTCCGATGACAGCATGGCCATGATCGATACGTCTGCCTTATTGATGCTAACCACCGACATCCAGCTGTGTCTAGCTCATTACTGCGACTTGCATGGTCCCACACCGTTGATGGTCACAGAGGGCTTACCTGTGCCTTGCGGACGATGCCTTGACGAGGACGCCGCCGAAGCTGCACGTGTACGGCCAGGCGCCACTGCAGGCGGTGCGCCAGCTGTCACGGATGGCTTACGCCAGATGAATTTGGGGGCATCGCGTAGTGCCTCTACCCCCGCATCCGACCAAGAGGCGGCGCAGACACAACGGTCGGCCATTCTTCGCGCCTCCCAGCGCGCGCCGAACCCTGTCTCGAAGCCACCGCCAACCATCGGCGGCTCGGCAGCGCAGACGCCACCTCAAAGCCCGCGGAGAGCGCCCACCAGCCCTCACGCAACTTCGACCGCCAACGGCTCGCGACGCGATTCTAGCTTCCAACGGACATACGATGAATACGTTACCAAGCGCGCAAATCCGTGCGCAAACTGCGCTCTTACTCTCCCAAAGCTCCAGGAGGGCAGAAAGAGAGATCCTAAAGCAGAAGCACAGGGCCCGACTCTGAGGACCCGAGCTCCCTACGCCCGCGTCTACGGTAGCTTGGCCGATGCCAGCCCCCCTAGCTCCAGCCCACAGTCGACGTCGACATCTGACGCCGAGGAGGAAACGTCCAACGGCAGCAGCTCCACGGGCTCCCGACCCCGACCTGCGACATCTGCGTCTCAGTCGAGCTTGACATCTAGATGTACCATGCCATATCATACCCACTATCTCGATTACACATCCACCCACGAGCCGACCGCCCCCTCGACTTACTCGATAGTGCGCGCCTCCTGCTTACGGACCCTTTCGTTCGAGACGTTGCCACGGAGGCCCGAAGCGACCCAGTCCACGCCAGCACTGCCCTCGCCGACGACCTACGCTATGCCTCCGTTTCCGTCCGCCTTGGGCATGGGCCCCGGCTACATCACCGCACCTCCTACCCCGCAGTCGGCGTCGAGTGGCGGGCCGATATTCTTCGGTGACCCCTCAGCCGGCTACACGACGGCATACATATTTCGCATTCCTGATATCCATGCGCGCGGGCGTAAGAGGGTCTATGCCTTCCTGGCACTTAGTACGCACCGGGAACGATTGGCGATGAAGGCCTTTAGTTTTATATCTACGGCATTCCGCGACCTCGCAGCTTGGATTCAAGACTTGGCCGAAGAACAAGCGGAACGGGACCGCGAGCGCGAAGAGGCCGGAAGCGCAGTGGCGGCACTGAACGCGGCCTATTGCAACGGTGGACTCGGTAGCCGCGGGCCTCACGACAGCGGCATCGGGCTCGGAGGCGGTGTTGGGCCCGGGCTTGGGGGGGCCTTGGCGGCTCAAGTATGGACACCATGAGAGACCGAGAGCGCGAGACCAGCAGCTTCCTGACCGGGGGCAGAAGGAGCGCCTACATGCAGCGCATGGGTGGTTCCATGGGGCCCGGTGGATTCACGCCCAAGGCTCGCGGATTGGCCGAGCTCGTCGGCCTGCCCGATTTCTTTCTCGAGCTTCATACTCGTTTTGTACAGGTTCTCCTCGAGCTTGCCGTGGTCCTGGGCTCTTGAATAACTCCCCTACTACCTAGCCCTTGGTGGAATCTACGATGCTACGATGCATGATAGGATGATGGTGGTGGAGGATATACCCAAACTCGCATATCAAGCATGATACCCGCGCCGCTGGGAAGCGGTGCACGATCTATGCGGACGACCTCACAGCGTCGACGTATAAACCTCTTTTATTTTTACAGCTTTCGACTTCTAGCGGAACTGTCGACGGCTTCGCATCGCTATCTAGCGCCGAGGAAACTGCGGATGCTTTTAGCTTCTTTCGGGCTTTCTTTTTACATTCGCTTTCGTTGATGTATTATTCTTTCACCTCGTTTCTTACGTGGCTAGATTAGATCCAAATAGCCACTTGTATTATTTGAGCAGGGCGTCTTCGGGGAGGGAAATAGAGCAAGGGCATACACTACTAGGGCAGCAGCACAATAAGGGATGCATGCTAAGGAAAGGGACGGATAGGAAAAGTAATACATACGGCTCGTTGTTAATCAGCGAGCTGGAGGGAATACCTCTCAGGGCACACAGAGGGGGTAAGGGAAAGGGATGGGATGGGATGGTATGGTATGGTATGGTAAGAGGGTATAGGTATAGAATCTTGATGTATGGCCGGGAGGAATACACGGGACGGTATCGGCGGGCATCTCGTCTGTCTAGGTTAGGTTAGGCTAGGTAACCAGATTTGTTTGTTTCAGAGAGAAACTTGTATCGGCATTTTTTTTTCCATGTGAGGGATGTATGTGTGTATTTATTGTGTTTGTTGAATGTATGGGGTTTGATAGTTTATTGTTGGTATTGTTTGCTATTTGTTAGGCAGCAACTCTGAAAGGAAGTCGAAGAACTGGTCTGTTTGGAGAAGGTGTTGCTATTGGATGGATGGATGAGTGCTGAGATGCCGTTGGTAACTTTTTGTTTTAAAAAAATAATAATAAATAAACGTAATCTGTTAGCTGGTCTGTGAGCTCGGCCGGGTTGGGGGTTGGGTTCGGTTGTTATCTCCATCCTCCTCCGTGAGCAAGTATAACAAGCAAGAGAGGTTTAGGTTATTATTAGGTTGAATAAGGAAGGATCTTGATAGAGGAAGAAAGAAGAAAGCGGATGAGGACAGGGGAAGAGAGGGGGAAAGGGGTTAGGTTGACAACGTACATATACAATATACACTAGGTTAGTTGGTTTGTAGGGTGTCGTCGGTCTTATATACGTCAGTAAGTAGAGATATGTAGAAACGCCCTCAAAGTCCTTTAGATAGAGGGAGGGGAGGGGAGGGGAACGAGATAGGGTAGGGACTGCAAAGGAGTTAGTTTTTATGCTAATATAGAGGGGATGGGAAGGGGTTCTGGGGATGGATGCATGGAAAGAAGAAGGGTAGGGGTTGTGAAGAGTAATGTATACAGGGAGTGAGTGAGTGAGTGAGTTGGAAGTGTATGGTGATCTGATTTGTTCGTGGGAACTTCTTTATCTGTGTGTAGTCGAGAATATAGGTATGTTAATAGTAATTTAGGTTCCAGGGAGAGACAAATAGAAGAAGAAGATACTTAAGTAAGAGGTTGTGTAAGTAATAAATACAGTCAGTGAGTGAGTTGGAAAGTGTAGGTTGACCTGATTTGTCCGTGGGAGCTTCTTTGTCTGTGTTAAGAATATAGGTAAGTACCTAGGTAATGTTAAAAGTAAGTAACTTGGGCTTGCCAGACTAGCATGTGACAAGGGTAGGTAGACATGGCGTCTTTTATACCGAGATCGTTTTATATAAGTACCTGTTCTTGAAGTTGGAACGGTATGGTTATGGGTGTGTATGGGAAACAGAGTATTGTCAGGTGGTAGGTTTGTTGATTACGTAGCTTATAGTTGGTTTATATATACGCGGTTCTCGCAATGTTAAAGTTGGGATAAAACTGCCTAGAGTTGGTTCCAGGGATTGGCTAGACCTAGACACGGTTAAAATGATCTATCTAGATTTTAGGCGGTTGAGAGGCTAAGGGGGTAGGAATAAGGATGGGACACAAGGTGGAAAAAGGGGATACTTAACAAGATTTATCTTTGATCGTATCGTTTATCATGGCCCTCTGCAAAATAGGGGCCGCTTGGTGTCATCTAGTAGACTAGACCTAGATGGAAGTATCATATCTGATTATGATGTAGTTAAAAAGCGGTAGAAGATGGAATGGAAGTGAGATGAAAAAAGAAGAAAGGAGGAAAAGTACTTAGCTAGTATCTATAGATGGCATGTTATATGTCCTGTGCACAAGATTGTTACTCAGAAGATAGGGGGGTAAAACTCAGCTTATTTTTTATTTTGTTGCCTTGAGGCAGGTGGGCAGGTATTATCTATGATACCTATGTTACTGTTAAGAAAGAAATGACTAATGAAGAAGCGGTGGTGTTAGCAACATCAGATCCTCGGGTAAAGGGATATCGAACAAACCAATCGACCAAGGTCAGAATTCAAATGAAGGGCCTGTCAAGCGGATGATCATCATCATCACAAGCGAGCTGGGTACCAGGCGTAGCAGATCTCGGCCCAGGTCCCTCTTCGCCTGGACCCTGACCCTCCTCACTATTGTTATGCAGAATCGGCGCCAGCAGGGCATCGCGCTCGTCGTCTCCGAACAGGTTTAGGAAGCGGCAGGAGAGCACCTCGGCGTTGCCGAGCTCCGGCTCGCCGAGGACCATGTACCGGACAAAGGCGCTGTGCGTGACGACGACTACCCTCTTCGTCACGTTCTCGAGCTTTCCGCCCTCGCCCTCGCTCTGCGCCTCGGCGACGACCTCGCGCGCGATATCGCGGATGATCAGTCGCGCCTTGTTCGCCCGGAGGACGAGCTTATGCGGATCGGGACCGAATGTCGTGCTCGCGTCCTTATGCCACCAGCCGTCCTCGTCACTGCCCAGGCGCCTGGCGTCCAGGACCGCGGGGCCGAACTCGTTGAAGAGCTCGCTGGGCGGAGACCCCGTGTCGCTTGGCCTGGCGCTCGACTCCTGCAGCTCGGGCACGAGGAGAAGGCGCAGTTTGCCCTTCTCGGTAATAGCAGCAGCGGTAGGACGGAAGGAATAAGATGGCGCGAGAATAGGCCGGAAACCGTGGATGGCCGTCATGATGGCCCGCCGCATGGGCGAGGACACGACCCGCGCCACCTCCTGCATCGAGCGCTGCTGGTACGAGTCGCAGAGGGCCCGCGCCTGTGCAATGCCGTTGGCCGTCAGGCGCGGGTCCCGGATCATGTTATCATTGAGCGCGTTGTGCAGCGCCTCGGCGTGCCGGACGATCTCGATGATGGCGTTCACCATTTTTTGTGTTTTGTGTTTTTTTGTGTGCTTCAAGATGAAGAAGAAGAAGAAGAGTGTTGAGGCGAGAGAGTGGAGTGGAACGGATGATGAAGTATGAAGAGGAGGATTGGTTGATGAGGATTGTTGAGCAATGAGGAAAAATAAATCTCTCAAGCTCTGAGATGTCATGACTTATATATTTGATCTCACAAACCCGTAATTCTGTAATAAGGGTATTGTTAATCAACACAAGGTCAAAGAACGGGGTTCTTGTTGTTGTTTCGGCAGCATGAGAAGAATAGGGGCTGACTATCACTTTGTCTGAGAACAGGGAAATAGTCAAAGAAACAGAGCTAATATCGAAGAAAGGAAGTATAGCAAGTAACATAAAGGATATATATGGTCTAGGATAACTGCTATAACACTTATAGAACAAAGGACGCTATTCAGAGAACAGCATTGTCTTTCTCAAGTCCTATCCAGGTGTACAAGATCGAATATCTTGGACTTGTTCTATAACCCCCTATGCTACGTAACAACGAGTAACCCGTAATATTTCTGTTAGCTCGAGAAATCTTTCCCTCTTCAAGTCTTACCCAGTCTCCCAGAACCTCATCCCTCTTATGATTCGACTTAGAACTTGCTTGACATAGAACTACAAATGATAAGGTAACTGTTACAGAACACCATTTACTGAAAGAATATACCAATGGGCCGTGCTCCTAGACACCCCAAAACAGGGGATAATAGGGGGGTGAGAAGTGGAAGGAGACAAGATGACGCCCTACCTGCCACAACGACTAGCCTACGCACGCGCACTCCTCGATGACATTGGCCACTTTGGGCAGTAAAGTCTCTGCTTGCGAAGCCATAGAGGTTGCCTAGGAGATAAACTGACCCGGGTAATCGTAATCCATGGTGGCTGATCAGCGCTTGAATATATTCCGTTGAACTGTGTAAACCGAGATAGGGACTCCTTGCCATTTAGACAGTAAAACGTCAAGTCACCACGAGAGCAAGGACCCGGGATGTTGTTAAAATCCTTTATCGAGACCGATGGGGACTACGTAAACCGGTTCTATTCCTATAGTACACCGAGGACAGCCCTGCTTCACCAGAACAACAGCCTCAGGTCCCGTCAGAGCCAGCACGCCGCCCTTCTCATGCCATGCAGACAACTCATGCCCCGAACCATGCCATATAATAAATATGCAGCCAAACACCGCTTTCCCCCCAAATGTGCTGTGAGACCCAACGCTTATTTGTAAAAATCAAACTTGTTCTCGTCGTTCGTACTCTTGACCTGGCTGGAGTAAGCATCCTCCAGATCGGACTGGATGATGTTGTACCTGTTTTTCCGCACAGCTCGAAGACCGGCCTCCTGCATGATGGCCGCGATAACCGCTCCGCTCAGAGGGTCATTCCGCGTGATCAGACTATCCAGGTCGACCTCGGGAGCCAGACTCATCTTGCTAGCAATCGTGGTGAAGATGAGGCGCCGCTCTCTGCGGTCTCGGAGATTGGGGAACTCGATCTTTCGGTCGAGTCGTCCGGGACGAAGGAGAGCGGGATCCAGCGTATCTGCTCGGTTGGTTGCCATGATGACCTTGACGTTTGCTGTCTGGTCGAAGCCGTCCATCTGGTTGAGCAGCTCGAGGAGGATACGTTGCACCTCACGATCGGCTCCGGTCTGCGCATCGAATCGCTTCGTCGCGATCGCATCGATCTCATCGATAAATATGATGGCCGGGGAGTTCTCCCGAGCCATGCGGAATACGTCTCGGACCATGCGCGGGCCCTCGCCGAGATACTTCTGTACGAACTCGGAACCTACCACGCGAATGAAGTTCGCCGTGGTGGAGTTGGCAACGGCCTTGACTAACATTGTCTTTCCGGTGCCAGGCGGTCCGTATAGGAGCACACCTCGAGGGGGGTCGATACCGATTTGCTTGTAGAGGTCGAAGTGCGTCAACGGCAGCTCGACGGCTTCCCGAATCTCCTGCTTCTGCATATCCAGTCCACCAACATCAGCGTACGTCACATCGGGCTTCTCGTCGGCACCCAGCATGGCGATGGACGAGTCGGCCTCGGGAGGGAGAATGTCGACCAGGGCGTTCGAGTGTCGGTGGAGAGCAACGGAAGACGAGGGCTTCAATAACTCGCGGTCGAGTGTCGACAATATTCGCACGACATAATTAGAACCTGTGCTAGACTGCACTATACCGGTACTACGAGCACAGACGTTAGGAAGAAAGAAAGGAGTCGAGAGAGAGATGAGGCCGTTGGTTGAAGCTCACTTTTGATCGATAGCCTCCATGAACTGTCCGATGACCAGAGGCACGCTCTGGATCCGCTTGATCTCCTCCTGAGCGCGAACAAGCTCGCGCTTCAAGCTCCTGCACCCCGTCCGTGTCAATTCTTGATACAACCGGTAGATCGATCCGCGCTCGGGGTGCGGTAGTGGTCATGGGACTTGTGGCTTACCGCTGCTCATCCTTGATATACTCCTCTTGCAACTGGATGTACTCGAGATGCCTCTGTAGCTTCTTCAATGTGGCATATTCGTCTCCTCCCTGAGATGCGGCCCCTTCAATAGTTTCGACGTTGGGTATGGTAGACGGGATGGGCTTGTTGTGAGGTGCCATGGTGTTGGCTGGGTTCTCTACTACGACATCACCCATACTGACGTCGATCGATGCGGACTATGAAGACGGCAGATGCAGTGTTCGCTGAAAAGATCTTTCGAGACAAGATTGTGCGTATAGGAGAGCTGCCGATTTCCTGGTACGCTCCTGGAGTCCGTGGATAGAGAAAGATGACAATGAGTTATATGAGTTATGGTTATGTTTGGTCGAGATCTCTATGTACAGCTGTAGAGCTAGCCAGAACCCATTCGTATGGAGTTGCTTGGAAGGCAACGCCAGCCTCGTAGCCTTCAGACACGTGCTAACCTTTTTCGGAATGAACTACCTTTATTACCTAACATGACATAGAACAACCTAAATATAATGTCTGATCCACTATGTGTGGATTTGACAAGTTCTTTATCGAGGTTAATGGTATAAAGAGGCTACGTTGAAGTCCTCGTGTTACTAGATAAGAAGAGAACAACTACCTAATTATGTAAGTAGGTTAGTCTACCTGGTTGCTGTTTTGTCTTGCAGTGGTTAACTGAGATCGACTTGTTCTCGTGTATGTGTAGGCATTACTCAAGGCTACCTACTGTTATTCCGAACTTGTCGGTTGTCTACAGCATATCTTGTAGGTGTATGCCTAATCCTTCCAAGAAGTGGTAAATAAGTACTTACACAGTATTCTATATCTCTTGTTCGAGACCACCTTGGAGCACTACTGCGTTACGGAGGTATTGTAAGAATATCATATGGAATACAATGAACATTGCGCACCTTGAAGGGGCACTTTATTGTGTTCTATCCTTTCCCTAGTCTCAAGCATATGATTATTTGGTCACATCCAGGTATGCATCTTGGAGTGCCTATGTGCAGTAGTAGAGTAGAAGCCAGATGCTGTCGCCTAAAGTCTCAAATAAGGTATGCCATTCAGTACAGAATACCATGCATGCAAGTCGGTTATCACTTGGCCTGGACTACAAGGTACTCTGCAAAAACCTCAAATATGGTGAGGTTACAGAGTAACTGCCTAGATCGCTCTTGCTGCATTGTTCAAAATAGGTACAGCAGTACAACGTGCATGCTACGCTAACATACTGTCTGGACTTTGTATCTAGCGTCATGTGGAGTTCGGCCTTTGGCTAAGGCATACTAGCACCTACGTGGTAACAACAACTCAGCATGTAAGTCACTTCCCAATGGCGCACTGTTACCCACTCAGCCAGATCGCCCTGCCATAATGTTGTTTGGTGAGACGGTAAGACAGCTTCAACTTTCCCAAGTAATTACAAGCCAATTAAATTCAAGGACGCTCCTACTCAAGGTTGACTTGAGGGACCGGAGTGACTGCATCTGCACCTGACTTACTGCTATGTTTGAACCAACCAAACTCATCCATTGACCTGCATGCACTCTCCCTGTCTCCGGCACAGGCGAGTTGGCCCTGTATTCATCCCTGCACTGTACAGCAGTGCCCTGAGACTGGTAGGTTAGATTGTCCAGTCATAGGCAAACTGCGTTTCTTTGTCGACTTACTTCATCCATTTCATTTTCTTCTCTACTAGTTACAGTTAACAACAGTCAACAACAACAATCATAGGTTGCGCACAACTCCGGAGTCAAGGTAAAGACACATTCCCCCTTATCGAGTCTCCCTGACGCCTGTCTAGCATAACTTGACGTCCTTCAACTTGTGTTCCCACTGCTCCAACGACTGGCGTGATAGGTCAGCACGTCATCGGCTCTCTGATCATCTCACTGACCTACCTGCCCTTTCTCCTCTTCTTCTTGTGCCATATTTACCACCACCGGCCCTTCCTTTTACCGCCCTCGGTTTTAGCCCGAGTCACGAGTGTCCGTGGTGTCTGTTCATCTCGATCGAGTGGGAGCTTCGTTTCATGACCAAGGCGCGATTCCCATATTCCCGGCTCTGGTTAGCGGTGTGAATTGCCGCCTTCTCTTGTTTTCAGTACAACGTCAGGATCCCCTGCTACATTTTTTAACCTACCGTCATGTCTTCCAACATCACCATTCCGACTTCCTGTTCCTCGGGCACCGCAACCGCCAGCGGGCAAGCCTCGCAGCCTTGCTCCAGCTCGTGCTCGTCCTTCTCCAGCTCTCCGCAAACACCTGGATCGAGCAAATCCCAGACGCCTATCTCCACGTACAAGGGAAAGGCGATCCACAACCGACGACCGAGCTTGCTCAGTATGTTCTAACACCCTAAAGCCATGGCTCTGTGGCTAATACTAACATGCCATAGGCCCAGCTCTGTCGAAAGCGGAGTGCACACATGTCAACGTAGGAGATCCTGATGGGCCGCCCCGACTGGTAAGAAGACCGTGATCTGCTGTTGATAGTGCCAAAGCTGACCCTGGCAATCGTGCGCAGATCTCCTATCTGTCATCCAGTCAAGGGTTTGCATGGAACCCCGAGATGTTCCTTCCTTCGTATCTGGACTACGCCTATGAGCCTCTGGAGAACTGCCGGGATCCCGTGCATGAGATTCGGCTCAGCGACGAAGAAATGAAGAACATGCTGCCATGAGGTCGCCCCGAGGGCCGCAAGCCCGGACCTTATCATCACCGCTTTCACCTCATAGACGCGCATGTTTGTCTTCGCAAGATTACTAGACCATTTACGCAATACTACGGCGTCTGGATTCTGGGTTGCGCAATTCCTGGATGGGAGACAGCATTGGCCACCGGCCTTATCATCCTCTTTCATTACTATGTTCCTATGTGGAATGGATCGAAGGTTCCTCCATCCATGTACCAATTGGAGATTCGACCTGCCACGGCACGGACAGGGGGGCATTGCACAGCGCTTTCGGCGCAGGGCACAGGAGTGACATGGAGTTTCGGTCAGTTTTATCTCGGCGTCGCATTATCATTACTTCAAACTTTCATCCGGAAAGGGCCGGAAAGGACCGGCACCAAGGGCGTTCTCGAGGAGTTTTACAACTGCCCCAAATAGGCTTTCTTTTGACTGCTCCCGGTCACGGGTGTTTATTATACGTTTAGTGGGAGTTTTTTCCTTGGCTCAATCATAGCTAGTAGTAAGGCATATGTCATTTTATGAGGTCACAAGGCTGTCCCCTGTGCCAGACTCTGAAGATATCAACTCTTTACCGTGAACAAGATTAGCCAGAGACGAGCAACCGAAAATCGGCTGGCTGTTAGAAACTACCTTGGCGTTAGAGGACGAGTGAGTCACTCTGAGTACCCCAAGCCCGAGAGAAGAGCCTGATCAGGGCGTTGGGGCCACTTATGGTGGCAGAGTCACCATGCGTTGCAAGCCTACAATTCGACAGTATTTCGCAGCTATGGCTCCGGAATGTGACAAGTGCACATGGCATGCCGTCTATGTTGGCTGGTTGGCTTCGGGCGCCAATCAACCAGACGTGCATACTCCTAAAGTTCCTCCCTTGTGGAGAATACACGAATGTCGTGTGTTCACCCATGCGATCAAGCTGGAACAGGAATCCTTACCGCCACCTCAGAGGCTCGACAATGACTTCGTTCTAAAGTTGCGCTACAACTCATCATGACGACAGATCCCAACAACTAACCTTTTACTACTCTGATTGTGTCGGGCGGCCTTCTCACCCGATGAGCTGTGTTAAAGAGCTCATTACAACAGAGGCTCCATCCATCCCTGCATATGTCCTTGGTTGGTGCGGTGGAGTCCAAGTGGGCAGGCGAGTAGAGCACTCCATATCCATACAGGTAGGCGCTATTTGGGGTTGTCGCAGACTCGCAGGTGCAGGTGACGGCATGCACGATAAGGGAACTCCTGTTGGAAATAGGCTACCCCACGATAACTATTGCCAGAAGCGGGATAGCCAGCCCCGTATTCTCCTGCAACTCTCCCTTGCCGCAACTGGATACCTCCCTGATATAACTCCGCACAGTATGTATTTTGATAATTACGCACATTGCCGGAATTTCCCTAGGAAGAGTTCCGACGTGCCCGATTTGCAGCACATTGACAAGGAGGCTAGAACGCTAATACGAAGGAATAGAGTTAGAGCAGTAGTAATATCGTCTCCATATATGCGTAAATTTGGACAGTAAGGCACTGTGTGAATGGACTGTGGACTAATCAATAACTGCGATATCGGTGTTGCTCAACTGCAAGCGATAAACACTTGCTGTTACAAGTACAAAATGTAGAGGTCGTACAGCATACAGCAGTATATAAGTGTATGTAGGCATGTACTGCTGGGATCAGGTCTATGTGATCAGCATGTCGGTGTTGAAGATAATAGATGTCTCGGGCATAAAACAGATAATATTCGCTCAGGCAGGACCAATAGCAAGAAGCATCAGTTACCATACCAATTCTTGTAGGAAACGGCGAACTATGTTAAAGCAAGGTACTACCTTACGGACCTTACCTGATTTACTCACAACATGGATGTTTTATATTTTGATCACGGTTTGGGTTCCTAAGTAGAAAGCCACTGGCTTTAGTAATCTGTTGCATAGATGCATATTATCTACTATTATGCATTAACCAAGGCTCATATTAATCCAGTAGGGCTTGCTTAAATTAAAGATTTGATTTGCAGTGTTTGCGCTCTTCAAGTTGTTTGCGATTCAACCTGGCGGGTTATCAAGTGGCACTCTTGCTCTGTACACACTCAGGGAGCACTGCATACTGGCCCTGGGTTATTCGCATCTTATAACTTCCAAGGCGGGAATAGCAGAAACAAATACCAAATACTCAAGGCGAGCATTTTCCATTGGCCAAGAACGCAGTTTGGCATCCCAAAGTTCAGCCAAAGAGAGAAGCTCTTCTCGGTCAACCATCCACCCAGAGAACTGAGGTGCTGTACCACAGCCGTGGCCACATATACTGCCACAGTCTGCACAGCCTTCGGTTGTGCTCACGTCAAGCGATACCGCCATTGGCTCTTCCACTCGCAGGGTATTTCCACTGTGTCCAGCTGTCCGGCGTTGGGGTCGACCAATATCTGCTTGCCTGTCTGTTCTTCCTGCAGGCCGCAAGCAATTCGGCCTCAGTGGTGGAGGAAAAGATTGTTAGGATCACCGCCACATAGTAGCTAACGACGATGCACTACATCCGACTTCTCCGCCCGGCCAAAATTCACACCTCCAGACGAGGGCTGGAGCTGGCTGTGCTGTTCACAATTACCACAGATTTAGGAGACTCCTTTCTATCTCCAGAAGACGGCCCTCTTGAGCTGACCGTGGCAGCTATCCAGTTCGATGAGAACCGGAATGATGCCCCTGCGGCCGTGCAAGGAAATCAGCTTTGCGGATCCAGATGCACATGGAAAGCGGGCATGCGTGTCCTCGATGTCCAGGTCCGTCTGTGGCCAGGGCTGAAAATAGAGAACTTGAATTGTAGGGTTGCCATCTTCCCAACGCAACGACAAACCGCTGGTAAGCCGTCGATACCGTTGGGAGCCCTATATGCGGGGGATAGCTTGCCCTCGGGAGGTGTCGCGAATAAGGTGCATAACAGAGGTGTCATCATGCCGGCAACGGTCGATATTGTGAATGGAACTTGCGCTCCTATAGCTGAGCGCACACTTGCACTGGGAAGAGGACATCTGAATCGAGAAATGGGAGAGGGAGAAGATGCAGAACTACGGCTTAATCTTCAGTTTCAGGAGGATATCGGTGAAAGCATAGCGCGGCACATCTGGGATGCAGGAGTCGTTACATCCGCTTATCTCGCCGATGCATGTTCATCGGCAGCGGACATCCAGGAGATGATACCCTTCGAACACGACACCTTTAATGTTCTCGAGCTGGGAACTGGCGTCGGTATCTTGGGGCTTACGATCGCTAGCATACTACCAGCTGCTGCTGCAGTTCAAGGGAAAACTCTCACGAGCGCGACAGTCCTGTTGACAGACTTGGAGGACGCCGAAGAACGCGCACGGCTGAATATAACCAAGGCCGACGCGACACTTGCACTCGACCACACGGACGGCCACAAGGTTAATATCGACTACGAAAACCTTGACTGGGATGAGGGTCGGGAAGGCCGCTTCGGACCACTTGCTACTGCAACACCGTGGGACCTCGTGGTGCTGAGTGACTGCACATATAATGTCGATTCTCTTCCAGCTCTGGTAGGAACATTGAGCGCATTGCATGAGATGAGACAACGTCACCGTCGCGCCCAGAAGGACCACTCCGCGAAATCCTCGGTACTGTTGGCGACGAAACCAAGACATTCGTCTGAACAGGCATTATTTGAGCTCCTAGACAAAGACAGCTGGCGGTATCGAGTAGCCAAGGAAATACCCCTGCCTAGTTTCAATAGCAGCGAAGAAGATGAAGTCGTACAGATTTATCTACTAGAAAAAGGTGGTCCTTTATAACGAAGACATGTACTATTTTCTGCCCTCATTTTACAAGGATGACCCTGTCCTGCCCTACATCTATAAACTTCATACTAGCAGATTCCGGCACATATATCTCCGCTTATGGCCTATCCGGAAATACGTGTATGTTATATCCAATCCCCGAGTGCAATGACATGCGTTACAGGAGTAACCTAGACGGATCTTACAGGAGGTGACCGCAGGGCTTTCCATGTGGGCCATCATCTTCGTATGTTGTTGCAATTTGACATGCACGCAGTGCTTAAACCCTTTGGCCATGTAAATCAGAGAAGTCTCCTTATATTGTTTTGATACTTCTTCCTAGTTGGAGAACAGTAAGAAGTCATTGTGAATGCTAATAATTGTGCTGGATACCAAAGGGTGAATAACTATTGATTATAAGAGTAAGTGGAACGGGTGGGTTTATCCCATTATCGGTGCTTGTTGAACTTAGTTATTCTCCTACTGAAGGTTCTATCAACAAAACACCAACTTTGCGCCGCAACCAACCAATCAAAACAAACAATTTCAAGTCTATCTAGAGCCAGTCCTCATCACCACGTACTCAGACTACCAAGATATCCCAGTCATAAAACTCCTTGTATGCGGTCACTGAAAAAGGAGAAAGACAAATAATTGATAAAAAGGGGAACGAGAAGAAGCCAGAATGGACTCGGCGCGCAAGATCGAGCTCCAGTCCCCCGAGGACCTCGCGTACCTGGTGGAAAACGTGCGACGCGCCGCCAAGGCCCGCATCGACGAGGCCTTCCCCCCGGTCGACGACGGCAACACGGAGGACGAGCTCAGGTCCAGGATCGAGGAGCTTGTTGATGAGGTATGTGATTGGATTTTCCCTTCTTCTCTTTATCCTCCTCTATTCTCCGTCTCAATCCTCTGTTCTTCACTTTCTTCTTTTGTTTTTGTTTCCCGAATCCCAGCAACGCATTATTGCGCTCTCCAGTCCCCTGCATAAGTATGCATGTATGTGGTCTGGGTCTGGGTGAAAGATGGGATTATGCACGCTGCTGAGGTTGCGAAGCGGATCACCGAGCATGGCTCGGCATATAACCCGTTTCTGCCCTCCGATCTAGCACATACGACCATAGGATCTAGAAAACGCGGGGTCCCGTCCGCTCCCCCATAGCTAAGCTAGATACCGCCAGATCAGTAGTTGGGTCGGTGACGACCAGCGAATCCCTGGTGTTGTATGTTTTTGCCCTTTTTTTGTCTTTTTTCCACCATTTCCCCTTAACTTTCATGCTCTCTTTCATATTGCGCTTTTCTCTTTTGTGTTCATATCCCTTGTTTACATGACAGCGTTTCTGAGCATATCAGATTTCAAATATGAGATTTGCTATTCTTTATGTTGGTTCTCATCTATAGTGAATTGGGCAAATCTCACTCACAGCTCAATATCACGTTCAACTTTTCATATGCCCCTTTCCCTTTCACCAACCCAACCCAACAAAACAACCCAACCTCATCCCTTAAAAAACCTCCGCGACCAAAGTCAAACTAACTAACTAACTAACAAAACCAAAACAATCGTATATATATATAGTACATAACCAAGACCTTCACCCTCGCAGCCCCCAACATCAGCATCAACGGCCTTCCCGTCGACCCCTCTCAAATCACCTCTTCCTCCTCTCCAAACGTTACACAGCAAGCAACGGAGCCAGAAGAAATCTTCGAGCCCTTCGACGCGCGCAAGCGCGCCCGCGTCGAGGCCCTGACGGCCGAGGAAGAGGACCTGCTGCGCGACATCGCGCAGCTGAAGAAGAGCGTCCCGCGCAGCGTAGCCGGCGCCTGGGCCGAGGGCTTGAAGAAGGGCGTTCGAGACGACGAGAGCGCTCTCGAGAGCGTGAACCAAACGCAAACCCAGACACAGACACAAGCAGGAGGAGGGGGAGGGGGTGGTAGTAATAGGATCGAGATCAAGCCCCTCGAGCGGCAACAGGATGTCGAGCAAACGTTCGAGAGAGCGGTCCAGGGACTCGCGCGCACCAAGAAGGATATGCCTGCCGTGGTCGCGCGCATGGAGAGGGCTCGGAAGGCGGGCGAGTATCTTGTTGCCGATCGGTGATAAGGGGAGGGGTGTTCAGGGGAGGGGTGTTATTTTGTAGAACACATATTTCCTCCTTTGCTTGTCACGCTTGGTGCGCAGGGGATATGAAAAATAACGTAGTTTTCGCTTTCCGCTTTAATATCCTACCTACCTTATGTTAAAAGGTTCCTGTTACGTGGTATAACTCACGAACTTAACCCAAACTTATCTTTG
This sequence comes from Xylariaceae sp. FL0594, assembly GCA_022385605.1. Classification (NCBI taxonomy): domain Eukaryota; kingdom Fungi; phylum Ascomycota; class Sordariomycetes; order Xylariales; family Xylariaceae; species Xylariaceae sp. FL0594. The sequence continues at coordinate 320,804 of MU280772.1, forward strand.
TTCCTTCCCTCCATCGTCTAGACTACTAACCTACTTCCATCACATGCAAAGTATACACAAGCAAAGCAATGCATGCCCAGCTAGGTACTAACCTTAGATACTTAGTTAGGTAGTGTCACAAGGGAGTCGACGCAAGCTTTCCGCAGATCAGAATCTCTTAGGTTATCTAGTCCAAACTCTGTATCTGTACGTGTGTAACACGAGGATCTTTCTCTTTCAATTTGTCGTGTCTTGAAAAAAATAAAATTCCAGATATAAAGACGAGTTGACATACTTTCTTCTTTGCCGGTGATATTAGACAGTGTCTAAATCATATGAAATGAAATTTTAAGCATTGTTCCAAAGAAAAACCCCCTTAAAGATTAATTTTTCGTCTAAAATCTCAGTTTTGTCTGGCAGCTAGCTAACCTACGTGCATTCATTCTCAACCCGACAGCCGCTCACAAGTTGAAGGGCTCGGCAAACTTTGATCTCTCTGCTCTTCACACCCCATTTTACTCGTTCTGTGCTTGTTTGTTGTTCCGTCTGTCTCTTGTTTCTATAGGCAGTCCGGACTTCTCCGCCGCTTCTAGTACCTTGTCTTTCTTTCGATGTATAGGATACAAACATCAAATTTCCATCTGCTTGGTTTGAAGTCGTTCCATACGATCCACCACCGCCGGAATCCGTAGTCGCCCCGGTCAAAAAAAGCTACATCCCCCCTAAACGCCTTATTCGGGTTGCCCATATTGTTCGCTCCCAGAAGTCGCGCTCACATCCCTTTATGCGATAGCTTCAGAGGGAGCAGCAACAACAGCTTCTGCGGCCTCTTCCTCTTTTTTCTCTTCTTCCTCTCTTTTCTCTTCTTTGCTCTCTTCCTCCTCATCCTTCTCCCACCAGGCAGGCCGCCTCCACTGCTCCTCGTGCCACGGGCCGGCATCGCTAAGCTCACATCCGCCCTCGCACTCGCACTCGCCACCGAACATCTTCGGCAGGTTCTCGGCAGGGATGTGCTTCAGAAGGGTGTCCTTGTAGTCGGAGCCGAGCACCTGGATCTTGGACACGGTGACCGGGTCGAGGAGGTTCGACAGCACCCACCAGAGGCCGCGCTGGAGTCTCGTGCTGTTGATGACGAACAGCTTTCCCAACCGCTCGGGGTAGTTGTCGCTGCTCATCTCGGACGACTGGGTGAAGTAGGGCATGATCTCGGTTTTGGACAGCCTGACGTTGGCAATATCTAAGATGGTGCAGGATGTCTCCAGGAAGTGGCCGGCCTTGCGCGAGCAGGCGGGCAGACGGGGATCGGCCATCTTCTCGTACTCCACGGCGAGGTTGAGCAACATCTTGTCGTTCGTGTAGCCTGCCTTGTTGAGCTGTTCCAGGTTCACGCCGCCGAGGATCTCGAAGTAGCAGGGTCTGCCGTCCTGTAGAGATGTGTTAATGTCTAGAAAAGCTTAACAGGGCACAGCCTGTGACATACCTTATCCGTCTTGTGGTAGAACTGTTTGTAGTATTTAGAGAGGCCGGCCTTGAACTTGCCATCCCTATCCCAGGTTCGGACTTGCTCATCCAGCTTCAGTGGTTCCGCGGGGGGGTTCGTCGAGGGGTTCTCGTCAAGGGACAGAAGGCGGTGTTCTTTGGTGTTATATTCCCGGATGGTGATCTTCTTGCGCCATTCCTCAGACTTGATGAACCTGTTTTGTGGCCGATGCAGTTAGCCTCGCGGTAACATCCTCAGGATGGGATGAGGAAGGGATTGCGAACATGTTCTTGGACGCCTCGACGTCCCATTGCTTGGCGTCTCCCTTGCCCTTACCACGGGCCCGTAGGAATCGGAGCTGTTTCGCGTTTGTCTCGTCAGTACGTACATCATATGCCACAGTATTCGTATTGTGAATTTATGGCCGTACCAGGGTCAAGGTGTCAAGACGTTCGGTGTATCCTGCGCTCTCGAGCATCAGGCGCAACTGGTGCACCTGGGCCTGCTGGGTGGCATTCAAGTGACCGGCGTGACCAGGGCGGGCGTCGACCGAGGTCGTGGGGAAGTCATAGTGATCGTACTTGGGATCGAGCTCCATGTTGGAATCTGGCTTGCGTCTCTCTTGTGAAGTTTTAGGGCCTAGAGGGGTCGAAGTCGGGGTGGGGAGCCGGGAGGATCAACCGAAAAAGATGGTTGCGGCGGAGGACAATAAATCCTGATCTAGTTATACTTCGCTTGGCCTCTTCCCGGCGAGAAAGGTCGGAGCCTGCGGATTCAGTGTCAAGAGAGGTAGATTTTTGGGAGGTGGTAGGAAAAGGTGCAACAGCGGGTTCCCAGTGCTCTTTATTACTTGGGTACGAGTTACTTTGTAACCTAAAGTGCAGTCAGTAGCCACGCCTTCAGGGGGCTGTGACTCTATTGGTTGTTATTATCCCCGCGATTACATAGGGTCAGATGGTGGTAGCTTGGGACAGGCACAGTGCCTCTGAGAGCCACTGCATCTATTCTTCTGAGGAAAGGGTGGCGTTTTGGGCAATCTCATACTGTATCTTTCTGATTTGCCAAGGGCAATCCAAGGAAGTCCCTGCGTGCCGATGAATGCACAAATTGGTCAAGGGTCCCATTCCTAGGTTAAATCTTTCTCTCCTGCAAATTGAAATCATATCAAATGAAATTGAAATCTGCTGCTGATAAACATTGTGGCTGTGTGACCTGTTAAGGTATGGACACCATACCTTGCTTGGAAGGGCCACCCTCCCCAAGGTTAGCAACTTAGCACTTCATCATCGCTTCATTTACTGTACGGACTTCCGATGTAGAGTTGTTGTTGGTCACTGTGACTTTACCTGAGGCGTTAAGGCTCAGGAACATCCATGTGAAGCTATCACGGAAACCTCTGGTTTGCAATTCGTGAACAGCTTACAACCTCCAAGACGTATTGATAAGAAGCACCAGGTACCTACTGTGTATGAGTGTGGTATCGACTCTCCTTGTGGCATTCTTAGTTAACTGCTTGAAGGTGTGACAGTTGCCTTCGTTTACTTAAAATGCCACCTGACGTACCGTTTTCATTTTTCGCTTCCGGGAACGTATATGCCAGATGGGATTTCGTAAACATAGTACCATCATAATGTCATTCCGTACGACTCACCTTGTAAGTCTCTAGTTGCTGGGACCAGCTAGGAATGTGTGTGTTACTTGTTTACATCCCACATACGAATACCTGACCGAAATGACGTCCAAGTGCATTCCCGGACTATCCCTCGCAAAGCTTTAAAGAGATGGGAGATTTTGGGAGTTGGTCGTAATGTTGGCAGGCCTCCCATCGTAATTATGGACCACTCCATTATTAGTCTCCGTTAGACTGGTATCTTGCCGAAGTTTAGGGGCTTTTTGTTTTGTGCATTTTCAATTGCTAACTGTGTAGATTCCTATCAACCGTTAGGCTGGTCGTCGCCGTCTTTGGATCCCGTTCCCTTGCGATCTTCCTCGGCTTTCTCTTTCCGCTTTTGCACCACGTCCCAGTTGTAAACCCGAGCTATCGCGACCTCCATCGTCTAACGCAATACCGACATCAGTATAGTGTACGGCGTGAGTGCGATTCATATTGTTACCTTGCTTACCGTGATTTGCTCTCTTAAGAATTCGAGGTCTTCCTCGCAATTAGCAAAGCTCTGTTTCGCGGCTGATAGCTTCGTCGCGAGAAGAGTTTCGGCTTCATCGAGGGGGTACGAAAGCATCACATTGGCCTATTTCGTGATTATCAGCCACTCAAGCACTCAACCCCGTATATAGCAGTCATAGCGTCGGGCATAACATACCCCCAGCCATAGATATACCTCCTCCGTCGGTGGTATGGCCGCCTTGGCGTAGAGTGTGTCGTTCAGTTCAAATGTTGTTTCTATCGGATCGTCCTCGCTCTATTGTATGTGATATCAGCAGCTGAGCTGTATCGTCGAGTTGCAGCCGCGCACGACGTACCGTTCTCGTCTTCAAGAATCGAACTGTGTTTAGTGTCTTTTGTATATCCGGCATCTTGTCTTTGAGGCCCGCGATCCTCCGCTGAAGATTCAACTCCATGAACTGGTATTTCCTGCGCAAACAAAGATTTTTCTCGTTGTCAACCAATCTATGCCCTTTCGAACGAGCTACTACCCCTCCGTAAGGGTTTCCAAAGGTGGCCGACGGGAGCTCATGTTCTGGAATGTGGATGCGTACGATATCATTTCCTGGAAGTTGCGCAACGTGGATTCGACTTCGGCCCGCGAAGAGACATAGTCCTCGACCTTGTCAACGAACGGCGCAGTGGGAATCCCTCGGGGGTTGGTAGTGGCAGCAGCTTTCCTGCGTTTCGGAGGAGCATCGACTGTTAGCACATAACGGAGGATTGAGGGGGTTCTGGACTGGAAAGCCTACTCAGTCGCTGCCTTTCCAGACGTCTCCGCCATGGCAGATGATTATTGGGGGGTTCTGAGCCCCGAAGAAACACGATCGTATGGAAGTGTTTTTTTATCAAAAACAGAACAAGGATAAAATATCCAAATCGTCAACCTTTGCGATCGAGGGGCAGTTGAAGGAAGGCAACTGATGTATCCTCGCTAGCCTTATTGGGTAGCGGCAGTACCATGCAGCTGACAGTACCTACATGTACCTAGGTTAAGGTACCTATTAAGACATGAAGAAAGTACCTACAAAAAAGAGGTAACTTGCCAAGCGGAACCAATCACAAGCTTGTGCAAATTACATGTATACACTGATGCCTGAGGCCACCAAAACCACCAGAGAAATGGGCAGTCTACAAGTCCTCACAAGAGTCGTAAGTACCATTAACAGAGCAAACAAAATTGTTAATATGCTAGTGCAACATCAATTCGCCTACAGCATCAACATGCAAGAATACTCAATCACTGCTTGTTGCATCTCATAAAAGCTGCATCTCAAACTCAAAAGGCCCAGTAAGTAACACGTACTCGTCCCTTGTCCTCGGACCGCAGGATCCCGAACCGAGACCATGGTGTGCGGCGTCCAGCCGCACGACCACATTCTCCGTCTTCTTCCTCCGGAGCTCGTACGGGTGTTTCGCGGCCTCGACATCGGGAATGCGGTAATGGGACGCGTTAAAATCGAAGAGTTTCGTCTCCTTCTCCTTATTGTCCCCAGAAGAGCCACTGGTGTCGAAGAACCTCGCCGTGATCTCTTCCCCGGACGCAGAGTCTGAGAAGCGCACCCAGCGCGTGTCAGTGCGGTTGCCGCCTTCCTGTGGGAACTCGTAGTCCGTCCACAACTCGTCGATGGTGGCGACGCTGTATTCGCCTATCTTCTGAGAAAGCTTTTTGTCGACATAACTCTCGCCTGGCCCACGTCCGTACCATGTCAATGCTTTCTTCCCAGATGAGGAGCCGGCCCATGACTTGGGCAGCTCGAAAGCGAGGCCAATACGTGGGAGTGTACGTGGTAGGTTCTCGCCCTTAGGCTCACCCTTGACGCGAATCGTCACGGAGCCGCTGGTATCGAAAGAATAGGTCATGTCGAGATCGATCGACCACGACAGTACAGGGGGAGCGAACCGCTGATTCACCTGCACGGTAAAGGAGCTCCCATCGCCTTCGTTCCAAGTGCTGCTGCGCGTCTGCGAAGCGGCGAGGTGGAGGCGCCGCTGTCTCCAGTCTGCGCCGTCCTGTGGGAAGTCGTTGTCAGTCTGCGCGCGGTAGAAGGTGACGGCAGGACTCGTGGCCAAGAACTCGGCCCCGTTCTTCTCGTACGAGACGATCTCGCCGCGCACCGGGCTGAATTTCCATTTCGTGGTAGGGGACTCGATGGAGACAAGAGCCGGTCCCTCCTTCACAACCAACTTTCCGGCGGTGCCTGAGGGTAGGCTTGTATGTGAAGGAGGGGAGATTGTGTATTCTCCAAAAGCGATCTCGTGGCCGGCAGCAAGAGCAGCTGTCTCGGACCGCTGCTGGAAAGTGATTCGTACCGTCCCTTCGCCTGATAAGAAGTCAGAGGGAAGGGCTTTGCCCAAGACGGCGAGCTCGACTGTCTCCCCTGGCTTGACACCCTTCGGTATCTCCATTAAGCCTTTCTGTGACGTTGGCTTCCCTTCATCAAGAACCACGTAACTAGCCTCGAGATGATCCAGAGTACGGAAGTCATACCGGTTCACAATCGTGACCTTTTCGGCGGTATGCGACACAACCTTGACGGGTTCGATCGCCTTCTTATACTCGGCGAGGCCAGGATTCGGCGTATGGTTCGAGAAGAGAACACCATCCATGACAAAGTTGCCATCGTTGGGTACGTCTCCAAAATCGCCACCGTATGCATAAAACTCGTCGCCTGTTTCCTCGTCCTTCTTCAGTAGGCCGTGGTTCGCCCACTCCCATACGAAGCCTCCCTGCAGCGTCTCGTGCTTGTAGAACGCATCGACGTACTCCTTGATATTACCGGGGCCGTTACCCATGGCGTGGACGTACTCGCACAAGATGAGCGGCTTCGTCTTGCTCTTGTCGTTGGCGAAGTCGACTATCTCCTCGACAGGCGGATACATGCGCGAATACATGTCCACTGTCTGCGCGTAGATGTCGGCTTCATAGTGGACGGGGCGGCTGTCGTCGTACGACTTGATCCAGTTGTACATGGCTACGTGGTTACGACCGTAGAAGGCTTCGTTTCCCAGCGACCACATGATCACCGAGGGGTGCAGCTGGTCTCGCCGCACGAGTTGTATGGCACGATCGACGTAGGCCTTCTCCCAGTCGGGGTTGTCCGATGTCCACTTGGCGGCATTGGCCCGTGTCAAGAGTTGCCGCTCTCTGAAAGGAAGTTTTCGGTCTTCGGGGGAGAGGGCAGCGTCGCCTGGAGTATGTTAGTTCCTCTGGTGCTTGGCGGCGTGGCCAAATGGGATATTTTGCTTACAGATGGCCTCGAAACCGTGGCATTCGAGGTCAGCCTCATCCATCACCCAGAACTAAAAGTGATCAACAGACAAACTCCAAGAGAGGACCAGAACTACTTACGCCCAGCTCATCGGCCAAATCGTACAGGCGAGGGTCACTCGGTTGGTGTGAGGTCCGGATGGCGTTGATATTGTGCCTCTTCATCAGCAAGAGATCCTGCTTCATGAACTCGTATGGCACAGCACGACCAGTTTGCGGATGATGCTCATGCCGGTTGGCACCTTTCAGCACGATCCGCTTCCCGTTTACTTTGAGGAGTCCGTCCTTCATCTCAACCTGACGGAAGCCAACACGTTGAGAGATGAAGCTCGTACCGTTGAGAGTTACTACAAGATGGTACAAAGTGGGTGTTTCTGCTGTCCACTTTTCTGGGTTCTTCACATTCAGAGTGATCTCGACGGAGCCATCATTCGCGACTTTAGAACCGCTCGCAGCTAAAGGGTGCTTATCAGGGCTGTAAAGAGTTGCTTGGGCTTCACAAGAACCCGTTACGTCGACTCGGAGGTGGAGTTTGGCATTGACGTATTCCTCATCCAGCTTAGTTTGGATGAAGAGGTCTTCAATGCGTGATTGTGACGGGAAGGCGTAGAGATTTACGTCCCGAAAGATGCCACTCATCCGCCATTGATCCTACAGGCGTGATCAGTGGCTGCATAAAAAAAGATCCCCGTGCCGTAACACCATGTCGATACACACCTGGTCTTCTATGTAGGTCCCATCGCAGTACTGATAGACCTTGACAGCCAGGGTATTCTCGCCTGCCTGGTTCACCACTTTGGTGATATCAAACTCGGCAGGGTTCCTAGAGCCCTGATGGTAGCCGACCTCTTTGCCGTTCACCCAGACGTGGTACGCCGAGTCGACGCCCTCGAACCTCAGACGCAGCTGCGAGTCGCGGAGGGGCTTGTGGACGGCGAACTTGCGCACGTAGTGGCCCGTCTCGTTCTCCACGAAGGGGGCGTTGGGCGGGTCGACGGGGATGGGGAAGTTGACGTTGGTGTACTGTGGCCCCTTGCCGTGACCGTTCAGCTGCCACATGCTCGGCACGGGGGTGTCGTCCCAGCCAGACGTGTCGAAGGCCGGGTCTTCGAAACCCTCGGGCCCCTCGAACGGGTTCCTCGCCAGGCTGAACTTCCATGTCCCCGACAGAGAGTGCGTCCTGGACTTTGAGGTGTCGTAGCTCAGGGCATCTTGGACGGAGTCGTAGATGTGGAAGTTGGCCCGCGGGGGCAACGTGCCCTTGTGCAGTACCTCTAGGTTGTTCCAGTCGGGCTGCGTTGCGGGATGCACTTTTGCCGGCGACATGGTGGGGAATATCTTAACCTGACTAACTGATTTTCTGTTGAGGGTAAAAACGTCTTGGGTAAAAAGTGGACGAGCTGGAGGTAGTTGATGAAACAAACTCAACGGCTCCTTATACAAATTTCATTGTCGCAACCGCGATGATTCAGAGTAAGTACCTTAGATTACCTACCTAACCTACATACTTATATCGGGCGTACGACCCTTACAATACATGTAGGTGCTTCCGGGCGTCTCTTACCTAACAACGGGGCGTACCCCGCGCGGAGACACGAGGCTACCCGGTGCTACATACGTACATACTTGTCTAGCGTTGGATCGCCCCTTTGTGTCTCCATGCCCTAACTTTGCTGGGCGACTTAGGCAAGAATTGGGCGATCAAAGGATGACTACTTACATAGCTACATTGCGGCAGGTAAGGAGGTTTTACTTGGCGCAGTAAATTCTATCAAGTTGGGCAAAAATTCATCATATATTCTCTTTCAGAGGCTGTCGTTGAAAACGCCGCCTGTCTAGACTCTACTGGCAGGGCAGAAAAGAGTTGTGGGTGACTGATTTTATGAACAGTATTTCGGGAGTGAGATATTCACACCAGCAACGAGGATTTGGGAATATATTTATATATATATCGCCGTTCAACTCTTGAGCCATCAATTCGGGGTTTGCAGACAACCTTACCCACTGGAGGGTTGTTAACTTCCTATCAAACCACTAGTTTAGGTTATCTTATTTGACGTCATAGCCGGGCAGCAAGAGCTTTTGCATTGCAGTTAGGAAATTGGATGGTTGAGTTCAGGACACCCATAACTTATTTTAAACTTTTGACGTGCAAAACAAACGGCACTCCTTATACAATTTGAGCTACCTACCTAACCTACCTATCTAAAAAGCCGTCAGTTGGCAAGATTTGGTCTTATAAGTATTCTCTGCATGCCGCCTACATAGGTGGGGGGTTTAGACTAGTCTTGCTCGGAGTTTGATCCGGAGATTAGGTTAGCTTGGGGGGTTTCCCGCGTATGGAGAAAGACAAAGACAGCTTGGCGTCGGCGCCGGGTTAAGAAGTCACGAAGCTGGGAGGTGGTCAATTAGTCGTCCACAGGAAACCCGAAGCCGACCTATATATATACTTAATCTACGTGTAAGTCCCGTGCGAGATGCTATTCCGGCTTGAATATGGCGGCCCTGGATGTGAAGGCAACAGCATATATACATTGCCTTGTTGGCGCGTGGGAAGTCAGACACACACCTGAGTGCTTTGGGTCCTGACATGGAAAAAACGCCGAGATGGCTGGAGCGGCAAAGACAAATACCCCTTTTTTCCCAAACTGAATGGGCGACGAAAGTCGAATAAGGCGCTTTGCAAATTTCCACCTTCCGTTCATCTGTCCGCGGATAGCGTGTTAGTTCTGTCAAAAGTCCGCTTAACCTAACCTTAGGGGAGTTTTCCCCTTTCTTAAAACTCCGCCAAAAGGGGGGGCTTGGTCCGGCGCCGCTTATCCTGCAAAAAGTCCGCTCGAGTTTTCCATAAAAACTCGGGTGAGAGCGCGTCATAAAGTCTATAGTTAAATATACAAATATACTTATTACCTTTTTACTTTCATGGTCTCGTTAATTGGGCATTGAACAGAGTTAAAAGTCATGAAAGTCCTAGTAGTCGGCGCAACAGGCCTCATCGGAGGCGAATGTCTCAGGCAGTGCCTCTCGCACCCCGACGTCACGAGCGTTGTCGCGTTCGTTAGGCGGGAATTAGATCCTTCGTCTTATTCCGGCATGGAAGCGCAAAAGCTCACGTGTGTACTCATCGATGACTTTTTAACCTGGTCCGATGACATCCTGCGGGAGCATGCGGATGCGGTGGGTATGATATGGTGAGTGATATATATCCTTTTTCTCTTTTTCCCTTTTTCGAAAAAAAAAAACTCATATGGGCACCTTCTTGAATTTCACAGAACTGATGAGTGGCCGAGGGGGAAAAAAGGGCGATGGGCACATATGCCGGACACCGCGGCGCGGACCTCGAGTACCCTCTCGCGTTCCTGCAAAGTATGGAACGAGTGCTGCTGCTGCTCCTGCCGGAGAGGAAGCAGAGGCTCACATATGTCCAGCTAAGCGGCATGTTCACGCGCCAGGACCAGGAGAAGAGGCTGCTGTTCTTGGAATATCCGCGCAAGTTGAAGGTAACGTATAGTATTTACCCACCCAGTTTCAATATTTCTTTTTTTTTTTTTTTTTTGGAGGTTCGATCGTTTTCACGGACATGTAATGTTTTCACGTCTGACAGACACAACTCACCTTTTTTCAGGGCCTCCTCGAAACCAAAGTTGAAGAGTTCGCAGAAACTCACAAAGACACCTGGAGAGTATTCATCGTGAGACCCGGCGGAGTGGCGGCGAAAAAGTTCCCCGGCTCGTATGCCGTGGCGGCGCTGTTGGGCGATAGCTGGTGTGTGCGTCTCGAACACCTGGGGGCGTATATGGCGGATCTTGCGGCTCGAGGCGGAGAGGAGGGCCGGGAAGTAAGGATCGAGAATCAGCACATAGCGAAGAGAGGGAGGGAGCTGCTGCGAGGGCGGGCACAATCGAGGGCGTGGTTGTGTGATTGAAGAATGATATCGTTGTTGAACAGCTGAAGGCACGGTTAAAGTAAGAGCCTTGTGGAATGGAAGGAAGGCCAAGAATGGAGACGTATGTTCGGTTGTTTGGCGTTGTGCCCTTTCCCTCCAAAGTCTGCATGCAGCCAAGTTAGATTAGGTATGCTTTTTCAGCAAGTCAGCAGGACAGACACGGCTCTCTCTACTCCCTTGTGAGCCGGAGAGGCATACGGAGAAATGTTTTTCGGCACGCGCTCCTAACCGAGTTCGAAGCGCTCGGTGGTATTCGGCGTATTGTAATTTTAACACGCGTGGGATTAAATCCTTTGCAGACTAATAAGGTGAAGCCGCACTCCAGGATCGTTAGGTGTTCTCGACTTGCGGTGAATGGCCGGCCGTATGCCCGCTCAGAAGTTGGGCGACAGCACTCGAGGGCTGGGGGCTCGTGCTGATAGATTTTCCTACTCTGAGTCAAGCTTGGCTCGGGAAAAGAGAAAAGAGGGAGAGAGATAAGGAAGGGAAAGAGAAACGACATACTATGTATATATATGTGCATATATAGAATAGAAAGCGGAGGGAGTACGTATAAAAGTGGGGGGAGCGATGGGAAAAGGGTAAAAAGATATTAAAAAGAATAAAAGGGGAGAAAAGGGGAGAAAAGGGGAGCAAAGGGAAACAAAGGGGACGTTTAAAAAAGGAGAAGGAGGAGAGAGAAGGAGTGGAGGCAGGTCCCGGGCTATGTAACAGCTGTGAGGACTCGGGCCTCGCTGTCACAAAGCCTGTCCTTTGGGTAAAAAAATGAGAAAAAGCCCAAGGACGGTCCCCGCCGCAAGACTTGAGGCCTTGTCGGCGATAAGGCTTGTCTTTATGGAAAATCCGGGGAAGGCCCAAAGACGGTCCCCGGGCCGTTTATTGGGCCTTGTTGTCGAAGAGGCCCGCCCTTTGGGAGAAACCGAGAAAGCCCCTAAGGACGGTCCCCGGGCCATATATCGGCCGGGGGACTCGAGGCCTCGTCGTCGAAGAGGCCCGCTGCCTAGGGGGCAACCCGAGAAAACCCCCAAGGACGGTCCCCGGGCAGAAAAATAGCCCGGGGACTCGAGGCCTCCTCGTCGAAAAGGCCCGCCCTTGGGGGGAAACCGGAAAACCCCCCCAAGGACGGTCCCCGGGCTGATTATAAATGGCCCGGGGACTCGAGGGCCTCGAATAGTCTTTAGGGCCCGTTCCTTGGGAAAAACCCCGGGGGGGAAAAAACCAAGGAACGGGCCCCGGGCCATTTTTGTGGAGCTCAACCGCCCGGTTGCAGGAGCTCCTGGGGGCGCCCAGGCTGGGCAATTGGGGGGGGCAGATCCGCCGGCCGCCCCCTGCCCCCCGGACCAGGTAGCCCGCGAGCCCCCGTAGACGAGAGCATCCGCCAGTCGGGTAAGCGGGATCAGCGCCTGTGGGCTCGACTCTACCAGCCGGAATTGGGCCCTTCGACCCTATACACCAGTTAGTGATCTGTTCACAAATGGGGAAGGGGATGATGGGAAGGGAAGGGAAGAAATGGAGAGCCCTGAGGTGGAAGGGCAGGGCAGGAGTCCGTATATATTATGTCTTTGGTACTTTGACCCTGAACACAAATTAGTGAACTGTTCACAAGATAGAGAAGGGGATGATGGGATGGGAAGAATGAAGAGGCCTCTGAGGTGGAAGGGCAGGCCAGGTGTCCTTAAATATTATGTCTTTGGCACTTTGACCCTAGCCACGAGTTAATGATCTGTTTACAAATAGGGAAGAGGATGATGTGAAGGGAAGGGAAGAAATGGAGAGGCTTCTGAGGTGGAAGGGGCAGGGGTCCTTATATATTATGTCTTTGGCACTTTGACCCTATGCACATGTTAGTGATCTGTACACAAGATGGGGAATAGGATGATGGGATGAGAAGAATGAAGAGGCCTCTGAGGTGGAAGGGCAGGCGTCCTTATATATTATTTCTTTGGCACTTTAGAGCTGCCTGACTAAGTTGCTGCACGGTTTGGGACGCGTCATCGGAACTCTGGTCCGTGAGCGGAAAAGGTTCCAGCTTGCGTGGACCATATGCGTGATTACACTTTTTATTGCATCAACTCTGGGAACATTTTCCACCCTTTCCCCTTCAACCCTGTTAGTTTCCACACTCGTTACTCACCTTCTCCGGACTCCTTCCTGGTCAACGATGTCTACAATTAGCCTTTCTGAGGCCCGTCAACAAGAGCAAACCACAGTGTGTATACAAACCCATTTCCCGCCGCTAGGAATCGCCTTCAAGCCCAACTGCTACTATCATTTGAAACTCGGCCTGGAGGCACGGTATGATGGATGGCCCATGCGAACTGGCTGAGTCAACCTACATCGGATGATATGCGAAAAAGGATTCAACCAAGGTCATCCCTGTGTTTTTTCACGCTCATTCTCGGACATATGGCTCTTATACGTCATTGCTCGCCCGGAGTGACTTCCGATCGAAAGAGAAAAGATGCCGCGGAATAAATCGTTCGGACATTTTGCGTAATCGCTTCACTTTGAGACTCGTGATCGTATGTCTAACGTTATACCTTGCATCCCAGAAATCTGGCTGTGCTTACCAAATCACACACACTCTGCATAATTCAGAACAATCACCTGACCTTCAGGCATACATAGTAACTACCATGGTATGTTGTTGAGATACCACAGCTTGAGCTTTACCCCTATAATCACGTGATAATCACACATGTACAAAGTATGCTATTATTTATGATATCTCTTTCGCCTGTTATGTATGGCATGCTTAGGGAGATGGTTAATGGCAGAGTCCAATGAGTAATTTTACATTAGGTTGGAAGTTCAACACACTGCAAGTCAGAGAGAATGTAGCAAGTCCGGCAAAGAAACGTGTAGTGGCAGGCATTCCCAATGGGGATATATTACAAGTTATAAGGAGCTTCTTTCCATAGATGAGTAATGAGACTCTTCTAAAACGGCTTCTTTCAGGGAGATATCTCACTGGGTGTTGTGCTATACGCGAGAGTGTGTGCTATGAGTGCTTTTGTGTGCTTGTGTGTATGTATGTATGTGTGTAACACGGATATAACTGCCGTTCTGTAGATAGTTCATGCAGAGTAGCAATGCAACAGACAACCATTCATTAGCCTATAACTAACTGACTGACGTCACGGATTTGATTCCACCTCTTCTGAATCAATACCGGAGTCTATCTTGTTTCTTTCAAATCTGCTCGAAATTATTAGAGAGAGCTGTATCTATTAGACAGAGTCAACATTGCGATCACTCGAACTTGGTAACACGTGAAGTATAAGAGACCGAGGGATACGCAACGTTGCGCGATGGCGACGACGGAAAATGCAAGCCAAACGCGGCAGGTGCAGGATCAGGATGAGAGTGGACAATCAATACCCGAGAAGACGCACCAAGACGGTGAGAAGAAGCTACATTTTGTGATAGTAAGTGTTTACAGATGGTATTCTCTTTCTTTCTTTCCCCAAAAGACAACATTAAATCGCTTGTTTTGGACATTTGTAGGGTAATCTCACCCGAAACTTAAAACAAAACAAGATATCAACATGAAACAAAAAGGATAGAGGATGAATAACAGCCCTATCTATATCCCTTACCCCTATATTTCCTTAATTCCTTACTCATCCATCCCATTCACTCACCCTGCCCATTAATCAACATAAAACAATCATCTTTCCGCTCCTAAACACACACAACACAGGTCGGCGGATCCCTAGGCGGTCTCGCAGCAGGCATAGCCCTTAAATCACTCAGGCGCGACTCCATCACAATCACGATCACGATCCTGGAGCGGAACCCGTCCCCGCTGCTCCGGGACCAAGGAGCCGGGATCGTGGCTGGCGGCGACACGCTCGCCTTTCTGGAACGGTTTTGCGACACAAGAGGGAGGGGGAGCAAGGGAGGGGTAGCGGTCAAGTCCACCGCGAGACAGTACCTGGATAGAGAGGGCAGGGTCGTGCATACCGTCGACATGGAGCAGTACATGACGTCCTGGGACCTGATGTACTACCTCTTGCGCGCGAACTACGACGGGTTGAGGAGTGATTATTTCCCTGATGACGTTTCAAAAATAGCACAATCACAGGGAGGAGGAGGAGGAAGAGCAGTGTATATCCACGATCGAAAAGTCGTTGCTCTGGAACAGGAGCCAGAAGCCGACGACTACGACACAGAGAAGAAAGAAGAAGAAGAAGAAGATGATGAAGGTGAAAGAGGCTGGAACCCAAAAGGCGGCCGTATAAGAGTGCACTGGGAGAGCAGCAAAGGCGAAGAGGGGTCTCTGCTTGCAGACCTCGTCGTCGGCGCCGACGGGCCCGGGTCCACCGTCCGCGACATCGTGCAACCCGATCCGCCGGAGCGCACGTACGCCGGCTACTGCGCGCTCAGGGGCACCCTGCTCGAAAGCGAGGCAAGCGAGGAGGCGCGGAAGACGTTTTGTGACAAGTTTACGTTTTATCATGGTCCTGGCGTTCAGTGAGTTTTTTTTCTTTCTTATTTTTTTAGCTTTTCTTGTAATTTAAAAAGGAGAAAAATTGAGGGGAGGAGGCGAAAACTGTCATGTCACCCTTTCACGCTCAGTCACTTAACAAACTGAGCTCATAAATACAGAATCCTCGCATACCTCATCCCCGGCGAAAACGGCACCGTGACCCCGGGCAAGCGCCTCATCAACTACGTCTGGTACCATAACTTTCCCTCGGGGTCCGCAGACTTCGAAGAGCTCATGACGGACGTGCACGGGCGGCGGAGGCTGTACACCGTCCCGCCTTCGCTCATGAACCCAGTACCATGGTCCAAAGTCGTTGAACACACCGCATTCCCGCCACAATTCTCCGAACTCGTCCGCAAGACGAAGAAGAAGAAGACAGCGTTCGCACAGGCCGTGACCGACGTCCTGAGCCCCGAGCACGAGTACCGCGGCGGCCGCGTCGTGCTAACAGGGGACGCGCTCGCCGGGTTTAGGCCCCATACCGTCGCGTCAACGTCCCAGGCCGCCCTGGACGCTATGCTGCTCGCTGAGTACGTCGGGCGGGGGATAGGAGGTGGTGGAGTAGGAGTAGGAGTAGGAATTGGCAGACGCGAGTGGAAGACGCAGACCCTCGGCTTCGCCCGCTACGTCCAGAAGAGGGGCGTCGACATGGGCGAGCGCAGCCAGCACATGAACCTTCCCCTAGAGGAACTCATCCGCGACCGAGACCTCGCGTCTGTACCGAGGCAGGACGAGGTGTACCCGGATTGGGCAACGGCTTTTTAGATGGGATAGTTTAATAGAGGATTCGTATACGCTGGATTGTGCCCGAGGTAACATGGCATATTTGCCTCAAAAGAATCACACTATTACAAGCGTAGAGATATACGTATGCGATAAGGCTTTGCTGCAAATAATGCCGGAGCGCATAACTGTAATGGGCGAATGTAGTCTACGAGTCGATGCGTGGAATAGTCTGATCAGACTACACAAGCCTGGCCGATAGAAGGCCAGAATCCTAGGAGACATAGCACAAGAAAAGAAGAGAAAGTTCTAACGTGTACGAAAAAAGACGAAGTACCATCTGTATCGCTTTTGTTATTATACTTTTCTATTTTTTTTTCTTCATTTTACCATCACGCCTGTTGTGTCCAACACGATCCAACAGGGGATACACCCCCCCGTCGCTCACGCGGAGAATTGTTCCCCGCCGCTTTAACCTGCGTGAGGATCTTTTTCCGAACTCTCGAGCTCCTGGAGCTCCTTGAGAACTTGCCCCTTAGTCGCAATCTTCTTCAACTGTGTATCCTCCAACTTTTCACCGCCGGCACGGCGCATCTCGAGATCCTCGATCGCCCGCATCTTCTTCTGAAGGCTGCGGAGCTTCTTCGAAGCCGGGTTTTGAGCACCAGGCGAGAGTAGCGAGTCGGGATATGGTGCCTGTACAGACGTATTCACCTGTGAAGGAGCAGCGCCTGTCGGGGTCCCGTTCTGCTGCGCACTGCTGCGATTGCGTCCGTGGTTATTACCACCGTGGACGTTCTGTCGCGACCGACTGCGGTTGTGTCGCTGGTGGCCTTGCTGATGGCCACGTCGTTCAGGGCTGCATCCCTCGTTTCCAGAGTGCGGACCATGATCCTGAGCGGGCGGTGCTAGTCCACCAGAAGTACCAGCATTGCCAGCAGCTTGTCCTTGTCCCTGGCCTTGTCCCTCCGCTTCCTTTGCCTTCTTGTTGTTCCGCTTCTTCTTGTTCTTCAGTGCCGTCTTGGACAACGCCTCGTCACCAGCCGCCCCGGGGACCTGGGCCGGAGCGGCGCCGGGAACAGTGCGTGTGCCAGATTCCAGCAGATCAGCACCCGGAACCATCCGGCGTGGTCTTCCAAAACCGTTGGGGCCCACGTGGGAAGCTCCATTGGTCATCACATGAGCGGCGCCACCTTCGTCCTCACGTCGGAAGTGCAAAGGCGTGGACATCCCACGTGCACCCGGAGGACGATAGGCACCAACAGGCTTGGAGGGTGTCTTGACGGTACCCAGATACTTGAGAGCAGAGGCATGGGGCGTCGGTACGGGATGCAGGGGATCGACGCGAGAGACACTTTCAGGAAGGCACGGCCTCCAGGACACGTTGTACAGCTCGGTCATGTCCTCGTTGTACATTATGCCGCCGCCCACGTGCCAGAGCCTGACGCCGTTGTCGACACGCAGCCGGGGGGACGTGGTCGCCGTCATGATGAAGCGGCTATCGGGGCTCCACTGGCAGACACTAGGGTTGCCGCTCTCGATGGTGCAAATCTTGCGATAGTCCTTCTCCAGGTCGTACACATCAATCTGGCCAGCCAGATTTCCGAAGCCTGCGACCAGGGCAAACCGGCCAGTGGGAGAGAAGATGATGGTGTTGCGCGGGGCGAGAGGGAACGAATGCGAGGCTACGGCTCGGTGGTTGAAGATGGTAGTCTTCGCAGGCATATAACCGTAGATGACTCCAAATTCCTTTCCGTTCGGCGACCACGAGACATCGTGGATAGGGCCCTCCTTGTCAAGCGTGATACGGGCGTCGAGCGTCCCATTCGCGCTCAGCAGGTAGAGCGTCGTCTCGCCGTAGTAGCTCTTGTTCGTCTTGTCGACCTCGGTTTGAGCCAAGACGATCAAACTCGTGCCCAAGCTGTTCCACTTGAGCTGAACCTTGTCGCCCTTAAAGAAGGTCTTCTGCGAGATAGCCGAGTTGAATTGAGGGACATTGTAGACCTTCACCGCAGCTGGTTGACCCTAAGATAAAATGTGAGCATCACAATCGCGCCACCATTGCCATTACTTAGCGAGCACATACCTTCCGCTCAGGGATGAAGATGGCAACATTGTTGCTTTGGCCAGGAGCGATAGCAAAGTCGGAAACTCCTTCGGCACGCAGCTTGTTCCAGACCGTGGACAGGTTGTGGCTGCTGTAGAATTGCACCTCGTTGGTCACAAGACGGGCGCAAAGCTTCTCGTCAGACGTGTACTGGAGATTCCAGCCAGACTGAGACTTCTGAACAAACCGGCCAATGGGTGTCTTCTCGCCACCTTCGGCTACGTCCTCAACTGAACGCCAGACCTTGAGGTTCTTGGTCGCATCTCCATTTCCATCCTTGGCCGGGCGCTCCCAGGTGCTGATATAGGTACCTCGAGGAGAGAAGGCGATCTCGTACACGTTCGGGAGAGGGAGGGTGGTTAGAGAATGGCCGGTAGAGGCGTCATTGATTTGAACGGCCTCGTGGGAGGCCCAGGCGAAGTACCGGCCACACGGCGAATATACAAAGCATCGTGAATTCCCTTCGGGCTTGACGAAACCAGGGAGAGGTTCATAGACGGGCTCGGCGTCGGTGACTCCGATCTCCTTCTGGGTTCGGTAGGCAAACTGCAGTGGGGCGGCCATGACTAGTGAAAGCCACAGGTAAAGCGCGCGTGCAGGTTTGGCTTCTTGCTTATCTTGTTATGCTGGTCGGAAAGGCAAAGATTCTCTGAGAGCCGGGCGTTGATACAGGCAAGCGTGGAGTCGGTCAGAAGTCCAGGGTGACTTGTGTCCGAATGACTGATGAAGATTTCCTCTGTAAAAACGCACAGAAGGGACCTAGGTTCCGAGATTGTCAAGTTAGATACGTAACCCATCGGCGAGATGCATGAACAAGACGCCTGAGGTGGGAGAGGCCGGTGTGACACAAGAACTGTGTTGATTGGGTCTTACCACAACTGCCAACGACTTGGTTGTTTTTGTGACGGCCGACCGATTGACTAATTGGGCGTGGTACCAGCAATTGATCGGGAATCGGAAATCAGGTTGATCGGGCTATCCAGACGAGATCAAGGCCAGATAAACGCGACGTGCCAGTGACCTGGTGTCAACCACAACAACGGGGCAAGAAAGAAGTGAAAGGGAATTTGACAGGTCACCCAGACCAAGAGAGGCGATTGACGAGGGATCGTTGGTGGGTTGACGTGACGTGACGGAGCGTGCAAGTGGGCTAAAGAAAGAAGAGAAGGAGAAAGAAGTAAAAGCAACGGTCCAGTGACCGAGTGTTAATAGGTTAGGGATTGTCGGAGGATTGGTGGATTGTGATTTTTTTTACCACCACAACACCCTACCGAACACCTACAGAATACCGTGTGAGGTTTCTAAAAATTTCCCAGCTTGTCATTCGTCATCCATCACCACCAGGGGCCGTTCAGTGGCTCCCCCCAACCCCACCATGTGTAGACAGAGATTTTGTATGCTACGACAGAGGTACATACAAGTACTCAGCCCGACAGCAACGAAACCCAGCGGAGGTTGTGCATGCAAGTATAGCAGTACAAGGCTTGAGTCGTTGCCCTACTATCGCCCCAGGTTAGTTAGGCTGGGCTTCGGCCCCACTCCAGGGTCCTTCAACTGACAACAACCTCTCAAGAGTCATGTCACAAACAATATGATAGAACGTTAATCAGGGCACTTGGTCCTTGATTCCAGTTCCAGGGATGATATATAGTCACCACGTGGCAATGGGTACTCCTTACAATCGTCAAAATTACAGTATTTCCAGGCATGCTAGTGCAGAGACCATGCATAGAATTGTAAGAGGATTCGCAAGTTCAAACCGGATATCTGACGTACATTCCATATTTGCGCGCTGACAGAGCCGTCCTGTGCCATAATACTGCAGATACTCCATCATATATAAATAGCCTTCTGCCATGGACCATTGCACATTTGTGTTTTTGGAGCTATAAAGGAAACCTCGAGGCCAGGAAACCAAAGCGGTCTGCCATATATCTTGGATCACTATGACGTCTATACAATTGCTGGGCACCTAGAGGTACGCATGTAGTCCTTAAACCCAATGTAGTGCCCAGATGAATACTGGCAGATGGATGCGCATTTCAAGGAAGTCCAACCTGTTTCCGTCACTTTATTGTATTACTTGCCCCAGGCCGCACTGTGACGTCTTCCTGTTATACTGGATAGTCGGATATGTAAGTAGTAAGGCATGAAATTATTGGTTTGCCAGAGGATTCGATCTATGAGAGCGCCAAGTGGCAGACAGGTGTGTACATAGCAACATGTCTACCAGATGTCGAGCATCTGGCAGCCATCCCCCTGGAAAAGGAGCACAGGAGATAGTCCAGCCGGTCTGTTACTGTAAAACTTGGATATAACAGGATATACCCATCTGAACTTCATTCTTTGCACTGGTAGGTATAACACCGCTCTGTCCTACTCTGTTCCGTTAGTTGATATTCTATGAGATGTAAAATGCCCAGTATGTTGTAGGAGTTAGCTGGAGCTGTTCTCCAGAAGATCTCGGAGTAGCATGTGGCATATTCCCTCGAGACCTCTAAGTACATATTACCTAACTACCTGTGTAAAAAAGCATCTTTCCCTTCTTCATTTTGAATGCATTTGGTTTGGACTAGAACAAGACAGAAATGTACAAATGTCCTAGACCCGACCATATGTTGAAAGACCTTGTGATTCACTTGGTTAAAGATGCTATACAAGCCATTCTAAATCTCTCTATCCCCTTTTCTCCTAGATGATGGAAAGCCGTGACTGAAAGTGGCATCTAGGGGAGTCCTTGTTCAGCATTCGATTCTATACCTATCTTTCAGGTCTCCTGCGCGTGGTTGTCCCTTTTCACCCCTAACTAAGTTTGTTCTCTCACTTGGCCAAATATCCTCATGCATTTCTTGTAGCAGTGGTAGAGCTGTTAACATTGTAAAGGGAAATCCTTTATATCCTGCTACATTATAGATGAAGGAGGCTTTATCAATCATAACATCTCGCTGCTAATTCTTAACATAATATGCCTTTTCTACTTGTGATGAGTGAGTCACAAGGTGCGCCGTAACAACAGCTCTTGGCTTTCTAACAACAGAAAAACATTAAATTTCGGATAGTTTTATTACAGGCAGATGCTCACCAAACGCAAGTGAGCGACATTTGTTCTACTGGAGAAGGACGTTGCGTAAGTCCCTTCAATGGATAATCCTAACAGTAATATACGTACAAGAACCGATATAGAACCGTAAAATACCAGCAGAGTGTGTGTTTACAAGGAAGTCCAGAACAACTTGGACATAGGGAGACCTAGGGGCTCCTCAGGTAGGGAACCCCTGATTGTTTTGAAGTCCGTTCTGCCTGGAGAAAAGGAGGGAGGAAGATCCCACCCTCATCCAGGTCACGAGTTTGTGATGGGGGGTGGGCAGTGGGTAGTGGGTGTCACAGCTCACACTGCTGGGGGGGTCCAGTAATGACTTATTGTTATTGCACAAGGAGAGAAAGAATCTCTGCTAGACAGAGATTTCCTCATATCTACTTATACAAGGGTAGCTATAGTCCGTGCTCCCGTCCGTGCTCCTAGACTAGTACTAGTTTGGTTGGAACCGTGACAGTGGGCACGTCAAGAGATAAAATATAACCCGATGCAGCGGTTCTCGGTCCTGTTCATCACAAATACCGGCATGAACTGGGACCCTATCAACATCAAACTCTCCTTCGTTACTGCGCCAAGGTGGCGGGACAAAGGGATAGGCAGACTACTTGAATAGGCAACTTGGGTGACGCATGGCCAGGTAGACCCAATCACTGTTATACTTGTATAGTAGTACAGAGAACAGGTGGGAGAAAGAAAAAAGAAGAGTGGTGTATAGATGAAACCATTAGCATAACAAACACACGACAAGCGTGGAAAGGGGGAATGTGTGATGGTTTATTTGTGCAAGTCAGGTGAACGATAAACATGAACCTGGAATGCGATAAGAGAAGCGTCGTACAGGATTTGGTGATATAGGTGACAGGAGAAGCCGGCGGGTAGATATTCTCATGGGATATCCTAACATTTTGTTTACTTTTCTTTCTTTTCTAACACCCCTTCACTCTACAACTCTACGTGACGTTGATTATCATACCTTACGAGCCAACCGGTCTGCCTTGGCCGTTTGTTTCCATACCAGTGTAGAGCGCTTATCCTTGCCGCCCTTTTGTTGGCAACAGAAGAACCATGGCACGCTACAGAAAGACTGGTTGGCATTCCGTACATCCGTTGCTTGAGAACGAGAATGACGCAGTTTCCAGTCCTGATGCCACCGCACCGCCATTCCAATGTTTACCAACAGCGTGTTGGTCATTCTTCTGGTATCTTTGCACTCCCTTCCTGTTCGTTCTAAGTCGAGTGAAGCCAACAGAAAGGTCGAGAACGTCGTGTATAAATATGCGCTTCATCGCTTGTCCAGAGAGAGGAAGGTCTGTCCCTCAGAACGCACACATCCGACAATCCTCAATTATCGCAATAAGACCTACAGAACCACACAAGAACCAGAAAACCCTCGGCCTGCCTTGAACATAACACAACCACCTTGAACACTCTTTCCCCCTCCCGTACTCTCGACATAACCTCCCAGCGGGTATTGTCGAGTCACCTCCAGCTACCACTCGCACACAAGCCGACCGACTGCCCAACGCGACGTCCAGACGCCCGCGTTACAGGCCAAGATGGCCGATAAGCGAGAGCAAGAAATCGCTCAACTGAGCAACCAGCTCAAAACCATAAATACTAGGCTGGAGGCTCTAAAGGCGGAAGAGAACACCCTGAAGGCAGATTTTGAAGTTGCCAGCAAAAGGATGGAACAACTTAAGCTTACAGCCCCGACACCACCCCAAGCAGAGTTCCATGCCGCCATAAGTGAGCAGAAGAAGAGCTTCGACGGCGTGGTTGAGCATGGAGAGGAGCACGGGAAGCTTGTCAAGGAGCTTGAAGAGATCGGGGCAAAGGTTGGTGTTAGCCGCCGCTAAAGCTGCCCTGCCAGCAGCTTGAGACCAACCAGACAGGTCTTGAGGTATGGGTTTCAGAACAGGCAGGTGGAATAGGACGTGAAGGCCATCCGGCCGTCGTCGAAACCCCACATCCACAACAACCTCAACAAACCCCAACCCTACCATCGAGTGCCAGTCTGGTATCTGCAACATGCGACCGACCGAAGCTTACCCAGCACGCCTACGAACATGTCTCACCCCAGATGCTAAAGGGGAGGAAGGGATGAACAAATTTCCAACAATGTCAACATCAACATCAGGATCAACAACCCCGCCGACGCAGGACTGAAGCGAAGATGTTTCCTGCCTTCCATTGTCCTTCCCCATCTCATTTCCAATCACCAGCATACGACGGTTTCTTTTCACAAGTCCCCTTATCCAGGATGGATATAACCTATCCACCATAAACGCTCATTTTGATCCTACATACCCTTATCACGGGGTATGTTTTCTATCTGTTCTTCCCCAACGAATATCCAGTCTCCCCATCTACCCACTAGCAGTTATCAGGATATTAGCTTTCCCCCTTATCGGCTTTAATGGTCTTTGTCCAACTCCGAGTGTCACTCGTTTAATATAACATATCGCTCTTTTAACCCCTAAAACATCAACTTGGCTCTTCTACCGTGATATAACCACCTGCTTACACACCCACTAAGGAGTGGCCTCATTATATATATGCTAAGCCTTTGATGCTATGCAAAGAAAAGGGGCTTGGTACAATATAAACATGTACTTTTGCCCCATAACCGCTCTTACCCCTTTATTGTCAGTACCTCCCCCAGTCACCCTCAAGAGCTTGATGTCACACACTCGCCTTTGCATTTACCGAGGTTGTAAGACTAGAGATCGCATGGTTGACCAGTAAAAATACTGGTGGATTGTGCTTCCCCCAAACCAACTTGTCGAGTTCAGTGAACCGCTTTTACCCCCTTTTTGTCAGTACCTCCCCCAGTAACACTCCAAAGCTTGATATCACACACTTGCCTTTATACCTCCAAGGTTATACTTACTTCCCGCAAGACAGGAAACTTGACCGGTAGAAAACACTCCTAAATCAACCCCTTTCCCCCAAACAAACTTGTCGAGGTTAGGTTGATGCCGTACCATCATATCATGCCTGTATCTTCAACCTCTTCATTCACTACCACAACCCTAAGGTTAGTCTAGTATCTTGCTAATAAACCCATCTATTTTACCTCCGAGCGAGGAATATCCAGTCTTAACTGGTAAAATCAAAAACTAGCTCTGACTGGATTACTCCAGTACGGCCTATATTTCAACATTAACAACCCTTACATTTTCCTTGTCGACAACTCTCCCATGTTAAGAAGAGGGTATACGGCCGGTCGTTGCTTTACCATGCATCCGTAGAGCGGCGCCGGACCGGGTGTTACGTCAGCAAAGACATTTGGCACAAGGTATTACCTGACATACTAGTGAGCTATATCGCTTGCCGTGAAGTATAAAATTGTGTGTAACACAGGGAGGGAAAGACATATCTCTCGCCCCCCCCCTCTTTCACCTTTCCCCTTTCTTATCGCTGTAAATGCATTATCTTTCCCTGTCATCTCTTATAATACTTCAACTACAACGTATCAAAAAAAACGCACATCTATAGCCTAATGCGATCCATGATAATGATACACAGTCTGACCTCAAAGACAATACAGGTAAGAATATGGTATTTATTAACTTTATCCCGGGACGCGGGCCACAATATCGGCAAAGCATACAATGCCGTGGCAGAGTATATATAGTGCAGGGCTATAAATAGTAAAACCAGCATTGTTCTGTTTTTATAGGCCTGGGGACTGAAGAGCTTTCTGTATAGTTCATGTAAGGGCAGGGGTGAAAAGGCAAATAGAACGAACCAATAGCTTGAGTCTCTACAGCCAATCGCATTACAAAGCTCTGTATTATTCACAGCAGACAATAATTGTGCTTGGTATCTTAGTCCTAAAGATCAGATGTATAACATCCATATAAAGGGTGTTATACATATATTTGAATTCCCCCCTGCACCCCTAGATTAGACAGCTGCAATAACCCGGATCTGATCCTGCATTGATCTGTTTGTCCACCACACATAATGTACGAGCGTTCGGATCTCACAGCCGCGACGGCTAATAGTGGTGCCAACCGATGCGATGGTGGTACAACAAACGCCCAGCTCAGTTCATAGAGCGCAAGGGAAATATTACATGAAGGATAAGCTTAGATATCGAAAGACAAAAAAAGGGGAAGAGAATCAGAGTGTCTGGCGCCCAAGCGACAGATAGGTTACTTCAGTACGTACCTGGATGCCGTGGGCATTTCTCGTTGGAGTAGATGGCCTAACCTTACAGATTAGCGAGTATACCCAGCAGAGGCAGTATGCGATGCTTTGAGAAGTAAAACTTTAATCCGCTTCTCAACTACCAAAGTGAAGTCTCTTGTATACCTCGTCACATACCCCTATATGCAGGGTATCAGCTGTTCTTGAGGTCAGGTAATTCATGTAGGTAGGTAGGTAGATAAATTTCGAGGGTGGTAACCTATCAGATGACGCGCATGCAGCTGCTTCTCAGTTAACCAAGGTTATATGGCTTACTCTGACATGGATGCGTAAGACGGATAGATGGACGAGAGCAGCCACGAACTTTCGTAGTACTGTACTGTTGTACAACAGTCTGTAAGACGGCGAAGGGTATGCTCTCTTAATACATAGACGGAGCCACGGGTCCGCGCTGTTGGGGTCTCTTCAGACTTGCACCAAAATGTACCTCCCAGGAAAAGTTCTCGAAAGCGCTTCTCTTTCCAGAATCAGCTCCTGCCCAAATCTTCGGCATGAGCGAAAGCGCCAAAAGAAAAAAAAAGAAAAAAAAAGAAAAAAAAAAGCGGCTGAAATATCGAACGATGAAATTGTGTGTGTGGCGGCGGTAGTTGAGTTGGTTGGTCGTGAGCAAAGCCCCATTTCTCCATCTTCGCGCTTCCCACCCTCTTCGGGTCATGGAAGCTGTCAGGCACAGGCCTCCATAAGCGAGCGGACGGGTTGTAAGCACTTTCATTCGGGAATCATTGAATCGGGGGCCATGGGACTATTGAAAGAAGAATACCACCTGCGTCTCGGAGGACATGTCGCATGCGACAATCATTGCGTTTCTTCGCATGAGAGGGAGGATCATGGATCGAATCGACAGGCGTATGACCATGACGTATGGAATAACAGTGGCTCATGAGCTGGTCATGAGATCAAGGGACTCTCTGCGCTGCGCAAAACCATGAACAGAACATACCGGCGCATCCCCTGGTAGGCTAATCGTTTTGGGGGGTGGTATTCCTACCTATCTGTGAATGGTTACATCTGGCAGGCCTGACTCTCAGATCAGTGGCGCCACTTCTGCCTTAGCGCGCGTCGGATATCATCTGTCACCGAATCGGAAAATTCCTCACCTGGGGTTTGCAGTTGCCTTTATCAGAACTAGCGACACTCGCAGCTCTTGGCACATCTGTTGTAGTAATAACTCGCTTGAACGACGGACGGAGTACTACTGTACTATGTACTGTTGTATTGAAGGCAGAAGAGTGGGCAAGGAAATAGGTAGGTTAGGTTAATATGTTGGAGAGTGGTACATTCCATTTCCCTTGCCTTACCGTTAGCCACGATCCCGGGCCTTGCACCGGTTGTCTCGCTTCGGTTAGGCTGTACAGCATGATGATAACGGACGGATAGGTATACCGCATCGGCAGGCGAGGGGTGGGTGTGTCAAAGTCCTCAAGATCCCGCACAAGAACGCCACATCCAAGGCAAGGCGGGGTCTAGTTGTCATCTTCCCTTCCTCGAGATGTGTCCTGTATGTAGTCCAAAGACATACATAGGGGCCAGAATAATGAATCGGCCGCCTGCGCTTTGGTGGATGAATAATCGACTCAGATTTCAATTCTGATAAAAGTCACAATTCGTACCAGTAGGAAACCAGTATACAGAAAGTCGGGGTGCGGGCCCATTTAAACACAGCAGCAGTACGGCGTCAGTATGCTATTAATACGATGTTGAGATACTCAGCACTGGTTCCGAAGACACAGGCGAATGATGCAATGCACGCATCAGCTCTGAAAAAGAAAACAAGAAAGCAGCCAATAGGATCGAGGACCGATTAATCTCGGTAGCGTCTCTTGTGACCTTGCGGTAGGACATGCTATGCTCTCCGTAGGTTAGGTTGCGTTCTTCATTGAAAGTTTGACAGATAAGCTTAAACACTTCGACAGATGTAGGCTGGCAAACTGGGTTTTATACGTCGGCAGATGTTGAGAGAAAAGAGGTCTTCTTGACTTTGCGTTCTTGCCCTTTCCCTTCACCTTTGCGCTTTCCTTGCCCTGCCTGTCCCCCCCTTTACCCCTTCCGCAACAGAATACCCTTTGCGGCTGGGACGATCCGTGTTACATGATTGGCTCTGATAACAGGCGTAAGAGAGGGAGATTTTCCTAACTGTGCTGTCTGTTTGTCTATGCCCGTACTGCACCGGATAAAGCTTAGCCGAGCGGTATTAGTTCGTGAATGGTAGGTAATAAATCTTGGATGCATCTACTCAGGAGATCTCCGAGGCCTGTGATGATGCTTCCATTCAGTGAGAAAGGCAAAGTCCATCTGATAGTATTCAACGAAAACAGACCCAACTTGCTTGTCCCAGGTATGCATTTATTATACATAAAATAACCTACCAAAAAGAATTGTGCATGGCCCACTTTTACACCAAAATTCATAGTTTTCAAGCAGCAATAACTATGCAGCATAAACGGAAAAAAATCAGAAAAATGATTAACTAATATAGAATAGACACTTTTATATTATATACTAAGTTTTAGGCAATTAACTCAGTATTAACAAAATAAAACAGGTTTGTAAAAGAGAAAAATTAAAAAATGTTAAATCCTTTGATATAAAGTTATAAATGTATATACAATTGTATATTTTTCAACTTTTAGCGTAAAATTCTATTTCTACTTTACTACAATGTACACCACTTTGCCAATTCTACTTTAACTATATTGAAAGTTATATATAATATATAGTTTGCAATTCTCTATTAGTACTGAATTTTCCAATTTTTTCCAAGCCCGATTGAGTCCTGTAATGGCTGCTTGAAAAGTATAAGTTTTGGTGTAAAAGTGGACCATGCACAAGTCTTTTGGTAGGTGATTTTATGTACAGCAGTACAGCTGTTATGTAGCCATGATAGTACAAAAGGGACCCACAGTAGGGATCTTATGAGATCTGCATAATTGGCGGGCCTGGTGGACACTCCAGATTACAGTCGGACAGCACGTTTTGCGGTTGGTCAAAAGTTGACAAGGCGGCGAGCGGCAATAACGGCTTTTCAAACTTCTTCTACCCAAGAGATCAACAACACAGGAACCACTTCAGTTCTAGTTCAGATAGTGAATCAAGCCCACCACCCGTACTCCGTAAGTCCTGCCTGCCTCTTTAAGACCGACTAAGGCTGCCAGGGGAAAGGGACCTGATTGGGGGTTCACAAAATTTAACCTTGCGAACTGCATAAAAAATGGACCAGGTGCAAAAAAAGATACACAAGAACCGAACGGGCAGCGAAAAAGAGTTCGCTAAGCTGCGCCGAGTATGCTGAACTTTGACTAAAAAATGCCGCCGAGTTGAGTTTTTCGGCACTCCTTCGTATAGGCATAGGGCCATAGGCTAGGTTAACCGTTACAGGATACCGCCAGCGCGTATTTGTAGGTTGGGGCCAACCCCTCGCTTGTTCCCTTGACGGACCCTTGAATCAAGCCATTCTCGAAGACATTGTAAGTTATGGTCAAGTTAGATGGGTTACAGATGTGGATATCTGGAGGTCACAGAAGATTTTAACAAGATACCAATGTACAACTAACCTAACCTACTGCTGTTGGTAATCTGGTAGCAGAAAATCCTGCGGACTTCTTTTGCGGAGAGCCGAGGTACAATGAGCCCTATCAGACCCATAAGGTCAGAGGCAGGCAACCATTTGTGTATTTTGTAGACGCTACACATGGAATTAAGCGTGGACACATGCTTTTTAATAGTTTCTATCGAGTCCATCGAAAAACTCGCTACCCTTGGTTCACTCGATGTTGGTAGCTGAGGCATCCAAATTGCTAGGAATGGTTCACTGCTCAGTCGTACAAGTTGTGGGGTTTGACAGCAAGTTACGAGGGGTGCCTGTCTTATTTCACCAATATCCCGCATTCTTCAACGTTGAATAACATTAGGTCTTAACCGAAGCATTTCGAGAATATCTTAACAAGAGCAATCCAGGCTCTCTCTGAAGATTTGAAGACCTAAACACATAGCACAGAGCAGCATACATTCATTTTGGCCCGTTTCGAAACCCTTGAAAACGTGTTACCGACTAATTAACCTCCATCTGCATTAGACCATGCCAGGTTAGCCTGCATCTACACCGGCTATCTTGCCCCGTAAGTTCAATCAGCTGGCCTGGGTTTATCTCATGTGGCTTACGATACTGGTTAGAAGCGTTTTCTATGTCTTTTGGTGGTTGGTTGGTGTTGGTGTCAAGTTGTTGAACATGGGCCTGCACAACAAAAACGGCTGATAACCACAATTGGACCCTTAGAGCCGGTAATAGTCCCCTCAGCTCAGTCCAGCCCGTCAGGGACCTCGTCTTTTCGAGAATAATTAAGTAATTGGGGGTTTCCTTATATAGATTTTCTATTGCCTTGTGATATCGAGTTCCCATGTGTTGGTAGGCTTGTCATCTGAACGCTCGAATACCTAGTCATCAATTGAAGGGTGCATAAGGGAGGTGATGTGTGATTTCTCGGAATAGGTAGCGGATGCTACTATTCTGTATTCTGCTGTATGTAACTGCTGTACTGCAACGCAACGAGAAGAAACAGGGAAGTAATTCCGCCGCCCACGCGCCCACTTCGCTGCTAATTTCTGGTCTTGGCGAGCTACCCATGTTCGCACCCAGTGCGCAGAGCCGGGAGCTCGATCCAGCTTTGGGACGGAATTGTCTTGTTCGATACATGTCATGTACACGCTCCCACACACTTCGAAGCGTTGGACCCATTAAATCCCACAAGTGCTTCTTATGGTGGCTGAGTGTACTCGGTACATTACTCGTGCACGTGTCTCTCCGCAGCGCTTGGGGTACTGCTTACTTTGCCCAGTACAAGTGGATGCAGGAAGGAACAAGAGGCAGCAGGAGAAGGGACCCTGTGCCCCATAGCAGAGAGCAGGTAGGTATTGTTGTCGTTATACCGTGCCGCTGTTCCCGCATCCACAGTCCCCTAGTACCTCGTGAACCCCGTTCTTCTCGTCGACCCCGTCCACCACTCGGTTCTCTCTCCTTGTTATTTTCCTGGTGTGATGAGACTATGATCTCCCCTTCCTGTGCTTATACTCAATGAAGGAACGGGGCTCTTGATAATCAAAGACGACCCTCGCTCTTGGCTTCGCAGAATTTGCGCCCTTGGTCGGGATCACCATGTTGCTGTCGCCCATAGCTTGAAAGTCGAAGTCTCGAACCGTTCGAATCCCACACCCAGGTCTCAATTGCAATTGACAGTACCTGTCTGTACAGGACGCTAAACCTTTAGCAACGCGGAGCTGCATGCAATAATACTCCCTCGATCGAAGGAATATCGAACAACGAAGCTGTCAGGATCGCAATACGGCCATTTTGCTTATCCTTGTGTTTTCTGTCGCCATCACTTTTCTCAAACATCGTCGTCGAGCCCCTGTCCGAGGAACACCTTCCCACCGACTCAAGAACAGCGGCCGAACGACCAAACATCACATTCGCTTGCAGTATACGGGTTGCAGTATACGGGTTGCAACCAATAGTCCTTCGTTCCCCGATAGCCAAGCCGGACAGTGACTTGGTGTGGCGTGTCTTCAAAATTCGGGAGGGTTATTCTCGGCTTTAATTGCCACGGTGAAGAAAAAGACTGCGTGACGAAGGGTAGACCTTGTGGGCCGTCCGTCTCGCGCAAATTACCGTATCCCGGGGATTGTGACTTAGAGCGACCCTGTCGAACTTGTTGCTATTGCACAACGTTTTGGCTCGTAGTGCGAACGACCTCCCCTCATTGCATTGTCCGTCCCAACGGTCTGCATTTTACTTGAAACACGGACGGACTCTAGTGACGGTCCTCTCAGTCGACCGTCTCTCCCGGCATTCACGGCCAGTTGCCCAAGATGGCCCCGCCCGAAGTCGACGTGTCGAGTGTCTCGCAGGGGTCGGGTAATACCTCGAGCGATTTTGTAAGTCGTTTGTTCTTGTAGGCTTTTCCACCCGACAAGCCGAGCCCAGATGGATACAGCATAAGAGATATTTGCTAACGCGCAAGATGGGGGTCCGGAACTAGGTCCGCAAGCTTTACAAGTAAACATCCCCCTCGGATATGAACCACAGACACATCTGTTGGCGTAGCTTGTGACTCTAACACATGTACAACAGGATGCTCGAAGACCCAGCCTATAGCGAGGTTGTGAGATGGGGCGATCAAGGTGACAGTTTTGTTGTTTTGGAGGTATGCTCTCCTATATCGACTGATTTGCCACCCCACATCCTGGCTTCGATGCTCATCTTTTTCTTCTCTTGACAGAACGAAAAGTTCACGAAGACTATATTGCCTAAACACTTCAAACACAGCAATTTTGCAAGCTTTGTCCGCCAGCTTAACAAATATGACTTTCACAAAGTGCGCCACAATGAAGAAAACGGACAATCTCCCTACGGGGCGTCGGTAAGGCTAAAGTGCTTCTGTCTGCCGGGAGGCAGGATCTCAATGCTCACCACTTTCTCCTTAGGCATGGGAGTTTAAGCATCCCGAATTTCGGGCCGACAGGAAGGATAATCTTGACAATATCCGCAGGAAAGCGCCGGCTCCCAGGAAGGTTCAAGGTGCTGAAGATCAGTTCTCTGTTCAGAACCAGCAAGTAGTTGTCCTTTCCGAAACGTTGGCGGCCACAACGCAGCAAGTTCAACAGTTGCAAGAGTCGTACTACGAGATCATGAACGCAAACAAGATTTTTGTTGATGAAATTTTGCACTTGCAGAAAGTGGTCAAGGCTCAAAATCAAGTGCACAACGAGCTCGTGAGTCACTTGAGCAAGCTCGAGCAGGAAAGGAGGGAAAACCGGACATCAAACCACTCCACACCGGCCTATAACTCTGGTCAGAATCTTCTTTCGGATGGCTCTGAGTCCCCGCTGGAGCTGCGGCGCGCCCGGGATATCCTCAACAACATGTCGATAGAGCATGTGGCAGATAGGGACTTGAACAGAATGTCCATCGCCTTCCACCAAGCCGGTGGCTCTCCCGAATCAGTCGGATCGTCCTCGATGATGGGGCCGCCAGGTGCCGGGGGCGTAACGCCGTTTATGCATGATCCTCTCAATGACATGAGGCATCTGGTGTATCCCGTCGGTCAGAACATTGGCATCGATCCTTTTGCTCCCGAGCATATGGCTAACATCCCGTACAACCGGCCCGGCGACAACTCGATGCCTCCGACGTCGGACTTCAGTAATGCCTCAGCCACCATAGCCACAAATACACCGCCAGGTGTACCAGTTCCCTCGCCGTGGGGCTCCAAGAAGCCATCTGTCCTTCTGGTTGAAGACGATCGAACTTGCGCTCGCATCGGTTCAAAGTTTCTGTCACAGCATGACTGCGAAGTGGAGATTGCGGTAAGTTGAATCGAAGTACTCGGCTTGTTTGCCGAGGCCCGGCAAATCGTGACTAACGTGTATCTAACCTAGCGCGATGGTTTGGAGGCTGTGAATAAAGTCAGCGCGAGGCAGCAACCGTATGATTTGATCTTCATGGACATTGTCATGCCTCAGCTGGATGGTGTTTCTGCGACTGCCATGATCAAAGACATGCAGCCTAATACGCCCATCATCGCCATGACATCCAACATCAACCAGCAAGATCTCGAGATGTATTACCACTGGGGTAAGTCAAGCAGACATTATACTTGAGTGCAACCCGATGTAGTGCTGACTTTGATATCAGGAATGCGCGATGTTCTTGCGAAGCCCTTCACGAAAGAGGGCATGATTGGCAAACTTAGGAGACATCTTGCCAATATGTTACGCAACTCTTCCGAGATGGAGAACTTATATCCCAGCGGACCGTCCACCCAACCACCCACACCCGGGCCTTACCCAAACCAAGGCACGGTGAATCAGGCTATGGTTAGTCAAGGGATGGGTATGGCTCCGCTCTCTGCCGCATCCTCCGGGCCTGTGACCAAGTTCGACACGACGCCGATACAGTCGCCGGCTACGAGCACCTCATGGAACTCACCAAGCCAGCTGCCTCATCCGTCACCAACCATAACTCAGGACCATGGTGGTTATCTCGCCGCCGGAAGCGGTTCCCAGATGGTCCTCACCCCGGGAGGAACGCAAAAGCCTCAGTATATGGGGAACATGGTGCCGCAAATAGCCGCCTCCCAGCGCATGGCCCACGAAGGGCCTCCTGAAAAGCGCCCACGAATATATGGTCCCCCGGGGAACTATAATCAATAAGATCTGGCCTCGCTCTTATAGATTTCGACTTGTGTATAAAGTTTGGTCGGTCTTTGTCTTTCCGGTATAGCGGACAGCCTCGATTTGTGTTTAGATATTCGATGATACCTCGTACTCGCCACGAGCGGGTTTCATGTGCTATGAGAAAGCGGAAACGCCCAATAGTTATAGACCCGATACCTGGCATTGCTATTCCAAATCGCAGCGCGTCTCGATTGCCAGATACGCCTTGTTAGTCCTCGCTGTATTCGAGAGCGATATATTTGCGTCCTGGGCTGAATTGATCGGGCTCCGACCACAACACCCCTGGTTTTTTGTCGTGAGCCGTGTTTGCCCAGACGGTTTGCCGATACATTTTTTTGGGAGACTTTTGGGAGGTGATATCCAAGGTGCAATCACGCAGATCCCGGACTCTGGAGAGTGTTCCTTTTTTTTTTTGCAGTCATAGCGTCAATATCGAAGAGAAATTTTGATAACAATATTCGTCGCAAAGGTTCACGTGACTCTCCGTTTGTGTGGAGATATGGCTATAACTCGGAGGACGGTATGGTTGTCCTTCTGCTTGCGTCGCGTAAGTCGAGATACAGCTGCGGCTTGGTCGTGTCCATGTAAAACAAAGGCTGTTGTCGAATGTGTGTCGTGACATGGTACGCAGAAACGTCGGATCCGTAGCCGTTATGCGATGACTGCTCGCTCGGTATCTGTTTCGCACTAGGATATACATCTTCCTTTTTGCCTTCGTAGTGGTATCGGACCCTCGCGTATTTCGAAGAAACCTAGCCAGTCAGGTTGGGCCGGTAGTGCCATCGCATGCCTAAACGGTCAGCTCAATGAAGACGTGACTCGGAACCGGGGGTCTGTTGTCGATGGAAGAGAGTAGGAGTTGCCAGTGCTTGACAAGTGTGAGAACCGAGTATGTTATCTTTTAGATAGCGGTTAGCCCAACCCCATGGATGGCGGCAGGAGGGAAAATGGGAGTCGGCTCCAAATTAAGCATTCGTACATCGGCGCCGTCGGTCCTGTGCACCTCTTACTCGACCACCTGTGAGAGGAGAATATCACAGGCCCGAGATGATAGACGGACGGTGCCAAGTCCAAATACCCGAAATCCACATAGCTTCCATTGTTCCTCATGAACCTCGGATCGAGTGTCAGTACGGCGTATAGTCTCCGCCGACATTGTGTCGGTGAGGGATTATGTGCCAGCAAGCCCTCGACGCTCCAGGTTTTATTCCATCATCTTTCAGTGCCGCTCACAAACGCCAGGATAAGCGCGACTTCAAAGTTCATGGTCCCATAAGAAATACAGACGGGGATCTGTCTAGCTGATAGGAGCGGCGCCTCCGAGAACCGAAATAAGACTCAAGCCGGCGACGGAGCTGGAATGGCACATGACCTCCGCGCGCGTCTAAGAAGTCATTGAAGATCCAGGTAAAAGCTAAACAATGGACAGGAGATATAGTTGGGTATCCCTCGACGTGTGATATGGCCAGACTATCCGGCGTCTCGGATGTTCCAGATCACAACAAGGTCGGTACTTGTTGGCAGTGGTGCGTGCCGGAGGGAAGAGTTCGGCAAACAACATGTGAGCGAGATGTGTTCAACGGGAGTCCCGGCGACAGACAAGACGGGGAAATAAAAGCGAAAGAAAGGCCAGTATGAACAATGCGATTTAGTCTAGAGATTGGAAGATGGAACAGAGAGTTGGATTGAAAAGGATGGGGAAATGGGACGAAAGTAAGAGACAGTGACGGTTTCTAGCAAAGATCACTTACATGCATATATGGATCCATACAGCTACTTATTACTTAGTAGTACAAGGTGCAGACCTGCATACCTTACAAACCATCAACATCCTGGCATGAAACAGCGTCGAATGTCCGTCCCACCATCTAGGCCCCGGAATACCCCTGTGGTTGTGCCGGATACACACAGGCTGACTTCCTCCTTGTACTCTAAGTTCCTCGTTCGAGCAACAGAGGCACACAAGTCACAATACTGGTTCGAAGTGGTACCTATTTTTCTCTCCGGATGATGCAATTTTCTTCACATCCGGACCCATCCCCTCTTCCGACAGTACGTACTTCATAGTCACAGTACATCTACTGACCCCGAAGAGACGAGACCCCCTGGCAGGATACAGTGTACACTGGTATACAGAACCACATGAGGCAGGGGGTACGCCTGGGCCGCGATCAAACGTAGGCAGGTGTGCTCCACATTGCTGCTCATCTGTCCCTTTTCCTGCTTTCCCGGTCTGGTCCTCGTCCTCTACTACCCATTCCCGTCGACTGCATTATCTTATGGAGCCAGCTCAGTCACCCTCGCTTTGATCGTCATTGCTGATCTTCTTGGCTCTTCTTTTCCAACCTTTCAATAGTTGGCGGGAATATTGCCAGTAAGCTCCCAAACTCCCCATACCAATACGGATCTTGTTGCTCGTCTCACAGTGGTTCCGGCCTGGCCTAGCGAGCCGATGCCTGTACGGTTTCATTTTCAAGGCATCGTGTCGCGTTATCTCTACCTGTGAGTTGACGTGGGCTCTGGTCACGTCATTACGGAGCAGTTGAGAAGTGGGTGAGCTGTGAACGAGAAGTTGAGAACTGTGTTTCCCGGTCAATGAACCCAGCAGCACGCACTCCAGGAGTTAAAGCCAGACAGGGGGCCGGTTTGAGTGACTTTTTTCACGGTGTTGGGAAAGAGGTATAGATACAGTCGAGGGCAAGTCCATGGGAGCTTGCCTGTATGCGGCATATTGGACTGCTCCTGCCTGATGCGATCTTTTGCAAGGAAGCTACAACCAGTCAAAACTGATATCAGGAAAATTAAAACCGATTGGCAGCGGACCAAGATGAGAGACAAGGCGACCTAGACCGCTAATGATAGGGCCTATGGAAACACTGGCTTGTGTTCTAGGCTCGTGTCCTGCCTGGGATGTCAACCTTCTGGAGCGTCTGGGCTGTCTCCTGCACCTCAAACGTGAGGTAGAGGAAGGAGGGGGAATTCCCTGTCGGCTGAGGTACAATTCTGAAAGTAGGATATACAACTGGATGAGAGTGCCCCTCGGCAATAGAACCCCGACTGCTTCTGAAGTCGAAAGAACAAAAAGGAGTCGGGCTGTCGGGCTTGTCTACTTTTCCAGCTTGCTGAGGCGATATAACCGTCTCGGCTCCTGGCCTGAAGACCCATGGACCTTCCGTGAAAATATAAGAGAGAGCTACTGCAAGCTAACGTTGTGCGGGAATGCTGGAGATGCGCATCTATACAAGCGAGACTGGGTTCTCGCGAGTTTCGAAGCCTCTTATCACCTCCGATGTACCACAGTGCCCCTTGCCACAACTAGTGCCGGTAAAGTCGTTCACACCCGCATTCAGATAAAAGCGAGAGGGAGACAGACTCTCCTGTTTGCGAGCCAACACCAACAAACTACGTGGCCGCTTCACATAAATATGTGGACAAACCGTAGGGCGCAACAAATGCCATATCTTCAAGAGGTACCTCCTGTGGGCACAGAAAATGTATCGAGACGGTCTGACGAGAGAGAAAGGATACTTTCTCCGGGCCAAGTCCTTACAAGCAAGATGTGACTCCCTCGGTGTCACGTTACACTGTAACGCGGCCAAGCGTCGAGAGATCCTCTGTTGGAAAGCTGGCAAGGTTGTGCTGTGTTGTGGTTCGTTCTAGAATGGCACGGACTGGAATCTAGACCGCATCATCGCATGTAACGAACAGAACGCGGCTTCTTGTGGTGTTACTGTTACATAACGGTGCCACGACCCACCCATGGCCCCCCTCTGGTAGTCCAGATCTGCCCCACATTTGCCGAGCCATACCCCTGGTGGCGCCCGGTCTAGACCGTTGGTGGCGAGCCAAAGATCTACATGTTATTTCCGTGATCCGTCCTTATGGGAAATCGCATTCTGCCCTGATAATAATATATGCTGTACAAGCATTGGCAGACACAGAATACGATGCGTACGTGATTTTCGTATGGACTTAGCTATGATAGCACCGGAGTTTATGGCAGTCCAGCTCGAAGACCACCCAGCTCCTGGGCCATGTCGAAACTATCTAACCTAATGCTCCCATCAGTCTCTTCCTCACACTCAGAAACCGCACATCGCACAGCAGGGGGGTACATGGTACATCGAGGAATCTGAGACGAGATTAACAAAATAGGACCTGGCTAGTTTGGTCCAGCCCCATCGAGCCTCCCTACCCGCATATGGTGCCTAGTACCAACAACAATACAGGAAGCCACTTGTCGAATTGCAAACCAAGCCGCCAAGGTGCCAGTGCCAGGATCGGGAGCTTTGGTATGTACTTGGAAGTTGGAAGTCGAGGAAACGGAAATCTGTCGTGGTACAACGATAGTCTGTTCGCGGCGTCGCAATCACACGCATGGCTTGCTTGAACGCATACACCTGTATCGATAGCAAAACGCCACCTACCATGGGGCATAAGCTGAAGCAGTAATTGAAGACCTACCACTATGGAATGTGTGCGTGTCAAACATGAGTATCATAAATCAACATTTTTTACAGAAAGGGGACGTTCAAGAAAACAGTAATAATATGCAACATTCGGAAACACATTAGGACTCTAGCAAACCTGAACTGTGACACCGGATTGTTTCCTCCGTGCTCGGAAGATTGGGCGGAGAGCTAAGCTAGATCCATATATCCACCTGCCTCTTTGCAACACGGCAGTCGGTTGTTGAAACGAAGAGAAAGGGTCCAAATGATGTTACTGGGCTACTGTTTCATGTTACGCAAAAAGTATGTGTACTTAAGATACTTAATGGAATAATAAAGACTTGGCTTGTTATGCACCAGTGAATAGACATCTTATCATATGTGAAACGCTGGTGGATGGCAAGACAATCACCCAGTACTCTGAGAGTGAGATGCTGCGACAGGCTCGAGTTTACATGCAATTTTGCACAGACGGGTGTTCGGACTGTTCACAATTCTTGCTGGAGCACAGTTCTTCTTTTGTGTCTCTTGGAAGTGTATTAAACTTCAAGGGCAGAAATCAGAAGACAAAAGAGAAGAAGTGTCAATACCACAAAGACAGCACCCGGTGTCGACCCAACACGTTCAATATGGCGCATTGCTCAAGTACCTATGCTTGCTCACAAGAGTAAAGGGTCAGGAATTTGGGCCGATGACGACTCTGAAGGCAAGAAATAACCGGAGGACCTAATTGATGCACCTTTTTGCATGGCCTCGTTGTCTGAGATGTTTATGTGCACAATATGAGATCTGCTACAGCCGTCTGAAGTAACATAACGTGCCTACGCACCGGTGACAACAATCAATCCAAATCCACATCGACTAAATGGGCAGGCATCATTCATAGTAATGGCTCATTTTGAGAGAGTTGCTGTTGTAAACCAACCGGAATTGCGAATGGAACATATTTACCCGCGCCGTCTGCTGTTCATTCCTGTATCATCATTATGTCGAAACGTAAGTTTGATTGCGTGCACGGAGGCAAAAATCTGAGAATAGAAAAGAAATCTTGTGTTCTGCCTGCCTGGATCAATTTATTAGGACAAATATTCTGGCCTTAGGATTATGTAACACATCGGTGGATTCACGGTATCCTTTGACGCTAGCTGTATCAAGTTAGGCCAAGGGTTTTTATCTTATCCAGAGCTTTGCTCTCAGCCAGCCCGCATTATCCAGATTCTGCCCCTCCAGAAACTTGGATTGAGTCATCGTATTTACTCCTGGTAGCCCTTATGCGACGTTTCACTCCTATTGGCCAGATATCAACTATTAGCTGGAAAAGCGACTGACGCCCTTTCAAGACTCTTTGCTTTAACCCAAATCACACTCTGCCCACAACCACTACGGAGCGCAATGTCGCAGAGCAAAGGGGGCCGTGGCCCCTCTGGCGGTGCCGCCGCCGCTGCTGCCAAGGGCTCGAAGGGCAAAAAGACCGGTAAACAAGGAGCGGAAGAGAAGAGCGAAGAGGTCTTGCAGGCCGTTGTATGTAAATTAAATCGACCGTCTCGCATCTGGGTCTTTGTCGGCTAACACAGTGTTCAACAACAAGATCATTGCAGACGACTTCCAGTCAAGGTTCCTTCCTTTTTCGCTGGATAAACCGAGGGTAAGATTAGCCCAACTGGTCTGCGCCCGTGGAAACTATTAACGCCTGTCTTTATTTTCTGTCTCCAGTGTCTCCTCACGCTGGGGAACACCCCTCTGATCGAACACACCCTCGAGTTCCTGGACTTGAATTGGGTTAAAGAAGTCTATATATACTGTGGCGCCCATCACGAACAGATAGAAGACTATATTCACCACTCGCGCTTTTCCCCGAGGTTTTATTCCTGTCCCTTCAACACCATTGAATTTATACGAGTTGCCGATGCCCGTTCCGTCGGTGATTTCCTCCGGGACTTGGACAAGCGCAACATTATCAGAGGCGACTTCCTGCTTGTCCACGGCGATCTGGTGTCGAATCTGGAGCTCGAGGGCGCTTTAGCGGCGCATAAGGCGAGGAGAGAGGCGAACCGCGACTCTTGCATGACCATGGTGCTACGCGAAGCTGGCGAAGGAGATCACCACACCAAACGGCAGGCTGTAAACCCCGTCTTTGTCGTCGATCCTCGGCAAAAGCGCTGTCTCCAGTACGAAGAGAAGAATCCGTTCCAGAGAGACACCCACATCGATGTCGATCCGGTCGTGCTCGAGAACGCAGAGATCGAGATACGTGCAGACCTAATCGACCCCCAAATCGACATATGCACGCCAGACGTCCTTGCGTTATGGTCGGAGAGCTTTGACTACGAGCTTCCGAGATCCAACTTTTTACATGGTGTGCTGAAAGATTTTGAGTTAAATGGCAAAATGATACACACCGAGATAGTCACAGAAGGCTACAGCGCGCGAGCTATGAACCTCCAAATGTACGACTCGATCAGCAAGGACTTCCTCCACAACTGGGTCTTTCCCTTCCGGCCAGATTTCAACTTTTTGAAAGACCAGACATACCGACAAGAAGGAGGTTTCAATGTTTTCCAAGAAGATGACGTTGTGCTGGAGGAGGACACGAAAGTGGTGGACGCTATGCTAGGACAAGATACACATGTCGGATCTAGGAGCACGATACGAAGCTCTATAGTCGGCCGAAACTGCAAGATCGGCACTGACGTCCACATCACGGATAGCATTATATGGGACGATGCTGTCATCGAAGACGGTGCAGTCATTGACCATGTTGTTATCGGCAGCACCGTACACGTTGGTAAAGGTGCTTCCGTCCAGAAAGGTTCTCTAATATCCAACGGCGTCCGTATCGGCGAGCAGTCCAGCATTCCCTCTAGCTCTGTGCTCTCCGTTCTCGGGCATGAGCGAGAGCCTCTCGCCACCCAGACCAGCATTGTGGGCGCCGAAGGCCGAGGCGCTATCTTCACCTACCCAGAGGAGGATGACAGGGTAAGAGAATCTCTGGCAAGACTAGAAGACAGGCTCATCTGCGACTTGGATCACCTTGACCTTGACGACTCTTCGGTGTCGGCCTTTTCGGACGACGATGTATCGGACGACGAGTCGGACGCCGCGTCTTCCACCACCAACCACCATACGACGAGATCGAGACTCTCCTCGTTTGCGTCTGATGACTCCGTTGCCCCAGGCTCGTCTTCGTTCCATGCCGATGCGGTCCATGGTATCCTCGAGTTCCTGCGTGGTTCGGTGGGCGACTTCGATTCGGAGAAGCTGGAGTTTACCTCGTTGCGTCTCGCTAGTAATGCCTCGGACGTGGCTACGAGGAAAGCAGTAGCGACAGCGTTTGTGCGACGTGCAGTCGAGCTTATGAATTCCGAATCTGGCGGTCTCGACGCAGTGAAGGCTGCTAAAGACACACTCACTTCCAGGAAGGGCGCGTCAGATTTCGTCTCCGAGGTGGGCGTCGGTGGTGGATCCCAAGAGAACCAGGTCGAGTTTGCCCTGGCAGTACAGCGGGCGTGTGCCAGCAGCGCCAAGATTGTCGAGGTCGGTAAGGCCGGGAACCTCCTCGCCGCCATGCTGCAACAGATGTATGATTTAGACGTCTTGGAAGAGGAAGCTCTCGTTGCTTGGTGGGGCGACGCAAGGGGCCAGGAAGAAGAGGCCATGACGAGTGTCCGGGCTAAGTGTCAGGCACTGATAGAGTGGCTTGAGAATGCCGAGGAAGAGAGCGACGAGGAGGACTCAGAGGATGACGATGATGAGGATGACGATGATGCCGACACTGAAGAAGACGACTGAGGCGGCGCTCACGGACTACGGGAGCCCTCCCTTGGTCACCTGTGACGACTGAAGAGCGATGGTTTCGGTACAGACATTATTCATGCGCCAGAATATGCATCATCGACAGTATAGACCTAACCTCGGCAAATAAGCCTTGAATATATCTACTGGCAACGGCACAGGAGGCATACGGCTTCCCAACATTGGACTCCTATCTGATCTAGATGTGCCCTTATGCCGCATTCTCGACCTCCTTTCTCGGTGAAATTGGGAGACTCTTAGTCTTAATCATGGTCAGCAACCCAAGCCAAACTCTAGCACTGGCTCCTGGCCTGATTTTGCTATTTTGTACGACGATATTTTGTGTCCGTCCGTCACCCTCTTCCCGTAGCAAGGACGTAAGTAAATAGCTATGCCTATTGACGACTCGTCTGCCGATCTGCATGAAACGGTGCATACTATCGGAATTCGTCTTCCCCAGAGTCAGGCGACATCATAAAAGTTCCGGGAAAATCCATCCCAACAATTAGCACTTAGCATTGTCGCGGACGATTGAAGAGGACATGTCACGAGCAGGTCCGCCGAGACGGAAGCAAAACAAGGCTAAAGCCTAAACTACTGTCGTGGTTGTGTCATATATGCAAGGTTCCGGTTACCAC
The DNA here is from genome assembly GCA_022385605.1 of Xylariaceae sp. FL0594. Classification (NCBI taxonomy): domain Eukaryota; kingdom Fungi; phylum Ascomycota; class Sordariomycetes; order Xylariales; family Xylariaceae; species Xylariaceae sp. FL0594. The sequence continues at coordinate 363,388 of MU280772.1, forward strand.
TTGACTACCGGCAGGAAATTGGCGCAGAGTACTAAGCATCATGCGAGCCACCGCGGGATCGTCAAGAGAAAGTGGAGGCGACTATACCGACTCCGTCAAGAGATGCCGGCTAGGCGACAAGGACCCAGAGCGGCGGCGGAGATCGGCGGCGCAAGCGCGCCTATCGGGGGAGTCAGACTCTCGGTCAGATAAGGTTGATGGGGTAATTGGGTCCGCGGATGCTGTAACAGGCTTGGCTGCCCGGCGGACTTGAGCCACAAGCAACCTAGCCAGTGTTCCGAATTGAGTGCATTGGATGTCATTCTTGTGTTTCGTCCTCCAGAGAGTTGCCGGTTCGAGCAAAAGGAGCGAAGGAAGTAGCTATGTCTGACACAACCTGGGATAATTCAAGGTTGGTGACATAGTAGTCCACATTGGGAGAAAAGGGGGGTGTATAAGAATGCAAGCATCCTCCCCTCTGTTTCGGTAGCTCCTGGAGAGACAGACGACACGGGGTTTCGAAGCAGCAACCACTTTCCACACGACCCTCGCCTCTGGTATCGCAAGTCCGAAAGTCACAATGAAAGTCCTTAGCGAAACCGGCATGGCGCTGCTCGCCTCGGCGGGTGCCGTCGCGGCCCAGAGCTGCCAGCTGGGCTCGAGCTACAAGTGGTCGTCGACGACGGCGCTGGCGCAGCCGCGGTCGGGCTGGGCGTCGCTGAAGGACTTCACGCACGTGCCGTACAACGGGAAGCACCTGGTGTACGCAACCTTCCACGACACGGGCTCGACGTACGGGTCGATGAACTTCGGCACCTTCTCGGACTGGTCGCAGATGGGCTCGGCGTCGCAGAACCAGATGAACGGCGCGACGGTGGCGCCGACCATCTTCTACTTCAAGCCCAAGAACGTCTGGGTGCTGGCGTACCAGTGGGGCCCTACGGCCTTTAGCTACAAGACGTCGAGCGACCCGACCAACGCGAACGGGTGGAGCGGCGCGAACCCGCTCTTCACGGGAAGCATCTCGGGCTCCGGCACGGGCCCGATCGACCAGACGCTCATCGGCGACGACAAGAACATGTACCTCTTCTTCGCCGGCGACAACGGCAAGATCTACCGGGCCAGCATGCCCATCGGCAACTTCCCGGGGAGCTTCGGCTCCTCCTCGACGGTCGTGATGCAGGACTCGACCAACAACCTGTTCGAGGCCGTGCAGGTGTACACGGTGCCCGGGCAGAACGGGTGGAAGTACCTGATGATCGTCGAGGCCATGGGGTCGCAAGGGCGGTACTTCCGCTCCTTCACGGCCAGCGACCTGGCCGGTTCATGGACGCCCCAGGCGGCGAGCGAGAGCAACCCGTTCGCCGGCAAGGCCAACGCCGGCGCCGGCTGGACCAACGACATCAGCCACGGCGACCTCATCCGCAGCAGCCCCGACCAGACCTTCCCCGTCGACCCCTGCAACCTCCAGCTCCTGTACCAGGGCCGCGACCCCAACTCCAACCCGGGCTACGACAAGCTGCCTTACCGTCCTGCCCTGCTCACTCTCAAGCGATAGATTCATCCCTCGTAAATGGAGGATGGTCTTGAGGGCACCACGTCCCAGAAATGGCAGTGCTTGTTTTTTTGTACATAGTGGATCTAGTATATATGAAATCATGAAACAGCTACATTGACCTTTTTTGACGTGACTGCCGGAACTTATAGACGCGAGTTTTTCTTTCTTTCTTTTTTTCTTTTTTTTTTTAATGGCGTCTACAAGGAATTCTTTCATTTGTCCGCCGCTGATAGATTCAACGTGAAGCTTTCACAACATACACCACCATACCCGGAAGCAAAGCCAGGTATTTCTATCTATTATAACGGGGTACCACGATCGGGCCCAAGAGTCAAAGCATCAAACTTGCGCATGCCTCAGTTTGATTTTCTGCAAGCCTCGACGTTGACCGGGAGGATGACGATGTGGCTGTAGGTTACTGTCTGTTACTAGGTTAGTTAGCCTAGGTAAAATTGAGGAGAACTTATTAGGCTAGGTCGAGAATAACCTCAGCCAAGCCAAGCCAAGGATCGGCCTTAGGTTAATTAATCACACGATATCCACATGGGGCTCGTCCCGAGGTACAGTAGACTACTTCTACGTTTAAGTGAGATCCTAAACTGTTGACGCAAGAGGACACACCACGTGGTACCTCTGCGTATCATATCGTATCGACAGATAAGTAGTCACACTTTCACAGAAAGAGAAGTACAGTGAACCCAGAAAGAAAGCAGACAGGTTAAAAAAAAATACAGGCACAGAGACAGAGACAAGAAAAAGAAATAATGCGCCCCCAAAACGAAATAACCCAACCCGAGCCCCTGCACAACAAAGAAGACGGGAGTCTGCTCAACCCCGGTTTCTCGCGGCGCCCGTACCAGGTCTACGACCGCTCGCTCGTGCGCGCGTGGCCGCGGTGCCTGCGGCTGAAGGAGTGGGACTACTACCTCGTGAGCGACGGCGCGTGCGCGCTGTGCCTCACGATCGCGGACCTGGGGTACTCGGGCCTGTACTCTGTGTCGTTGATCGATTTCGGGACTTCTTCTTCTTCTTCTGGGTTGAGGGATCTGCTGCTCGGTACGAGGGATGGAAGAAAGGGCTTCGCGGCGCCCGAGGGAAGCCGCGCGAGCAGCAAGACCGCGTCCGCGATCCGCTTCTTCCCGCTCGGGAGGACGGACCTGCCGACCACGAGCACGGAGGGCGTCAGCTGCTACGAGGGCGGGGGCATGAGGCTCAGATTCACCGTCTCTAAAAGTTCAAGTCGAAGCGCAAGCACGAGTAAAACTGGGGAAAAAACAGAGAGACGACGGCTAGAAGTCTTCGTCAAGGACTTCGTCAACGGCGCGCCCCTCTCCGCTGACATCGTCTTGACCGACGAGCCCCGGGACTCGATGGTCATAGCGACGCCCTTCGGGCCCCGGCACCGGGGGAGTTTCTTCTATAACCGCAAGATCGTCGGCATGCGTGCGAAAGGCAGCTTCACGCTCGGCGGGACGACGCACATCTTTGATCCCGATCCTCACGCACTCACGCCAGGGCCGGCGCTCGGCCTGCTGGACTGGGGCAGGGGCGTCTGGACGAGGGATAACACGTGGTACTGGGCCGCCGCGCACGGATACCACCACAATCACACCACAGCAGATGGCCAAATGCAAAAGAAGATAATAATAGGCTTTAATCTCGGCTACGGCTTCGGTGACACGTCGGCCGCGACCGAGAACATGTTCTTCGTCGACGGCGTCGCGCACAAGCTCGGCGATGTCGACTTCGGGATCCCTGACGATGATGATAATAGCCCCGGGAAAGAGCCCTCGTACCTCAAACAGTGGCGCTTCACCTCCAAAGACGAAGACGAAGACGAAAAACGTCTTGATATGGTCTTCGACCCCATCGTCGACAGGACCGACTACATCAACCATGCCAACCTCGTCGTCAGCGACCAGCACCAGGTCATGGGCCGCTGCAAGGGAAGGGTCGTCCTCGACGATGGCGCCGTGCTCGAGTTCGAGAACCTGCTTGCTACGGCCGAGAAGATACGGAATAAGTGGTGAACAGACTTGTTTACTTAGTTAGTACCCAAGGTCGTACTTGCTGTACCAAAGTTTATGTTTCCCGCTCTGTGTGCCATACACCAGAATCGATGTGTTTTGGAGTCTTTAGTTGGCGTTTGTTAACCATGTGTATAAAAGGACCAAGCCCTGTTTTTGATTTCCTTTTCCCACTGCACATATCGACCACTTGCCATGTCTATATAGCCAGTCTGGCCATTCGAGGCACTGCGTCTTTTATATATTTAGTATACACCATTCCTTTGCGAATTTGTTTTCCGTCCACCGCGTTACGGCTCCATATGGATTTTGATGTCGCAATAAGAGGCGCAATGGTTTCTCAAGAGATTTCCGGCTATGTAACGGTCTCAAGAGTTCCGAAGTATTACAGTTTCCAGGGGGGCTAAGTTGCAGGGTTGCCAAGTAAATGGTAATCTGTTGGGGATTTATAACCCGAGCTGACAAGATCCTTCATGATTCTGCGGAATAGGATGTCCAGAGTCTTTGAATTGATTTTAATTCTGGCGACCCATACTCCTAGTTTGATAAGCCGTTCGATGAAGCAAATGAAGCGAAGCAGAGGCTCATGTCTCTTCGCACAATACGGGTATCGTTGGCGTTTGGCTTCTTGTCTACCTTGCCTACCATCTATTGGAGCTTATCATATTAGATTAGTTGGCGCGTCTGCTGTTTCTTTGACGGCTTCGACCTCAGGCGGAGGTTCCAGCCATGTCTGCTCGGCGAGTGTGTTATGCTGCAGGCCTTCCTCGGCATTGTCTCCTTCTACCGGGATAGTGCCGTCGGTCTTTGCAGCCTCGACTTGGGCTTCTTCGTTGCCGGGCTCGATTGTATCTACTGCCTCACCCAGGCCTGCTTCTTCGGCTTCTTCGGCTTCTGTCGTGGGATCCTCGCTGGCTTTCAATGTACCGCCTTTCCGGCTAGGGATGACCTGCATGAACGCGGTAGCCCAGTCGCCCGTCTCCAGCCATTTCAGCATGATCTCCACGACGTGATTCGTCGCTAGGATATGTCTATGTTGCAGCACCATGTACTCGCCTATGGGTAGTTTGGCGGTCCTGACTTTCTTCTCGCGCGCGATTTTGTAGCACAGCCCCTTTTCTCGATTCTTATCGATGATGCCACCGACTACATAGCAGGTGTTAGGCTCGAGGCGCTCCAAGGTATAAGGAGAGTCCGCCGTTAGATAGACAATGGACTTATCCACGTCGTCTGCTTCCGGCTCCGGGGTCGGCGCGAGCTTGGCCTTCTTCGGGTTGGTGAATGTAGGGGGTATCAAGGCGATCGAGTCCTTCGAGGAATCCTGCTGCAGCACGTCGATCATTTTACCCCCCTTAGGTCCAGCCATCCATTCTTTGGCTTCATTGGCAGTCGCCATGAAGTCCTTCTCAGACAAGCGGATGCCTTTCCAACTTGCGTGCTGATTATCCAGCACGTTCTCGTACCTGTCTTTCATATAGCCGCCATAGGAGCTGACGTACAGATGCACCGGGTGTTGGGCGTTCCTATTGTCCGAATAGCACCTGGTGACCTGGCTAGTGAGGGAGACCAGCTCCTGCTCCAGCATGTACTTCTCGAACTGGCAGTCGACGATAATGGCGAGCGGGACTTTGGGGCCTTGGTTCTGTTTCTTATTTCGACGGTTGTCAGGAAGCTTCGGCTCTCGGCCTTCGGCGGCAGCGGCTGCAATCTCTTCCTGCCTGGCCTCGCGCTTCCGTGCCTGTCGTTCGTGGCGCTTGTCCTTGCGCTTCAGTCGTCGTTCCGATCTGTTCTCTTCCCACTTCTTCCTCCTCTTCAACTTCTTCAATTGACTTTTTGACATTCCCGCTTCACCGTCGACGTCTCCCATGCCACCGGGCGTCTGACCGTCGCCGCCCTCAGTGTTCTCATATTCGTCTTCCAGATCATCCTCCGCCGGCCGTTTTACTCCTCGCCCATTGTGGTGTTCCGGTTCGACGTCATCTCCAACATCTTGGTTGGGAGATTTCTCTGCTGGTGCAGGATCTATCGTTGAATCGGCGGACATTTCCATTATGCGAGATTAAAGAATTAAATCGATCGACAAACCCAGGGGCGAAGGAAAGGATGGTACAATTGAGCAAGGAACGTGAAGGTGACCCCTGGTGCGATGAAGTCATACAGGACAGGTTCGAGAAGTTTAACTACAAGTATAACTGAATGGGATTTTAAGGACGAAATCTGAACAGAATTGGAGATTAAGGAACCGAACGTGGCCCCGCAAGTACAGGGAGGTACCTAAACTGCAGGTGTACCTGTACATGAGGTCATGCAGTGTGAAGCCCCGCTTGTACCGCTTCACAAGGTTATGTACTTGTACCTGCAGCCTGCTAGGGTGCGCATAGGTTACAGTACTTAAGTAACTGGCAGGCAGCTTGGCGCGTTCTGTCGCGTCTTCAGCTTTAATTGATTTTAATTGATTTCCCCAACGCGACGAATTATTCCATCATCAAGACCGAACACTTATCTAATTGCCAGTCCTCACGGTCTTTGAAGGAGATACAACCGGACTCAGGTACACCAAGAACATACGAGGATAAATAAACCACAGGTGGCTGTTCTTGGGGCATGTGAGATTCTGTTTGTACAAGGTCACATCTGTTAAGCCACCATGTCTTCACGCCCCGAACTGAAGGTATGCGATTCACCCTTCTCATGGCCTTCAACGGCCTTGGCACCCAAGCTGGCGTCGATGCAATGCTGAGGCTCACTGTCTAACTACTTTACAACAGGTCGATGACGAACATGGTTTTATCAGATATTTCAAGTCTCTTCCAGCCGTAGGTGGCGAGACAGTACGCATCTTCGACCGAGGAGACTGGTATACAGCCCACGGCGAAGATGCAAATTTCATCGCCCGAACAGTAAGAGCCCAAGCCCCCTCTCACCTGAAGCGAGGCCTACCTATGTCTTCTAACACAGTGGATACTTAGGTTTACAAAACCACCTCGGTTGTACGACAACTCGGCCGAAACGATGCCAGCGGACTAGCCTCTGTAACTATGACTGTCACCGTATGCCGACAGTTCCTCCGAGAGGCCCTCTTCAAACTCGGCAAGAGAATCGAGATCTACCAGAGCACCGGTTCGCGCATGAACTGGAAGGTCGTCAAACAGGCATCTCCCGGGAACCTGCAAGATGTCGAGGACGAACTCGGCGGCCAGGTCGAATCCGCCCCCATGATATTAGCCGTCAAGATATCCGCAAGGGCGAACGAGGGAAGGACTGTGGGAGTGTGCTTCGCCGATGCCAGTGTCAGAGAATTGGGTGTCAGCGAGTTCCTCGACAACGACCTGTACTCCAACTTTGAGGCCCTTCTCATCCAACTCGGCATAAAGGAGTGTTTGGTCCAGTACGACAAGGCCGAGAAGGAGAAAGACCCGGAACTGGCCAAGGTGCGGCACATCATCGACAACTGCGGCGTCGCCATGTCGGAGAGACCGGCTGGCGACTTTGGAACCAAGGACATAGAGCAAGACCTTGCACGGCTGCTGAAGGACGAAAGGGGCGCAAGCATGTTGCCTCAGACCGAACTCAAGCTGGCCATGGGATCCGCTGCTGCCCTGATCAAGTATTTGGGCGTCCTCCAAGACTCGTCCAACTTTGGCCAGTACCAGTTGTATCAACACGACCTCACACAGTTCATGAAGCTCGATGCGGCTGCGTTGAAAGCTCTGAATCTGATGCCTGGTCCCCGTGATGGGGCGAAGAATATGAGCGTCTTTGGGCTGCTTAATCATTGCAAGACCCCTGTCGGGAGCCGGCTGTTATCACAATGGCTCAAGCAGCCTCTCATGAGCAAGGAGGAGATCGAGAAGAGACAACAGCTCGTCGAAGCCTTTGTCAACGATACCGAGCTACGCCAGACGATGCAAGAAGAACACCTCAAGGCGATACCGGATCTCTATCGTCTTTGCAAGCGGTTCCAGCGAAATAAAGCCAACCTCGAAGACGTTGTGAGGGCATACCAGGTCGTCATCCGATTGCCCGGTTTCTTGGGTACTCTGGAAGGCGTCATGGATGAAGCCTACAAAGATCCGCTAGACGAGGCATACACGAACAAACTGAGGACGCTGAGCGACAGCCTGGGCAAGCTCGCTGATATGGTCGAGACCACAGTTGACCTGGAAGCCCTGGATAACCACGAATTCATCATCAAGCCCGAGTTTGACGACAGCTTGCGGCTCGTTCGAAAGAAACTCGACAAGCTCCGTTCTGACATGGATAAAGAGTTCCGGAACGCCGCTGACGACCTCAACCAGGAAGAGAACAAGAAGATCTTCCTGGAAAACCACAAAGTCCACGGATGGTGCATGCGGTTGACGAGAACCGAAGCCGGCTGCATTCGCAACAATTCCAGATACCAGGAGTGCTCCACGCAAAAGAACGGCGTCTACTTCACCACCAAGACGTTACAGGCCTACAGACGGGAGTTCGACCAGCTGTCTCAGACTTATAACAGAACTCAGAGCAGTTTGGTTGGTGAAGTCGTCAGTGTAGCTGCCTCGTACTGTCCAGTATTTGAGCAGCTCGCCGGTGTCCTTGCCCACCTCGATGTAATCGTATCGTTCGCTCATTGCTCGATCCATGCCCCGACCTCCTACGTTAGACCGAAGATACATCCTCGCGGTCAAGGCTCGACCATGCTGAAAGAGGCGCGCCACCCGTGCATGGAGATGCAGGACGACATCCAGTTCATCACCAACGACGTCGAGATGAAAAGGGGGGAGTCCTCGTTCCTGATCATCACCGGACCCAACATGGGCGGAAAGTCGACCTACATCCGGCAGATCGGTGTCATCGCCCTGATGGCGCAGATAGGCTGCTTCGTCCCATGCTCCGAGGCGGAGCTGACCATCTTCGACTCTATCCTCGCGCGCGTGGGCGCGAGCGACTCGCAGCTCAAAGGCGTCTCGACGTTCATGGCGGAGATGCTGGAGACGGCCAACATCCTCAAGTCGGCGACGAACGAGTCGCTCATCATCATCGACGAGCTCGGCCGCGGCACCTCGACGTACGACGGCTTCGGCCTCGCGTGGGCCATCTCGGAGCACATCGTCAAGGAGATCGGCTGCTTCGCCATGTTCGCGACGCACTTCCACGAGCTGACGGCGCTCGCGGACCAGTACCCGCAGGTGCGCAACCTGCACGTGTCGGCGCACATATCCTCGGGCTCTGGCTCGGGCTCCGGGCCTGATGCTAAGAGAGAGGTCACGCTCCTCTACAAGGTGGAGCCGGGCATCTGCGACCAGTCGTTCGGCATCCACGTCGCGGAGCTGGTCCGCTTTCCCGAAAAGGTCGTCAGGATGGCCAAGAGAAAAGCGGACGAGCTCGAGGACTTCACGTCGAAGCACGAAGCAGGCGGGCAGAAGTACAGTAAGAAGGACGTCGAGGAGGGTAGCGCGAGGCTGAAGCAGGTCCTTGTGAAATGGAAGGAGGACGTGCAGAAGAACGGTGGTGCGATGACGAAAGAGGAGATGGTTAAGCGCATGCGGGACCTCGTCATGGCGGACGAGACGTTGCTTGCGAATCCGTTTTTCGCTGCTGTCAAGGCGCTTTGAGGCTTTTTCTGCCTCTTCAGGCATGTGTTTTTCCCTTGTTGTGAGATGGATGGAGTGTTGGGGCCCGGTAATGGTGTGTCGTGTGTGAAGAGTCTCCTGTAATATTTTTGTTGTTTTTAAGCTTCTGCCCTTTTGGCCCGGTGTTTAGGTAAGGATGGGAAACAAAATCACAGGAAAGGAAAGGAAAGGTGTATGTATATGGGGGAAAAACGCACAACATGTATTGAGACTTTGCTATCTACTTTAAGTAGGTTAGGATGAAAGAGATACATAATACACCACAGGACATTAGAGAGTCTGCCTAAGGTTAGGTTATGTAAACTTCCTATGTTATTCGGAAATGCAGATGGTATGTCTCCTGAAAAGACAGAAAGAAGGAAGGGCAGGATCTGCTTCCTTGAAGTAAGTACCGTACTGTACTGTCCATCCAAATAGTTAGGTTAGGTTGAATCAAGTCTCGTTTAAGAAGGGATGAATTGGCAAAGCCAGGCAGTAAAATAAAAATAAAAATAAAAGGGGAACGGGTGAAAAAATGAAAAAAAAAAAAAAAAAAAAAAAAAAAAAGTCTGGATATCCTGGTTTTTAATCCTACTATAATATCCTTTTTACCTTGCTATTTTATTTGTTGACATCCTATTATATTCCCTATGAATGCTTGTGTCCTGTCCTTCCTGGTCTGCTTTTTGTAAGAGGAATGCAAACTAAAAAAGAAAAGAAAGATAATTATTGCTTCTTTTTTTACTCTGCTGTGTTATGCTATACTCCTTTCAATGCTTCTTTTCCTTTTTGTTTTTACTCCCTTTTACTTTTTTTGCTATACGCTGCTGTTTCCTGGAAAAGAGAAAGATAAGAAAAAACAACTTAGCAATTAAAGACAGGTATACATTACTAGGCTATAGCTTAGAGAATATAGCCTCTAAAAATCTGTATTAAGTAGCAGAACAAAAAAATTCTAAATTATGTATAAGGCTTAAGATGCTCTTTGTCAGTCCTGCTAGAAGAGGACAAGAAATGTGTTGTTGATTGATAGTGCAAAGTGTAATAGACTATATATGCAACGTTATATAGGATGTAAATAGGATGTATAGGTAAGTAGTTACAGCATTGCAGATTAGATATGCTGGTTGTTCTTGTTGCTTTCTCCAAGTTACGTTGATGGTGGAAGTGGCTTTGAGCTAAACAGAGGGTTGGATTAATGTCGTCGTGTTGTCTGAGTATATATTGACGTGTGCATGTGTGTGTGTTCGCGCGTGCGTATTGTAAATCCAGCAAACGTCGAGTTTATTATATTTCTTCCTCCCTTACCTCTCCTCCCTCCACTCTTAATAAGGGAGTTAGAGAAGGGGGCATGTTAATCCCAGATCAATCACCTCATTTATTACTTTGTTCCACCCGGTCGAACTCTTCGCACCACGGATACCTGAGTACGTCTTCGGGCCTGACGGCGACGTCAAAGGCACAGAGGTCATTCGACTCGGCAGCATCGATGCCGGCAAGCATGTCGCGGCAGTGCTTCTCGAACCCGCGTTCCGTCTCCCCGGCGCCCTCTCCGTTGTGACGCTCGTACCAGGCTAGGGCAGTCTCGAGGTTGAAGTAGCTCACCAGGGACCCGAAGCTCTCGCAGATGTTGTGGCACGAGCTCGTGCTATGCAGCGAAATATCGTTGGCCAGCTTCCTGCACTCGTCGTATAGAAGGTCCAATGGGGCAGGTCGAGAAGCTGGCCCTGCTGCGGCAGTGGTAGGAGGACCAGGCTGAGGAGATGTGCGCTGCCGGTCCCCCGTGGTTAACTGGATGACCAAGTTCCGGATGCGAGTATCGCTCGTATTTTCGAGAGCATCGCGCAACAAAGGGTTATCCACAATGGTCATGTAGAAGGTCAGGAGGACGCTCCAGTAGAAATGCGTCATCCGCCGTGTGTAGATATCGTCGAACGTCCACCCCTCTCTCTGAGGCAGCTTGGTCGGATACCCACGTGCAGTGGCGCGCTCGTCCAGGTTCCACTTGGCCTGGTTTGAGCAGGGAAAGTGGACGGGGCCGCCCAGGCCAGGGATGTTGTGCTCGCGATGCCACTGCTTCATACGCTGCGCGCTTACGAGGAGGTCGCTGAGTATGCGCTCGGGCTCCATGGCTTCCGTGTCAAAGACGCCGTGAAGGGCCTCGATGGCCACACCGCCTTGTTGTACGGCATCGGCGCGCTCGAGTATCCCGCAGGATTGGGCTGCAAGCCCGAACAGATCCTGCAGCGGATACAACTCACAGTTTCGAAAGGGAACCGACATCCAGAGAGCAGATCCAGCGCATACTCGCTTTCTGTGCTTAAGCCCTTGAACACACTGGGATAGGAAGAAAAGGTCAGTGAGATCCAACGCCAGAGAGATTGTAAGGGAGGGAAACGGGAAGCTGTGGGGGGCGGAGACAGCAACGAGTACTCACGAAGATGACACGACAGAAGGCAAACATCTGCAGATATGGGGGCACTGACACCCTTTTAGGCCCGAGAGACTTGATCACGGCGGCCATGCCCAGCAGGTGAGTCTGCCAACCGGGGTTACGTTTGCTGCCGAACTCACAGAGCTCGAAGGTGACGAAGAGGGCGGTGGTACCGAGCATCTGCAACGGGGAGCAGGTGTTGAACTCCTGACGCAGCTGCCGGATGGCGGCGTTATACAGCTGCAGGCCCTTGTGGACGAGCTGGGGCTGAGAGTTGATGTGGCCCGCCCAGCCAAAGGCCAGCGCCGACATGGCCAAGGGCAGGGCGTCGACGTCCTTCTTCATCGACACCAGGCTGGCCACCCACCCAAGCGGCGATCGCTCCGGCGCCTCGGGCAGCACGCACTCCAGGAATTGAGCAAGCAGGTTCTCCACCGTCCAGATCCGGGTGTCCAAGTCGCGTAGAGCCGGCGCCGACCACGCATTCTGTATATCCACTTGCCTCAACCGGTTGGTGTATCGCTGCACACGCCGGCTGCTGTTACTCTTGCCACGGATAACGACAGGGCCCCAAGACAAGGTCGGCGACTTTCGTACAAGTGGAGCAGGAGCAGGAGCAGAAGCACCGGCGGTGGCGGGGGCGGCAGTAGCAGCAATTGCAACAACAGCAGTACTATCCTTCGGTGTGTCTCTCACTGGGGCCTGGGTATGAACCACGTGGCCATGCTGCCAGGCGGCAACCTCGACAAAGTGATTCTTGAACCGAATCACTTTCTGCCCAGGCGCGAGGGACGAGGAACTGTCCGGAAAGTCATTGCTCGAGGTGTTTAGGAAGATGGTTGGCACGTCATAACCCTCGCACTCTCGAACGCCTTTCCGACACGGCCCGCACCGGGGTCTCAGCTCATCACACTGGGGAGCGAGTGACAACGATCAGCGAGGCGAGCGTGGGCAGACAGATAGAGTGGATGGACGTACCTTTATTTTCCTCTTCCTGCAGGTCTTGCAGCCTTTGGACCGTGGAACGCCGACCATGGCTGTTCGTTATCTCACCTCGGCAGACGGTATCTAGACCCCGGACAAGCTGACACAGGAATATTGCAGCGCTGCAAGGCGTTCTTGTTTCATACCTGTTTGGGGTTCGCTGTTGGTTAAGCTGCCTGGTCGCATGCGCGAATGCAACCCCATCGAGCTCCTAGACAGGCAATAGATGCCTCTTTCGATCGAGAGGTGGAGGACAAGGTGTTGGGATTGCACGGACGGCAGCAACAACATTGGAAGTAACTGGAAAATGGCGATAAGGTACGCCGTATAATGCATTAGGTAATCTGTGTGGTGTTACACAGTACAGCTGCAAGAAGGGAGAGTAATTTAGAACCCTGTCAATCCCCTCCCCTGCTCCCTCCCCTGACTGGGAGTTTCAGCCAAGCGCCACCATACTGCATCGCCTATCGCGCTTTCCTCCCCCAATTTTACTCTTGAACAGTTTTCTGGGGCCGAAGTTCCTATTCAGACCTATGGCAGTTGTTGTCGTAATCATGCCATGCTCCATCCAGGTGATCAACTCAGATAAAGAAACCCCCTAAGCTGAATGAGTGTCTTTGTTTATCGCCAACCAAAAGCAGCCAAAAAATTTACCTAATGTTCTAAAGATGCCATGCAAATTGGGTAAAGGTCATGAACATGCAACCAGCAACCTGTAACCTGCAACGCCAAGCTTACGCTTTATATCCCTTCTTTACCCCTGTTATCCTCTTTCAAACCGCCTGTGGTCTTTAAATTGGAAGTAAAAGTTAAAAAAAATCTTCACGTGGATCTAGAGGTCCTGGTCGTCGAGCTTGTCCGCGGCGGCGGCAATCTTCCCCGTGATGTCTTTGAGCTATAACAGTGTAAGTGCTTTGTCACTGTTCGACTCGGAGGAGCAAGGACGATGGCATGCGACTCACATATTGGTCCTCGAAGATATTGAAATGGTGTCCCTCAATGTCAACAACCTCCTTGATCCACTTCGCTTCCTTGTCCAGATAGTTGTCCCAACCGAGGAGCCTCAGATCGCGGGCGTAGTCGACAAAGGTCTTGCCCTCCTCTGTCACAAGCTCCTTGGCACGTAGCAGGATGGTAGGCGGGACCTCGTTCTCACGCCCCTTCCAGTCTGGCATCTCCCACTGCCCGATCATCAGCCGGGCGTGGTACATGTTCAAGTCGACCTTCTCGCGCAGCTTCATGGCCTTGAGCTCCTCGGGCGCCTTGGTGATGGGCTCCGCGTTGAAGTCGGGCATATTTCTGAGCTCGTGCAGACGCTTCGTGTACACGCTGTCGATGAAGATCATCCCGAGAATGCGATACTTGGGCCGTGGCGAGTCAGCCGGGCGGTTGGCTAGCTGCCATGCTACTTCCAGAGACAACAGGCCACCCATTGACCAGCCTGTGTGAGCAGAGCCAACGAATAATGGATTAGTCGCTCGTCTCTTCTTGGATCGCATCTCTCGGCAGTGTATGAGAATGTCAAAACCAACCTCCTAGTAGTATCTCACCCCCTTCGGGTATGATCTCCTCGATAAGTTCTATGTAGTGGCTTGCCATCCCGGCAACACCGCTCTCCCAGTAGCCGCCCTCATGGAGTCTGGGGTTATGGATGCCCCAGACGGTGCGGCCCATCGGATACAGGCAGTGATAGCTGAAGGTGGTGCCGCCTCCGTCATGGAGCAGGATGAGGGGCGCGGGCTGCCGGGGTAGCCACGGCGTCGACACCCCTTCGTAGATAAGAGACGGATTATCCATATGGACTGCCGTGAGTTAGAGAACCAGGGGTTTGTGTCAACGTGGCAGGATAGGGCCGATCTGGTCCGGAGAATGTCAAGGGAGGTATTGAGATTTGATGTAAGCAATTGCAAGGGATGGGTGTAACGGGCTATGGAAGCTGGAAGACCTGGAAGCTCATCGAAGCAAGCCAAGTTCACTGTCTGGATTCGGCGAATTTCGGCGTCGACCGCGAATTTCGAACTCGACAAACCGGTTCGCTGGATCGGATGCAACGAATCTATGCTTCAGGACTTCAAGTGCCAATCAGGATATTCCAGAATACGATCCAGTACTACTTTAGCAAGTGCTGGAGACAGAGACAAAAGGTGTAAATCCTGGTGACCACTTTGTAGTAAGCACGCAGAAGTACACTGTTCCTTAGATAATGTGCCTCAAATAATAACCCTCGGATTATGATCCACAAAGGTTGTTTCGGAGAATATTATTCTCTCTGTACCTTCAACGATCATGACCAATTTCAAAGTACTTCGAACTGAGTACAGCAGAGTTCTTGCTTGTCGTGATAGTTGGACTGCAATTACAGTAGTATGCCAGTATACCTAACCTCATGGCCCCCGCATCATCGCGGGGTTGAGAGATGGGACACAGTAAACATGTAACAGCTTAATAGTATAAATACTGTTTTAGTGCATAAATGCGAATACTTGCACCTCCTCAAATCCACATAGAGCATGGTGAAGAAAGGTGGAAGGTGCAAGACACAAGGTCTCGATATCAGATAACCTAGATGGTACGTCTGATGACAGAGTTAATGATTTCAACACTGGGGTTGGTTAACCCGAAGGACTGAGATCATATTATAATTGAGTGCGACATAGATATTTATGAGAACCAACAACGCGTATGATAGAGGTGTCTCTCAAGTTTCAAATTAGTAACCAGAGAAAATATCGAGGTCTTTACCAAGTAGAAATGATCGAGAGGTCTTACCCTGAATTACCTAGGTAGTCTACAGGGTCAAGCCTTATTTCTATGAATGCACAGCAGTAACAATGGAAGTACTGCTGTAGGTTACAGCTGTACAGCAGTACGGAGTTCTGCATGTGCTTTGTCCTTGTGAACATGACCCCACTCCCAATAAGTAGCTGCCGGCAACACGCATCGTGTGAACAACACCTTTACCCACCCCAGCTGTTTGCATTGACGCGACGCGAAGCTCAATCTAGTGGAATACCACTTGACAACGACAATTCGAGATTCAAACATCTGATCCTGCCCATAAGAAAACTGCTTCACGCTAAAAGCCTTCAGGTTAATCTAGAGTACCTTGCCGTTGCTTTACGATTCGTGCATCTATCTCATCATGGCTCCGTCAGATGATGATCTGGAGCGGTACCTAAAGGAGGCTACGCGTCGACTCTACAAGGCCGATCCAGACACTGTGACAGTCAACTCAGTTCGCCAGGAGGCCGAGGAACACAATGGCCTGGAGAAAGATTTCTTCGTTAACCCGGAGTGGAAGTCTCGAAGCAAGGCCTTGATAAAAGAGTTCGTTGTATGTTTGGTCCCCGTTCTCCCCTTTGTTCCGCACCTATTTGCTGATGATGAATCCACTTTCGCAGCAAGAACACCTAGACGCGGAACCCCCTTCGCCCGTAGCCAAAACCAAACAAGGCACCAAGCGTGGAATCAAGCGATCTTCAAGCGACGAGACATCGCTTCCAGCGAAACGCAGTAAATCGACCTCCAAGGCTCAACCCAGAACCGCTAAACCAAAGAAGGAAGAATCTAGCTCGGCCCTGAGCGATCTTGAGGATTCGGAGTTTGAATCAAGCAAGAAAAAGACTAAAACGAAGGCCACTAGCAAAAAGGCAACTGTGCAGAAAGAGGAATCAGATTCCGATCTAAGTGATATTAGCTCGTCTGAAGACGAACCCAAACCAAAAAAGAAAGCAAGACAGTCTGCGCCGCCTCGGAAGTCCAAGGCATCAAAAAAGGAGGAGCCCGCATCGAGTGAACTGAGCGACAGAGATTCCGAAGATGAATCTGAGCCAGCCAGAATTACCGGCCGCAAATCGGCAAAACAAGAGGATTCGGATGGCGATGTGAAAAATGGTAAGGAGGCTCTTTCCAAGGGCCCAAAGCGTAAGGGAAAGGCGGCGACCTCATCGCGAAACGCGAAACCTACGAAAGTTAATGAATCCGAGAGCGAGGATGAACCGTCACTGAAGACCATGCTTGGGAGTAAGAAAGTCGACAAGGATACTGAGACAGATGATGCAAAGCCTGAAGACGCCCAAGAAGACGCAAAACTGCATACCAAAGAGGTTAAACATTCAGTAGGAGACGACTCGGACTCGTCACTATCATCCGTACTCGACGAACCCCCTGTCAAGAAACGAAAGGGTAAGGGTGCTAAGGCCGCCCCCAAGGAGTTGACAGGCGACGAAGTCGAGATCAAAAAGCTCCAAGGGCAGCTAGTCAAGTGTGGAGTGCGGAAGATATGGGGTATCGAGCTCAAGAAGTTTGGCAGTGACAGCAAAGCCAAGATTCGCCATCTCAAAGGGATGCTTCGAGATGTAGGAATGGACGGCCGCTTCTCCGAAGCCAAAGCTCGGGAGATCAAGGAAAGGAGGGAGCTAATCGGCGAGTTGGAAGCCGTCAACGAGATGAACGAGCTTTGGGGGATCGACGCTCCGAAGGGCCGTGCATCGCGGAGTAAAGCTGCCCGCAAGTCACTAAAAGAAGGGTCTGAGGACGAAGAAGATGCGACAAAAGCCGAAGAAGATGAAGGAGAGGACGACAAGCCGAAGGTGAACCCGCGCGTCTCCAAGCGGATGGCAGACCTCGCCTTCTTAGGAAGCGAAAGTGAATCCGACTGACGCGTCACGGGTGATGCTTTACAGTCCAGCCTAACACACTCCCTGACGCCCAGGAATCGTCATTTTACGGCACCAAGGTACAGCAGTAATAGATGGAGCCACGTAATGTATTCTTTCACGAAGCTATCTTGTAGCATTCATCCTTTGAGCTATCAGGCCGAAGACGGCGACTGAGCCCATGAAAAGCACGGCGTTGTAGAACTAGCCGTTGTTTAGCGGAAAGCCTGACAAATAGTAATTGACAGTGTGTGATAAAGAATGCAGACCTACAGCTTTTCGGGATACTTCTCTCTCTTCATCATCAGATCTGGCATCTATGAAAAGCCGCCTCAGATTGGGGAAGCTGGCCTGGATTGAGCTGATCAGTCAGCGGACAATTACTTGATTTGACACGTGATGATCTTGCTTGCCATGGCTCATATATACTGCTGCCTGCCCTGTATTATTGTATTGGCTTGGAACTGGCTCTAAAAGAGTTATTAAAAGATGTAATATCAATGTGCAAATGCCTGATTACCGCCTCTCCTGTGGCGTTAGGTGTGCTTAGGTAATTTATGACTACTCAGATACATGTAGAAAGGCGGGATCTAACACCGGCTGGGGAGTGCCAAGTGCCAGCTTCATCCAGCCCAGCACTTGCTTTAGCGACCAATATGGGCACCCCTAACTTTGTCCATCACAACACGCAGCCCAGGCTCCCAACGTCCAGCGGTTCCAACGTTGGCGTGTTCATTACAATTTAGCATTTCATCGACCGCTTTGCACCACACTATTCCTACCGCAATTCGACCGCTCCTACCGAAAACGAACGAAATTAGCGCCTGGGACGACCGCCCGACATTGCGAGATAGGCGTCGTGAATGCACTGACGTTCAACCTGGGAAAGGGCCTGGAGTATCTGCTTGGTCCGCCAACCCACGACAAGTCATATCCCTAGATTCGATACACCTCCGTCATGGCGGTAAACCGTATCAGAGGTGCCTTCGCGCCACCTAGGAAGGGCGAGACCTTCGAGCTACGAGCTGGATTGGTGTCCCAATATGCCTGGGAGCGGAAAGAGAGCATTCAGAAGACCATCATGGCCATGACCCTGGGCAAGGACGTATCGCAGCTCTTCCCCGACGTGCTAAAGAATATTGCGACTGGCGATCTGGACCAGAAGAAGCTGGTATATCTCTATCTGATGTGAGTGGCAACCGTTCATATCGCCGCCAGCCTTATAATACCCCCGCTTTCTCCGCCCTTCCTAGCTTACAAGAAGGCCAGGAACTATGCGAAATCGCATCCGGACTTGTGTATTCTAGCCGTCAATACGTTTGTACAAGATGCAGAAGATCCAAATCCACTTATACGAGCGCTTGCCATACGGACGATGGGATGCATTAGAGTTGACAAGATGGTGGATTACATGGAAGAACCGCTCCGAAAGACGTTAAGAGACGAGTCACCATACGTGCGAAAGACGGCAGCTATTTGTGTTGCGAAGCTTTTCGACCTAAATCCGACCATGTGCATCGAGAACGGCTTCCTCGAGACCCTACAGGAACTCATCGGCGATTCCAACCCGATGGTTGTCGCAAACTCAGTACAGGCCTTAGCAGAGATAGCCGAGACCGCGCCCGAGACACGGGCGTTAGTGATTACACCACAGATCCTGAAAAAGCTACTTATGGCGCTGAACGAGTGTACGGAATGGGGTCGCGTTACTATTCTGTCTTGTCTCGCGAACTACCCGCCCCAAGACGTGAAGGAGTCGGAGCATATCTGCGAAAGGGTGACACCGCAATTCCAGCATGTCAACCCCAGCGTCGTCCTTGCGGCCGTCAAGGTCGTCTTCAGCCACATGAAACTCATAAACCCTGACTTGGTCCGGCAGTACCTAAAGAAGATGGCACCTCCTCTGGGTAGGTCTAGGCTGCCTGCTCAGGCTCGTTGAGGACTTACTAACAGCAATAGTCACGCTGGTTGCCTCGGCGCCCGAGGTTCAGTACGTTGCTCTCAGGAATATTGACTTGCTCCTGCAGGCCAAGCCCGACATCCTCAGCAAGGAGCTCCGCGTATTCTTCTGCAAATATAACGATCCACCATATGTCAAACTCGAAAAGCTTGAGATTATGGTGAGGATAGCCAACGATAAGAACTACGAGCAGTTGCTAGCCGAGCTTAAAGAATACGCTTTGGAGCTGGACATGGACTTTGTGCGGAGGGCCATCAAGGCCATCGGGCAGGTCGCCATCAAGATCGAGAGCGCGAGCGAGAAGTGCGTCAACGCCTTGTTGGACCTCATTTCTACCAAGGTCAACTACGTTGTCCAGGAAGTTGTTGTAGTGATCAAGGACATATTACGGAAATACCCCGGCTACGAAGGGGTCATACCAACACTTTGCAAGCACATCGACGACCTCGACGAAGCAGAGGCACGGGGGGCACTAATATGGATAGTCGGCGAGTATGCGGAGAAAATAAACAATGCCGACCAGATCTTGTCGGGCTTTGTTGATGGCTTCATGGAGGAATTTACACAGACGCAATTGCAGATCCTGACTGCAGTTGTCAAACTGTTCTTGAAGAAGCCAAGCAACAACCAAGGATTGGTGCAGAAGGTCTTGCAATCGGCCACGACTGAAAACGACAACCCGGATATTCGAGACCGCGCGTATGTCTATTGGCGCCTGCTATCAGGAGACCTGGATATTGCGAAGGTATGATAGGCAGCGATCCTCATGGCGAACATTGAATATTGGGACTGAAAACTGACATCTACCAGAATATTATTCTGTCGCACAAGCCACCCATCACAACTACCATGACAAGCTTACCTCCAGCACTGCTAGAGCAGCTGCTAGCTGAGCTGTCTACTTTAGCGTCGGTCTATCACAAGCCCCCCGAGTCATTCGTCGGCAAGGGCCGCTTCGGTGCCGACGAAATCCAACGGGCAGCTATACAGGAACAGCGCCAGAATGCGGCCGAAAACCCGATTGCCGCTTCCGTCGCGGCCGCTCAAAACGGAGCTCCCGCGCAAAGCAATATCGAGAACCTGCTCGATATCGACTTCGACGGAGCGGCGCCGGCGTCGCAGGAGCAGAATTCAGCGGCTGCTACCCCTGAGCGGGTGGCCAGTCCCACCGCAGCCGGCGCAGGCCCGTCCGGTGGCATGGCTGACATGATGGGCTTGTTTGACGCACCGGTCCAGGCTCAGCACAGCGGTGGTATGAGCAGTGGCGCTAATGACATGATGGCCGGTTTTGCCGGGCTAGACCTCGGCGGCCCCCACGAGCCTCCGCCCGCCTCCGTCCAACTCGGCCATGGTAGCCAGACGCAAAAGAACAATGCCAACGACGACCTCCTAGGTCTGTTCTAGGAGGTTACGTCATGTTGAGGACGCGGTGGGCAAGCTTTGGGTCGTTCTGTTTGAGAGCGAAAATCGGGTGAATCCCTTTCGGTTTCTTCTAGGACCTTGAGTTCAGTTACAACATGGGATAGGGGCTCAAAATGAGAAGAGTTCAGTATCAACATTATTGGGGGGTATTAGATAGTCGAACTCGTCTGATATGGCTAGCTTGGCTCTCAAAATCAAAACTCTGAAAGGAGAGGCGTTTTCGTAAGCAGCTCTGCACTGATTACCTCTCATGTTCGGATCACATCAGTAATAGTTGTAAATGTGTTTCCACCATGGGTCGCTATAGCCAATATATAACTCCCCGCAAGTGCACATGGGTGTATGTATATGCGATGCGCTCTTTTGTAGATCTTCCCCCCTCTTGGTCTCGCCGTTGTAGGCAATGAACATTGAAGCCGGTATCAGCCGCCCCTTTCTTTTCCCCCTTTCCTCCCCACACCTGGCTGCTTTTTTTCTCGTCCGTCCTCTCTCTCTCTTTATAACCCGAAAGTGCTCATCGAGAAAAAATCAAGCATTCACACCGTCCACCTTTCCGCCCACCGTGCCATCCAACGGCGGCGCGGCGGCCGCCGCCTCGTTACTACTACTACTCGTCGTCGTAGGCCCGGAAGAAGAAGCAAGCGCCCGGCGCCACTCGTCAGGCGTCTGGCACCGCGCGCTCCAGGCGTGGATGGCGGCGATCTCGTCCCTCAAGGCGGCGTTGACGAGGCGGTGGCGCTTGAGGCTCGTCTGGAATGCGAAGAGAGGGCTGACGATTAAGGTGGTGAAGGATTGGCCGCAGCCGCCTGTTTTACCCTCTCTGATTAGGTTTGTTGGCCAGGGAAGGGAGAAAAGGGAAGGGGAAGGGGGTATGGAGGCAGGGAAAAGGGAAGGGGAAGGGGGTATGGAGGCAGGGAAAAGGGAAGGGGAAGGGGGTATGGAGGCAGGGAAAAGGGAAAGGGAAGGGGGTATGGAGGTTTGGAGGGGGAGGGGAAAGGGGGAAGGGGATGTACCTACCTGACATATCCGTGACTTCCACATGCTCGGCTTGTAAACGCTCCGTGATGGCCGCTTTGAGAGACTCTTCTGTTATGGATGCTGGGTCGGCCATTGTGGATTGTGATGGGATGGGATGGGGTTTTATAGGTAGGTAGGTAGGTTTATTGCCGCGGCGTCTGGCTCTTTTTTCGCGTTTCTTTTCTTCTTTTTCTCTTTCTTCTCTCTGTTTTTGCGCCTGGCTCGTTCGTTGTGTGGTTTCTTTTTCCTCGATTTTGTAGTTGACGTGCTTTCTCGAATTTGCACTAACCACCGGACCTAGTTTCTTAAATTGTTGGGATGGGCTATATGGGTTTATGTCGTTGGGTAGATAGGTTAAGATTTCAGACAATGTTGAAAATATCCAAGTAGAGTATACAGGATATAGGTAGTTTGTTAGGGACGTGCTGTTTTGCCAGCTTAATTTGTCAATTCTTGGATGTGGTTTGGTTGACGGCAGCTATGATGCGATGTCGCAATCAGATGTCTTTGATCTGTGCCCCGCGGTTCGCACACAGTACCTATTACGTTGATGACGGATGCTTGCTTGCTTCGAGCACGGTAGTGGGGTGCATGCAAGCAGGAGCCGTAACATGAATTCTTTATCGATAGGACATTGTTTCTTGCCAAGATCATGTACAGCGAACGGTACTTACGTAGGTAATATAGTACGGTTTGTTGCAACTTGCGACCGTTCCAGGGGCCAAGTTATCACGTCACTCCTCTTATTATAATCCAAGCTTCAGAGCAGCCCGTAAACACCAAGAGAGCTGGTGATATTTGGATCTTTCTATCAGATACTCTTCAGGGTGCAATGCTCGCTTCGAGAAGCATTCTATCCCCCGGTGCACTTCTTCGGACTTTTTCAACCGCTGCAAAACAGGCAACTAAGGTTAAAGCTCTGCCTCCAGTCTCCACCAGAGCTCCCTACTGCACCTGTTCACGCGGGGCTACTTCTTCATCTGCACGCTCCCTTTCCCACTCTCACACTCATTCTCAGTCTCAGTCTCAGTCTCATCCCCTTTCGTCACTTACAACACCTTCCAGTTATAAAAGCATCAACACAATGGCTGGGTCTCCCTCCTTTAGCGATGCCGTGGTGCAAGCCATGAAGACTTTGTGGGTTCACCGCCCACCTCTTGTTTTCGAGAAAGTTGAAGAGCACTTGGCTAATCTCAAACTTCAAGGTATCCTGAGGAGTTGGCGGACAAGTCTTGGGATAACACAGGATGTAAGATTAACACTCCAGAGGATTGCGATTCTGGATCTGACATAAATCCAGTATTACTAGACCAAGCTCCTTCACACCCGGCAGCAGAAAATGGTTCCACCCCAACAGTACTTCTCACCAACGACTTGACATCGGTCGTCGTGGATGAGGCTTTGGAAAAGAAAGCCAATGTCATTGTCTGCTACCGTACAGCCCCTCTCACCTCGTCTCTTTTAGGCTCTCTCACCCCACTGACTGTAGATACAGACCCCGTCATCTTCAGACCACTCAAATCCCTGACGACAAAGGATCCAATGCAGACCCAGATTCTTCGACTGATTGCTGCCGGCATATCTGTTTATTGCCCCCATACCGCTATTGATGCTGCGGTCGGAGGGCTGAACGACTGGCTGTGCGACATCTTGATTGCAGGCGATAAGGAGGTCAATAGGACCGTTGCTGAGCCCATCTCTCGCCCACTGCCTACAAACCTGCAGGGCCAGAATGTAGGATACGGACGCGCATTCGAACTGAGCCAGTCTATCACGCTGCAGACCCTGCTGAAGCGACTATCTGCTGGCATCGGTGGTCAAAAGTATATGATGGTCGCGCTTCCTCCAGCACTGAGCGACCTCACAAAGACACAGCTGATCACCAAGATCGCTGTCTGCGCCGGTTCGGGTGCCGATGTCCTTAAAAACACCGACGCCCAGGTTCTGGTGACTGGCGAGATGGCCCACCATTATGCCCTGCGGCACACGCAACTGGGCCAGATTGTCGTTACCGTCTTCCACAGCAACTCGGAGCGGAAGTTCCTGGAGGAGAGGTTGAAGCCACAACTCGAGGCCCAGCTGAAAGATGGCCACTACGGCAATGCGCAGGTGCTGGTCAGCAGTGCGGACCGCGACCCATTCGACATTATTGATGTCAGTCGTTTAGCGTAGAAATATGTAGCACGGGCCTCGGTCCAGTTGAGATGTCGAGCTCCCCGAGCCGTAGTCAAGCGATATTGAGCCGGGCCAATTAGCACCGAGTCGTTTTGTTGCCAACACACCATAGTACTGCTTCCAAGGCCGCATTGATTGGACGATAACCCTTGGCCGCCTTAGCCTTCAGCTCTGGCGTTGTTTAGGTCTCGCCAATATCCCTTGCTTGGTTCTCCGCGAAGTGCAGCATCGCCGTCTGCTATGCAATCATCAATCTCCGTCCCACCAAGGCCCTGCTCTTTCCAGACAAGCAGAAGCTGCCTCGGCATCTTCCAAGCAGTGTTTGCATCGTCGAGGCGACCTTCGGCTACCAGTGCACGTATCCTGTCAGGTGTATCTAGGACTTCAATGGCTAGCTGCCTAGTCCTCAGCCTTCTTTGCCTGGCCGCCTCGTCGGCTTTTCTGGCTTCCGTCGGCTCCGGAATCGATTCCTGTAACGACTTTCGTATTTCGCAGGCTTGATCGTATATCTTCGCGATCGCGGGATCCAGAGTCGAAGCCATTGGGTTTAGGGGATCCATGTTTTGTCGCATCTGCTACCCGGTCAGCCTATTTGTCCGATGGTCTGATGGGAAATGGGTGAGGAGATATAGAGGAGAGGATAGTGAAGAGGGCGGAGTGCGTACTTTTCGTATCGTTTCCGTAGCCGCTATCAACTTGCTGTAATTATCATACACCAGGGCCTTCTTCTCGGCGTCCAGAGCGCGCGTCTCGCCTAGCACCCGCGTGTACAGCCGCAGCAGATCTTGCATCCCGTTCTCGGCTAGGGCCTTCTTGACGAAGGCGTCCGCGTCGAAGTTCTCCTTGTCCATCTCGCTCGGGGGCACCTCCGAGTGCTGCTCGTGAGGGTCGCCGACGACGGTCTCGCCGGCGGCGTCTGTGACCTCGACATGGGGAGCTCCGGTAGCGGGCGTCCCTTTCCGTAGGTTGTAGTACTCGCGCAGGGCGGCGCGGTTGCGTCTCGGGTTGGCGTTCGCGGCGGAGAGGGCGTTGGCGTTGTTGGGGTTCGGAGACGACACGGGCGATCTGGCGCTGTCGAGGCTGGGGCGGGTCGACGAGGTAGGTGTGGTAAGGGAGTTTAGGCGCCGTGGCTCGCGCGGACTGGCGATTGTAGACATGACGAATGCACAGCTCTTCCCCCAAGGATCATTCAGGATGTCGGTTTATGAAGAAAGGAACAGCGAAAATGACTGACAGGTCAGAACTTGAAGTGCATTTAAGCTTGGGGTTACTACAGCATGTAGCTCCCCGGATCGACGTGTCCCTGAACCTGGGGACGATCCATGAACTGGTGTGTCTACGCACTGTGTATCGGACACTGTAGGCACTGAAGCTCAGTAGTACAGTGCAATCACATCAGCTTTACTGTCAAGCAATACCTCGTCGTAAGCCACTGTGGCGGAAACTTCACCCTCACTTTTTCTTCAGGAACAAGGGTGACAGGATATGAAATCAAGAGAAAAAGACATGCCGTTGTCCCTTCATAGTCTACAAATAGCTTCCGGATAATTGTCCCTGGAGCGCGCCTCTGTCACTGGCATGCTTACAGCTCAGTTTTGAGGATGGATGTGCCAGCACAGATCCGCCTAGGCTTCCAGAACCAAGGACTCCCTCTACCATCCTTGACATGGATAAAGTCAGCTTTACCCAATCGGAATCCTTTGCCTCCCTTGCCAGCTCTTACGGCGACTGTGAGGGCACGCTTTCTAGCAGCTGATCTGCAGACATCGGGGCTCTTTGACTCGCCCCCACCTGCTTTCCCGCCTAATCTCTCGAACGTGAGGGAGAAAGAGGTTAGACTCGCTAGAGACGTGCCGGTGCAGGTCCTTGACATCGAGAACCTGTCGAAGAGTAAATGGGAGCAAGTCGAAGAGCTCGAGGCCATTGCGAGGGGCGAGCAAACGAGGGGACGCGAGGTCATCCGCCTTCCTACAGCCAGCGAGGAAGGCGAGGATGCAGTAGATGGTCAACCTGTCCCATCGAACGGCACCGCCTTTGAAAGGTCCGGTAGAGGCGGCCCCACTGCACCCGCTAACTCTACCAAT
This sequence comes from Xylariaceae sp. FL0594, assembly GCA_022385605.1. Taxonomy (NCBI): domain Eukaryota; kingdom Fungi; phylum Ascomycota; class Sordariomycetes; order Xylariales; family Xylariaceae; species Xylariaceae sp. FL0594. The sequence goes on from MU280772.1 coordinate 389,280, forward strand.
GCTTCCTCAAAAACATCGACCCATCGACTCATACTGCAAGACTGCAAGGGGCAGAAGATCTATGGGCTGGAGCTAGTCCGGATGAGCAAAATTGACATTGGAACTCTCAACATTGGCGAGAAGATCCTGTTGAAAAGGGGTACCATCGTCGCCCGAGGCACCATCCTCCTCGAACCTACCAACTGCGTAATACTAGGGGGCAAAGTTGAGAGTTGGCACAAGGCTTGGGTTGAGAACCGCCTAATGAGACTACGAGAAGCCGTGGGGGCAGATCGCAACTGATGGAACTGGCACTGCTGAATCAAAACGATCAGAGACCACATCGATATCATCGTTACTCTCTGTTTGCGACACAGTACCATGGTAACAAAGGCGAGCGCGCCACGTGGCGCGTCTTATACCACTTGCGCAGGCCGTCTCAACCCCTACTCTGCATGTCTCATATCATGGGAGCTAAAGACACACCCTTTCCCTGAGACACGTACGGCGGGCGAAAAAGATTCTAGAACACCGGTACCCAATGTGAGACACCGTTGAGCCGCATTCCCCCATGTCTTAGGGCGTACCAAAGTCTAACGTGCTGGCATCATGGAACGTGGAGTCAGAACTGACTGCATTGAGCTCAGCTTACCACTTCCGTATACCGCTAATTACTGGCAACCCTGGTAGGTAGAAGTATGAGTGATGAAGAAGCGACTGCTCTCCGGGCACACTGGAAGATGCTCGAGTAGTAGAGCAGTTACAAGGCGAACCTTCCTCTACACGGCCATCCATTCAGATGCGTCGGTCTCTGTGGGTATGTGTTAGATTCAGATGGACTTACTCTGGCATTCATGGGCCGTCAACATCAAGTCTGTCAGATTGCACAAACATTGAAATTTAGTGAGATTCATGCAACTTAACCATTTTCGCCGGGATGTTTCGTCCTCTGTGTTAAGCACATTAGCTTACCAACACTTGGGTTGGTGGGAATAGCGGTGTTTTATTGACTGGGATTTCAACTGGTCACACACTGTACCCCGGTAGGCGTTGTTCGGCATCGCGTCGGCCCAAGTTACCGATCTGGACAAATATTCCCTCAAGTCCGGCAAGGGGCTTCCGCCCTTAATCCCTGGAACCATCCCATCTATGGATGCAACTATATCCAGGGACAAGGAAGAGACCCTCTTTTACCCGGCTGCACCGTGCCACATCTCCGGCCCGCTGGTCCGGCTCTCGGGCCTTTACTTTAGTCAAAACTCTATATCAACGACAACAATGTCAACGCCCTTGGACTATTCACCTCTCTTCTTCCCTTCTGCCAGGCTCATTCAGTCAGCTTCTCGAGGATATCATGAAATGAATCTTGTGTTCCATTTGCGCCCTTGGGTCGAAGTTGCAGGGAGGAGGACACACGGTCGTTGCTTAAGGCTCCACACCACGTAATGAGCTGTGGCTGAGCTGGTGGCCGTGTCCCTATCGCAGAGCCCGGACCACGTCGGGGCGGACTAATCACAGCGCGGGTGGCAGAATTGAGGGGGATTACACGCCACGGTTAACCTACGAATACGATTTATGAACCGTTATCGTTGCTCTCTGGAAGCACCCCGGCACTCTTGAGGAATCACGACCCTCAGAGGCTGATGATAGTCGCTGGCCTTTGACGCTCTAGCTTCTTATTGGCATGACATCGACGGTGCTGTTCCCGCGCAGAAAAGCTAGCGCTCCAAAGATTCGTTAGCATAGGGCAAGAGACCCTGCCAAGCCGATAGAGACGAGGCAAGTGACTTCGGACCTGCCTCACTTCACAATCGAGCGCTTTATTGCATCGTGAGGGGAGCCTGGACAACGGCTATATGATCGATACGCCCGGGCGTTCACACGACGATTATTGCGACATAGGGTTGGCCCTCTTCGGCCCTCTGCGGCATTGAAATGGTCGCTGTACAGAGTACCAAAGCCCGGAGGGTCGGAAATGAGTTCGTCATTGATGGGTGAAAGGCTCTAGTCCTTAGCAACACCATACACGAGTAATGTACTGGGGCATGAATGCGACGCAACCCTTATGCAGCCCTCTTGGGTGTTCTAGAAACTACCTATTCGCCCAGCATCAGAATGCCCCGAACAGCTCGACCACGTCAAAAGCTCAGCTTGAAACGATGAAACCAAAACTATTGATCTGCGAGGCTCCAAAAGTCACCTGCACATTTCAGTAGGCAGCACAGCAGGCAACAAGTAGCTTTGCTTAGATGCGTCATAGCTGGCGACTGTGCCGCCTTGGCAATTTCCCCTTGCATACCGGATCACCATGGCTATAGGCTAATTATATTCAGCGCAATGTAACTTGACATACCCAGCCTTCATCAACAAATTGTGTAGGTATACTGCATTACCCCAAGGCTTGAAGCAACGAGTTAATCAACCAGCGGCCTACCTATGATAGCCTAGCAATATCCCCCAATGGTACTGCTGTACTGTCCAGCTACTAGGTTACATAAATATTGCATTTTCTGAAACAGAAGAGCAAATGAAGCACCGGAAAAAAAAGAAACTAGAGCCTTCTCCCTCTTTATGCAATGCTTACTTGGAGATTTTGCTTTGTTGAATACCGGTTTACTTGGCGGTCTTAACGCACGCGCCTCAGCCACGAGAGCCGCAAAGCGGTCCTTCGCGCGGTGTCGTCTAGAGTAGATTCCACCAGATGGCGGCGGCTGTCTGGCTGGGTAAGTACCTTGCGCGTGATGAGGAAGTAGCGATTGTCGTAAAGCACCTCCGGGAGCGCAAAACTTCCGGTCCGGGAGCAGTCTTGACAAACTCCTCGAGAGTTACGTGCTCAGGGGCAGAGTCGCAATGAATGGTGTGTGATGCATCTTGATACAGACGTGTAAAATGGCATAGGTTAGTGGTACCCATCAGATGATTGCCAGGAGTTGATAAGGGGTGGTTGTACCGCTCGGCTCGGACACGTCGGAGCGGCGGGCAAATGAATACAGTGTGGTCTCCAATAAGCCAAGAGGCCCTGTCGATACTCGTAGGCCGAATAAGGACGCTCGATTTTGCATTGGAACATGCTCGGAAGTGCCTGGGCTCCTTTATAGAGAGACGTAGTTTTTCCAAGACCGAATCGTATTGCTCTAACGAGTTCATGGCTTCCATAACGGAATTGCAACATGCAAGAAAGGCATATGTGTCAGAACAAGCGTGAGTTTTCACGTAGCGGACGGGATTGTCAGGATCCGGACACCAAGGTCGATGAGGAAACAACCTGTCGTCTCTCAACCCTTTTTTCCTAAGGCAAGACGCATTATCCGTCCAAAACATGTCCGCCGTTCGTCCCGCGGAACGGCCGTGCTTCAGAATTAAGGCAGAGGCGGTGAGACGCGAAAGGCAAAAGGATTGTTAGTCACCCTCTTGTTGCAGGCCACCTTCCCTGTTGGCCCTTGCATTATGCTTACATGCAGGTCAGCTGCATCTCTAATAGTCAGATGTCATCAATCAAGCTACTTGTTAGTTGTATGTACACCAGTACCTGAGAGTAAACAAATACGATAAGGAATTATTTGTTTGATCTGTATACTTCAAGTATATTGGCTATAGATGTGGAAAGGCAACCTTAGGCAAGTGACGCCCACACACCGGCTTCATGTCATCTCCAAACCGGGCGTCAGTCTACAGAAATGCTTGAACCAGGGACGGATATGTTGCATACGGGGTAGTTTACAGTTTGGAAATGTAGCTTGTATTTTACTCGAACCTATTCTATTAGGCTAGGTACCGGTACCGGTTCAACAATCTCTAAGCAGCACGTGGCAATGTGCTATATACCGATGAGGTGGTATTCTTTCTGGAGGTTGCTTGGTTAGCTCATGCGTATATGCTGATGAGGTGGTATTCTTTCTGGAGATTGCTTGGTTGGCTTATGTGGTCAATCCGTGCCATGCCATGTCTGTAGCCCTTTTTTTTATCTCACCGTCCATAGTACGTTCCTCGCGGCCAGAACTCACAACGTAAATAAAACGGAGTATTAATCGTAATATTAAAATACATAGCAGGTATTAGGGACTTATAATGAATGATGCACGCTGGGCCTTATACCTACCTTGGGACAACCAGGTGGGTGACAAACCCCTTTTAACTGCCTACTTACTGATCTAGTAGATATTTGGACCATAGGGCGTAAACTTGACAAGCCGATAGACTTACGCTCTGGGCCAAGAAGTAGAAATACCGACTATAAATTTCCCAATCATCTCCCTTCTTCGACCAGCTCTTGATCCTACTTCTTCATTGCTCAACCCGTGTCACTTGTCTACTATCACTGGCTAGGCTATACACATCAGATTCTTTCCCGTTCTATCATTCATCGCTTTACCGCACATCTGTCTAGCTCTTCCGAAGTGGAATACCAATACCGACTCGCCTTCCTATCGACTCGTGTCCTCTCTTCCGGACTCGCTTTGCCTATCCCTCGAACCACTGTTCCGAACCTACCTGTCTCTCACTCGACTAGCTCCTCTGTCCCCCAAGGAGGACTGGTGCCACGCCGCCGGCCCCTTTCAGAATATATGTCATCCCCCTCCACCAACATCGGCCGCTCGTCTACGTACTCGCGCTCCCTCAGACACCATGACTGGCTCAGACTGGTCCATGCTTAATAACTGCGGCTGTGCCTCTGGGTCGTATGTCGTCTTTTGTTTTGTTTTTTCTTCACTTCTTTGTATCTGGGACGGTACTAAGTCTTATCTACTTTTATTGATATCAGACACGAACGTCCCAATGCCTCCTCTCCCGAGGACCGGGCCTCTATAAGCAACTGGCGGAAGACGGACGCCGTAGCGCGCATCACGGAGGACTTTATCGACCGCCTCACTCTCCAGGAGTCCTATCAGAGCGCCATGAACCGGGAACAGAGCATCCGGGACCAGGTCGCCATGATCGATGCGATACTGGACTCAGGGACTCAACACAAATAAACACTACGGGAACCCTTTTGCCTTTCTTGCGTGAACTACTTTGCTTCCTATATGCCTTGCGTCTGCCTCTTGGGGCGTTGAGTGTGGCATTTAGCGTCAGCAACGAAAATAAAGGGGAGAAAGAGACTTTTGTTTTGTTGTGGTGGCAGCGTTGGCAGTACAGCATACCTTACTGCTATCTAGCGGGATACCTGTTTATGGCCCTGTTGGTGCCAACAGTTGGGGTTTTGGGGATGGGTGTCCCTTCCCTTTCGCTTCCCCTTTTGGCTTCTTGGTCCCTAGGTTAGGTCGTTACATTGCAACACTACCTTTCGCTACTTACTTACCTGGGACTGCACTCTTGTATTGTTGTATACCTATTGAGTTTAGATGTCAATCTTATTTACCTTTTTTGGCCCCCTTCATCCATGTCACCTCCTAACCTACTTAAGTACTAGGCATGTGCTTGTACCGATAGTAACTTGCTGTATCTCTAAACAGTTTCTCTCTCCTCTTAATTGTTCTATACTTTTGAGTTACAAATGCTTGTTACCAGCACCAGGTGTGTACTGTACAAATGAAATATGTATATTTCCCTCTTACTCACCCCTGGTCAGTGGTCACTAAAGCCCGTTGGTTCCACCTCGAAGTCCTTCAACTTCAGTCTGTCTCACCTTCTCCTCTTTCTCTCCCCCACATAATAAGCATAGCGACACAATAAGCCAGCCCTGCCAAGAAATGCTACAGAACAAAGTGCCCGAGTCCATCTTGTCCAAGGGTGATCGCATTGCCATTATGTTGGCGCAGCTACCCGTCGGCCTCTTGTTACACAGCTGATGAGTACCTAAAGTGTGCGGCTTCCCCTTTTCGGTGTGATTATGCGTTGCAATGGTGTTGTGGAAGAGCTGAAACCTAAAAGATTGCTACAGTTACCTTGACCTTGATTTTACTGAGTGTGTATTCTGAGCCTTTTTTCCAGTCCCACATGCGGCTGAAGTTGGGAACAATGGATTGGACGAGATATACCGAACAGGTACCGTGATGCGTTTGTTGAGGACAGGGGCCCGGGTTGTTGTGTCCAATGCCGGTTCTGACAGATAAAGTAGCTGTACAAACCCTTCCATCTAAACCCGGTTGGTATGTAATTTACATGGATATGGTTTGGTGTGCACTCTATCAACGGTTGGCTGATCATATGCAGCAGGGTTGGGACACCCGATAGGTACTTATGTAATCACTCATGAAGACCGAATGATTGTCAACGGGTCTAATCGCCCATGGTACCAACCAACTCTATGGAATCAGGCGGTGTATCTCTGCTGCAAGAGGTACAAGTCCCTCCCTGCAAATCGCGTTGCGCCGTCCCTGGTACATGCCTGGATCCTCTCAGCATAACACATTTCTCTACTCGCATATACCTGAATGAATAGGGATCAGACAAACACGGGTGACATAGCCACAAAAGGGACCGTCCGAAGTACCTTAATGGAACAGGGGTACAAAAGACAACGGGGCGGGAAGTCCGTACTGTATACAGAGTGTCCCCGAAATATCCACATGAGAGAGGCGAAATGATGAGCGCAAGGGAGAGATCACGGCATATGCTAATCTATGGGCCTGGCACAAACAAGGCCGGGCAGATCCCTGCTAGCTGAGTATACAGCCGGCAGTATCTGAGACATGCGGTGCCCCTGCTGCTGTGTCTACAATATGCCATGGGCGCCGTTGATGCTATGTCTTGGACACCAAGAATCTCCAAGTTAGATTACCGGCTCCTTCCTGTGGCGGTCTGGAAACCCACTCACACCCACCAGGGCCGAGCTTGTCATTATTTTCATGGACAGACGATGCAGCCAAGAGCCTGCTGGACGATTCCGCGATTGCGACGAACTCCTTGCTACCAAGTATGCTCATACAATCACTGTACACCCACCGGTCTCTGCGCGCCCGCATGCAATAGCATGTCATGCGGCCAAGGTGATGGGCTGTGCCGAAAAGGAAACCTCCACACGTGACTCCATGCCATTCAGCTCCCGCTGCAGTTCAAATTGGCGGCACAATGGCAGGTACGGTAGATAAGTACTTATGTGCCCAAGGTTATTGTGAAGAGACGTAGACTAGACGTTTGACAAGGGGGAAAAGGTATGTACTGTAGATCTGTTGCAAGTCAAATGCTAGGTATCAGATTCTTCCACTAGGCTAAAAGAGAGGCGCAACTAACCTGAATTGTTAGTTGCTTGCATGTTATGTTATATATAGTCATTTCTAACACTAGGCAAGAGTATGCGAGATGAAGCGCAAAAAGGAAGACAGAAGGGTTGAAACTTTGACCGATTGTTGCCAAGTGATTTTCCATTCTACAAGTTCAACCTACCTGCTAGATACTGTACGCTGAAATGCCACACATTGTTTATAGCGCCGTCGGGACTTCCTCGCTGCAGGATAGGAATCTGTTTGGTAGACTTTGTATCAGATGGGATGCGTATGCACCGAATAAAGGCCAAGGGTACTAAAACAGGAAACCCTGAGGTTTGCCTGACGTTAATTGCGATCATTTGCGAACCACATTTTGATGGGTCTCTGAACATATCGCTTACGTCAGTAATACTCGGGGCATTATGGAAGTGGCCACCGAGACGGAGGTACAGGCAGGTCTAAAACCGGGTGCGGCGCTTAAAAAAACAATGCTGAGATGACGTGTGTACTTACAACTTGTAGTACAATGCCCAACATAGGCAGGCTGTAGTATAACCACCTGCACTTTCCTTGCGAGTAGTAGGTACTATCCCAAAGGATTGCAGAAAAAAGTGAAAGTGGGAAGGACAACAGCAGGTGTGGAAATTGAAATTGGGAGGGAAATTAGGGGTCTCCACAGGTAATGTTGTTGACATAGGTGTTGACCTCGCTTTGTAATGCCTATGTTAAGATCATTCTTACTCCTATCCGTACCAACATGCACACCTAATGACTTTGGTTATTCATAGTAACATAACGGCCAAAGCCGGTGAGACTGGGTAATTTAAGTACTAAGTAGGTTAGGTTAGTGATCTTCCTCTAGTCTGGTGTGTCTTGCAGTTACAAGTAGTCTAGACTAGCCGCCCAAATACAATAGGCCAGGGGAGTGTCGTCAGACAAGTGTCAACTAAGGTTAGCTGACCTGTGCAGAATGGTCATTGGATTATTAGACGCTGGAACAGGGGATGCCTTTTGCAACCTAACCTAATCTTACCTAACCTAGGAATGTACCTCTCATGTTAGGTAAGTACAGCGTAAGCAACTATCCCAGCCCAGAGAGTATAAGCTTGCGTCAACAAATCATCTTCCAGTGGTGTTTCACACGCTCCCTGTTATGTCGAGCTGTCGATAGAGGCCTTTGGATAGTGAGACAACTTTTCAACAGCCAATCTCCCCATCTACAAAGCCAGCTAGCTGTCTGTTCATTTGCACATTCAAGAAAACTTTTCCCCGTCGATCCTTCGACAAGTCCTCTGCCCGTAGCCGAAACGGGCACACCCAGAACTGGATTGGGAAAGATGAAGAAGGACCACCTTGCGAGAGAAACTTGCTCATGCACCATCTACAACTGCAATACCGGAGCCAAGTCTCCCTTCGTGATGCGACACGGAGTTTGTGGGCCGAGAACAAATATGTACAAGAGGCACACTCGTCTGATGTGATGATACCTACATGCACGCCACTGGAGCAATGTAACGAACATGCTAACCTTACAGAAGCTGGGAGCTAGGCACGCCTTGTTTCCGTGCAGCTCTTAACCCCCTGCTTGCTACCTAGACTACCCCATGACTGCATTGCGCCCTTGCCATTGCTGCAGGTACACACTATGTCATTCCCGGCTGCAGTGCTGGCTGTCTATAGAATCGAGTGCGACACTAACTCGCAGAGAGTAATGCTGGTGGCATTATAGCTTGACGAGATCTGCTGCCGGCGAGTCGACCCTTGTCGGCCATGAAAATGCGACCACTCATTTCACTCTCACCTTGTAAGCGCCTATCACGCAACCGAGAGAGAACGTCCCTGTCAACATCCTTCTCGATCACGGAGGGTCTGATAAGGTGGACAGATCGGATATGTACACCAGCTCTGTAACAAGAACGACATCAAACATTTCGAGGCATGCTAATCAAGGTAAGTACTTAGTAGTTTTGGTATACTAACTCACTACAGGCAATTAGCGCTCCGGGGCTTTTTGTCTGTCAGTCGATTTCCAGAAGGGAATTGCTTTGCACCCAAACCGCATTCAGTGGCATCTCTTGCGAAGACGTCAGGAAACATGGCCACTGCTACGGTCATCGTCAAGGTTTCTTGGCCCACACCCGCATTTCCCATGCTACGGTGGCAGGTAGCTCCTTGACGTTCTGGATTGTTCGCCTGTCCATGGATGCCGACCGGCTCTTGCTTTGCTACCTGGTAAACTCGTTATCTGGATCATGAGGGCCTGTCCAGGGCAACCGGGGTGGCTGACTTCATAAGATTAAGCGATGGAACCCTCCTCTGCACCCTGACGCAAGCCGTGTGCCGAAGCCTATATAGCTGGGCGAGATCTTCATTTCTGTCCCCTGACAGGTAGAGTACATGCCATTGTATTATTCAAATACTCACTACTGACTGACAGTACCTTGGTCAGATGGCTATCAAATTCTAATTCCCTTGACGTTACGCCAGTCCAGCCGGGCTCCCTTGTCTGTTCATTAAGTACTATCCACAGTTTTATAATTCGCCGGTAGTAAGGAGGTACTGACCAGGGCTTAGGTTCTGGCTAGGTCCCTGTTGTTACGATGCTGTAAGTGAGCCAGTACAGCACCCATGTCTCTCCGTGAAAAATCTGCACTCTGCTACTCTCCCAAGTACACACCATATGTGCATGGATATCATACTTGGCTAATTATATTCTACTACTGAATTGGAGATGGCACTGCTTATGCGGCTCTGGTTCGCCTCATTAGTCTGCTGCTCTCGTATGAAGAAAACTTTTCATATGTCAAAATGACGCCCTATGGCTGGTCAGTCTGTGGCACCTGCATCATGCACATCATGATATGTAGTCAATCAGACTGTTGCATGTTTCTGAGAATGAGGTGTCGTCGCCTGTTACTCGCTTGTCCTTGCGCTGATGTCCAAATCTTATCCTCGTTGGTTCACCTCACATACTCCCCTTGGACCTACATGCAGCCTGCATATATTGCCTACACGGTTCAAGAGCTTCACCTAACTCGTACCTATTCCTGACAGATTATTTTCAACGTCGGCCCCGGAGTTGCTACAGCCTATAAGCTTAAATTACTCCACCATCGACAACGTAACAAGAATAAAATCAGCATCCCAAGCAAATATTGGTCAGAATAGACATTCTCAGTGTAACGACTATATCTTGGGCTCGTGTAACTGTATGATAGAATGCAATTTTACACTGGCAAACAAGCCAAGAGGAAAGCGTATAGGTGTACAGTAAAACTCTTGGGATCCATCCCCTTCGCCGCAGACAGGGGGTGTCACCTAAGCCGGCCATTTTTCCAGCCATCATCAACTCACATGACCCACTAGGCAGACTCGGGAGGGACATCTAGGCCATGCAGAACGGCCCCTTCTGAAACCAACAGTCACAAGGTTGTTTTTTATTCCGTGGTCCCGTGGGATGGTGATAGTCGAGCAAGACTGAAACGAGGTGAGTGAAAAGACTGGGATGTAAATGTAGTAAGGACAAGATAAGGGCGCCTCGTGAAAAACCTTGTTCGGTTAGGTAGTGGGTGCAAAATGACCTGGTTGGCGAACTGAACGCTAGGTTAGGGGAAATTGTTGTTTCGTTGCTGGTCTAGGCGCCAGTGGCTATGTTTTTCAGGAGCACTCGGCGCTCTCTCTGTTCCCTTTCTGTAGGCATCAACGCGACCAGGTACATACCGCCTAAAACGCCTTCATGGGCTTACGAGGGAGGGCCTGGAAAGTGTTGCGGTGCTCTCTCTACTGCTCCTGCAACTATGTCTCCCGTGTTTCCCCAAGCTGTGATGACTTTCCTCTTTTTTGACACTCGTCAATCTTTTTGACACTCGTCAATCTTTTTGACACTGTACCTCTCTTTTCCCATATACACCTCTATGGTACAGACCGCGATGGATGCAGCTGATGTTACCTTACCCCTGTGTATTAATCTCTGCACCTATGCCGTCTTACGGCAAGGGTTCCTTTTGGCGAAAACTTGTAGTTTTTGCGTTTCTACCCCAGTGTCCTTATCGTGGCTGGTTCGGAAAAGCAAATCGAAAGGGAAAATTTTTAGACACGTCGAATTTTTCGATCATCCCAAGCATAGCTCCCTTTTCCCCAACTGCCGCAAAGTACGGAATCAGATGAGATCGATGTACTTTCCAACCTGTCACAGAAACACGCCCCGTTTGCTCCGCCACGCATCGTCTCTCGAGTCTGCTAGGCTAACTTGCTCTGAACGCGGAACTGATAGCGAGTCCACCCCAGCCCTTCCCTAACTACCCTTATATTGAACACAAAAGACCATACTTAGGAGATGGACAAGCGGGGAAAGGTTGGACCATAGAAGGAACAGAGGGACTGCTATGGCTAATAGGTGTGTGCATCTGGATGTCGAACTGTTAGGGAACGTGTTGAAGGGCTCGACTAATCTACCTAAGGAGAAAATAGATCGAAACACACGTACGCATGCGCTGCTCTTCCTCTGTTACCGAGAATGAAATACAATGACGGAAAGACAACACGCGGACGAGAACGCTTCCGACACTATCCAACCTCCACGACTCGTTCACTATCCCTTCCCCTATCTTAAAGACGTAAAGTGTCGGCGTCTCGAGGCTCGGTGTTAGGATACGGTTAAAATATTTCAGAGTGAGTAGGCAGTGTCGGCTTTGCTTATTTTCAATCAACCTTCTCGAGTGAACCGGTTCTACATACTCGGAGCCTCCTAACTTCCTTTCTGACTATCCCCCTTGTACCGCTGAAACACGTTAATACCAAGCAGTACACACCTGCGTACTCTCTAGCCCAGAATGTCAAGCATGCTGTCGAATCCTTACTTACTTTACCCGCCATCGCGACCAGTTACCTAGAAGAGCCCCCTATTTCCCCTATAGAATACTCTAGAGTCAGAAGGCTAATCAACATTTTAATACTCAAGGTCCGTCTACACAGAATACCGTACAGCAGCCAATGTCTGCAACGAGACAGCATCAAACCGTGGCACAAGCCCATCAAAACGAGCAGCCGTTACTATCTGGCAGGTTTTGTGCACCACCTACCTATATCCTGTCCTCCCAAACAAGGAACTTATCAGCTATCAAGCCCTTTATATATATTTCCGGGAGGATAAAACACCCCCGCGCGACTCCAGTAGACTAAGACGCAGTAAGCCGAACAGTTTTACGCTTCGCTGGCAACACGGATTATACCATACGCAACAGCAGTATTGTACATACCGCTGACTCTAAACCAAATGCGAGCAGAGAAGCTCTGTCTGTTGTTTTATAAACCTACACTCCTACACTTAAAATATCTACTTTGGGCCACTGACATGGTCGAACACTACAACAAGAGCTCGGAATTTGGTGTTCATCCTGTTCCAAAGCACGATCGCGATTAGTAAGCCTGCCCTGGTTACGGCCTGCTGTCAAGTGTCCTGAGATGTCGATAATGCGTACACAAGTCGAGTGCAGACAACAGAAATGCACAGCTCAATGATTGGAGGAATATTATGCTGATCATGTCTCATGTCTTCTCTATTGGATAGGGTTGGAGAGGACAAAGCGTTACGCAAGGGATAAGTTGTGCCTCCAACTTTACCCTTGATCAACCACGTCCAGACTGTTGGCTGCTCAATGTCTGTGTATCTAGCATGTACCTACCTTTCAGTGTAGACAAGGAGAAATCTGTCAAATATGTTACCCAGCAGAGGGGCAAGGCTCGAGACGGTTACACGACATCTCTCCTTTACCCCTTGCTTCTGTGCTTTACACTCTTCCCGGCCCTTCCGAGTGTCCAGGATGAGTTCCCCAGACATTATCCCAAATTGCGAGGATAAAAGACCGGCACAGCTCCTCTGAACTCCAAGTCGAAGATCATACAACAAGGAGATAAAGTAAACTTAGCAACAATCACAAAGTACTACAGATCACTGAACGTGATCGAAGCTGCAAATTCAAAGATATAGACCCGGGCTTCTTCAAATTCGCAATGCATTTCCTTGAACTGCTCAGATCCGGAATAGGATACGGTGTCTATCTCATCCCCCTCTATGTAAGCCAATCTAAAAATATGTGGTTCTATCACTTGCATCAAACACTGAACAACAATCGCCTTCAGATCTTGATGCTCTTCAGCTACCGCCTACTCCTGCATCCCTTGAGGCACTATCCTGGCCCCTTGGCAGCCAAGCTGTTCGACGGATACGCGGCATATTACTCTGCATGGAGATGCCTTCATCTCAAGACGCGACAAAACCATTTACAATATGGTAAGTAGAAACCCTGTTCCATATCACAGTTTTCCCTCAAGCGTTGACCACCAAAAAACAGGTCCGGTGATACGACAAGGACCGAATAAACTCGTATTCAACTCGGCACAGGCTTTCCATGGTACGTCTACCTACTTATATACTCACTCATACTGCGAATCTAGGCTGATGCACCACATTCTAGACATCTACGAATCCGACCGCATCCAAAAGGCCAGCACCTACTCTGCCACCCGGCTGAGTAAATACCCCCACATCTTCAACGTCATCGACAGGCGCGCTCATCGCGTCAAGCGACGGCTCATCGGGAACGTGCTGTCCGAGCGGTCCATGCGCGTCTTCGAGCCCCAGATGTCGGAGCAGATCGACATCTTCCTCGGCCAGATACGGAAAGCACGCGACACGCCCGTCAACATTGCCAAGCGGTCCAAGTACCTGGCCCTCGACATCGTCGGCCACCTGGCGTTCGGGTATTCTCTGAACCTGCAGACGGAGAGCACGAACCACTACATGATCGGTGCTCTGAGGAGGGGCAACTACCGCGTCAACACTTACATGCAGTACCCCTTACTAGCGACCTTGCGTCTAGAGCTCTTGTTTTATGTCGTGAATAGGATGAGGAAGGTTAGCTATCTGACTCTGTTGGAAAAGATGATAAAGGCCCGGCTGCGGGAGGACAAGCACGCGAAGCATGATCTTTATTCCGTTGTCGCGGATGCCATGGATTCCACCGGCGAGGACCGGATCGAGGAGAGCGAGATATGGTCAGAGGCTATATTCTTCTTCCCTGCAGGTCAGTCAAGTCCTCAACCCTTCTTTCCACTCGTCCAGGTTAACCACCCCCCTGCTAACTTAACGTTATCACCTAGGCGGCGAATCGGTGACGACGACCATTAGCAGCTTATTCTTCTACCTATCCAGAAACCCGGAATGCAAACACAAGCTCACGGACGAGATCCGGTCCACGTTCAAAAGCGGAGACGATATCAAGGGCGGCCCCGTTCTATCAGGGTGCGTCTACCTGCGCGCGTGCATCGACGAGGCCTTGCGGATGGCGCCGCCGGCACCAGGCACGATGTGGAGGGAAAGGTGCTCTCCTGCCGACGACGACCAGCCCCACCAACCTCTCATTATCGACGGCCATGAGATCCCCGACGGGACATTGTTCGGCGTGAACATCTACACACTCCATCACAACGAGGCGTACTTCCGCGACCCGTTCACCTTCCTCCCCGACCGATGGCTCACAACAGACGAACGAATGAAGAAGGCGATGAACAGCGCCTTCGCCGCCTTCTCGATCGGATCGCGCGGATGCGGCGGCAAGGCGATGGCGTACTTGGAGGTATCGCTCGTTATAGCTAGGACTTTGTGGTATTTCGATTTCGAGAGAGCGCCCGGCCCGGAGGGCGATCTGGGAGGTGGCACGGGACGACGAGCGGATTTGAGGGGGAGAGTGGATGAGTATCAGCTTGGAGATATCCTCACGGCGGACCATGATGGGCCGAACTTGGTTTTTACACCTCGGAAAGAGGTAGGGCTGGAGAAGATTGGGCTGTGAAGAGGGTACAGTTATGCTACGGATCACTAGTAGGAGGAAAGGTATGGCTACATTATCAGTTTTCTTTGTTTTAAAATGCTCAACCAACTTTGTGTTGGCAAGAAGGTGTAACCAAATAATGACTCCTGGCTGTCACTTACACTTATACATATTCCCCCGATCTTTGGCTTGGCCCCTGTATAACTGCAGTAATCTAGCAATCAACAGTGGCTTATGGATGATTTAGTAGTTCTACTCAGCCCAGGGAGAAGCGGCCCAAAGCCCCGTCTTCGCCCCCATCGACGGGTAACCTAGCCTTACATATTAGCAAAAGGTGAATGAGGGGGAAAAATCGGACCGAGTACTTGCATATCCCTTGTGAACACAAAGTATGGGAAGTGGACCGGTTTGAAAAGGTAAGGAGGTATAACAAGGCGCCTCCTTGCAGGAATCTGGCCCCCGAACCCCGACGCTCCTGTTACATTCAAATATCGAAACACTAAAATTGTGAGTTTGGACATCTTGGTTGCCGTGCTGGGCCACTGCCTCCATATATGTTCCTTTGTATTGAATATAGGCCATCGTTTTCTTTATGTCGGTCAGAAGGAGCAGTTGGTTAGTTCACCTAGGTAGGCAGGTTATAAAGGTTACTAGAAACGGGGTATGTCAAATACAAATAATGTAGCAGTCCATGCCGCCTTGATAATAAACTAATATTAATAACGGCACCCTAAAAGCTTATACGTCATCTTCCCGTCCCATCATCTCAGCACTATGTCCGTCCTTCAAAACGCCGTACTCAGCGCAACCTCCTCACCGGCCGTATAATCCGCCACAAACCTCTCATTGCTCAACCTCATCCTCTTGAACGCGTCCTCTCCCAGGACCAACCTCAACACACTCCCACTTCCTCCCTCATACCCCTTCTTCCTCTCCTTCTGTCTCTTCATCAGCTCGCCCGCCAGTCCTGTCCCCGTAGCGAACTCGAAGATGCGCTCGACGGCCTTGTCGGGGTCGCCTGGCTGCTTGCCCGCCGCGCCGACGAACTTATCCAGCATCTCGCCCACGACACCGCTCTTATACTCGTCCGGCAGCGGCGAGGACGAGAAACGCATGTCTCCTAGAAAGTTCGTCCGGAACGCTCCCGGGTTCACGATCGCGACGGAGATGCCCAGGCCCGCTACCTCGCGCTGCAGGGACTCGGAGATGGCTTCGAGCGCGGCTTTGGAGGCTGCGTACATGGTGCTGTTGTTGATGATGTGGTTAGTCAGGAAAGCGAAAAAAGGGGGAAAAGGTATGAAGATGGTTGAGGATGAGTGGGGGAAAAAGGGGTGATGGAGAAAAAAGGGTGTAAGACTCACTTCGTCGGAAGCGGGTCCTTGGCAGCGATACTCGAGATGTTGATGATGAGCCCTGATCGCCTGGTACGCATCCCTTCTAGCGCTGCCTGCATCATGTAGACGGGGCCGAAGACGTTGGTTGATATTTGTGTGTTCAGCTCCTGCTCACTTGATGAAGGTCATCTTGTCAGTCAGTTAGGTCATTCAACTCTCTCTCTCTCTCTCTCTGTACTGCCGTCTCCCCTCCTCTCTCATTCAAGTGCTACAAAATTCCACAAAGCGCGCTACCAAGCTCTTGGAAATATGTACAAATCCTCAATATATATACGCCAAAGAGACAAGTGGGAAAACTCACGTAATCTGCTCCAAGCAGCAAAAGATGCTATACCCGGCATTATTCACCACGTAATCGATCTTCCCCACGCTCTTCACCTTCTCGTGGATGCTCTCGCGCGACTCCGTCATGTCCATCTCCAGGACCTCGCCGCCGGCGTCCTCGATCCGTCTCACGGCCTCGGCGCGCCCGCGCCCGGCCTTGTTGCGCATCGTCCCCACCACGCGATGGCCGGCGCGGAGAGCACGGAGCGCGAGGAGGTGCCCGAAGCCGTTGGATACGCCGGTGATGAACCATACGGGCTGGGTTGATGACGACATTTTTTTATTTTCTTTTTTAAAAAAAGGGGGGAAGCGGCTGGGTTGTGTGTGTAGGTGAGTCTGTTATTCGGTAGGTAGTTTCAGAAAGGGGGGAGGTTAGCTGAAAGTTGAAGGGCTGGTTTAAGATGTGATATGATGTGAAAAGAGAAGTCTAGCAGGAGAAAAAAAAAACAGAAAAGGTCAATTCGAGGTTGGACGAGGAGAATATAAATGGTATTTATACATACACCCTCCTTTCCTTCCTTCATCAAGACTTTCCACCAAAACACCATCTCCTCGTGCATTTATCCCAGAGTCTCACCACTCCCCCACATGAAAGCCTTCAAGCGCATTGCATTTCTCACGTCAGAAAAAAGCTCCAGTTGTACCTAGACTTAAGTACCTACCCTCTTTGGTATATTGATGCTATCTCTGTTTTCTGCCCCAGGTACTGCATGCTATCGGTGGAAAATGGGAAAGCAAGAAGCCTAAACAGGAGGAGCGAAGTCGGAGATAACACCGTCGAGCTGTGGGAATATATCGGCGTTTATGTCTTATCGCCGAAGGCTTCGGGGATTCAGGAATAGGAGGAGAAAGTTGGAGACTTGGCTGGTACAAGTACGTCATCGCGACCGGGCATGGGTACTTACATACAAGGAACCTATGCAAGACCCTTCGGGACCCCATTTAAAGGTTGAGTAATGTACATGTATAATGGTTGTCGGCTGCGTGTGTTATTAAAGTCACCCTACGGGCAGCCATTTTATGGTGAATCCCGCACACATACAAATCGGCGTCGAGACGGGATGGAGATGGGGAACGGCGGAGTGGTCGACGCCCAAGCCGCAGAGGATCTCGGTTAACCATAACGGCGGTCCGCGGACTCATCATGTAATAAATATATGTAGTATGCCGCTCGCTACCCGCCTGACCTTCCACATTGCCGCCTACTTCTTGACCCTTCACTCCTTGTCTCATTCCTCAGGAGGATAAACAACAATCCTATCGAGATCCGCGCCCTTGTAATCAAACCCGTTCCACAGCCCACCGACGGTTATCGTGTTTCCCCGCCCCTTGTCGAGCGTCAGTTGTAAGGGCGTGGACAGGATGATGCCCTTGTTCGTGTCGCGCTGGAAGAGCGTCTCCACGTCCTGGGAAGCGTTGTTCACGACGACGCTGCTGATGCGCCGGAGCTGCCAGCTTCCGCCGATGCGGTCGGGGCTTCCGCCGGCTGTTGTGGGTATTTAGTGGAACTTTCACGAGAGAAATGCTGAGAGTGTGGTAATGGAAAGAAAAAACTTAGTCTTACGCTGATCGCCGAAGCCCATGTCGTCGGTATCTATATTATGCTTGTAAGCAGGCTGGTGAGTGAAAGGTGGGAACATTGGTCGGGAGTCTTACTCTGGGAGTAGAACGCCACCCACTGAGGTTTCCCCGTGCCTTCGATATTGTGGAATGTCACGGTGCTGTCGTTTCCGTAGATGCCCGTCAGGATGACGCCATTACTTGCGAAGTTCTGAGGACCATATCTGTCAGTGTCTGCGTATGGAAACATATATCCGTAATAAAAGGAACTTACCGCTTCCTGCTTGAAAGCGTTTCCGCTCGTTGTCGCGTCGTGGCCGTAATACGTCTTTCCTTTTACAGGCGACCATTCTCCGGATTTGCTGGATCCGGATTGGTTTGTCAGTTGGAGAATGTCACAAAACAACCTCAAGGACTTGAGGTTAGGGTAGTGTGTCCGCTTCGACTTACACGTCCAAGTCATATACGTCGTGCCAGTCGATACTGAGAGTCTTCTTCCCGTCGTCGATGTTTACGGGGAGCCAGATGTATCGGCTCTCCCAGAGAGAGTTGGAATCCCACTTTGGATAGAGGTGTTATTATCTCAGATGAAGGACCTTTACAAAAGGGGGGTAAACTGACCTGATCGCCGAGGTAGAGATGTGTAGTCTTCTTCGTGCCCTTGATTCTCAACGTGAAGCCGGACTGGGAGTTAAAAGTCCGGGTATTCAGGGGAGCGATGGTAAAGGGCTGCGACCAGGGTCCGCTCAGTTTGTCCGCCCGAAATGCCACGACATCTATGCATTCTCAGTTACATCCAAACCCATATCCTTAAACCAAGATGGAGGAGCGCGCGTAAGCATACTGTTAGGACGGTATCCCGTCTTATGGCTCATGAGCGCGTAATAGCTACTCTCAGTCTGCAAGATAGACGGGGCCTCTAGATCGTACTTGTCGAACCTATGCACGACCCTATCGAGCGCCGAGACGTCCTCGTTATAAGAGGTCAAATAGACATCGCGGCCTTCCTTCCTGTCGCCGTTCGAGTAGAGGGCGTACGAGCGACCGTCTTTGTAGTCTGTGAACATGCCGAAGTCCTGGCTCCAGTTCCCTAGGGGCGCCGTCGCGTGGACGAAACTGTAGGGGCCAGCGACTTTGTCGGACGTCGCGAAACCCTGGAGAAGAAGGCCGTAGCTGGAGTTATCGGCGTGCCACCACATCTATTTAGGTTCTGCATCTCAGCCTTTGTTAGGTTGTAAACGTGGAAGTTCATGTACCTACGTGGTACTTCTGCGCCGGTTCGCTGTACACCACTTTCGGGCGTTGGATGATCATTTTGGGGGATATGTATGGGTGGCCCTCAATTGGTTCTGTAATTGTAAGCCAAAGGTCAAACTCATGCGCCCCCATGTTTCGGGGCCAGTCATTCCTGAGTTGGTGGATGTCTTACTTAACGCGATGCCGTGAGACTTCCATGTAGCGAGGTCCTCCGATGAGTATACGGAGACTCCGCCGCCTTCTACCTGGCCTTCCGTCTTATACTCCCCAAAGAGCCAGAACTGGCCATTATCCGCGAGTACGCTGCCGGCGTGGGCATTGACAAGGTTTCCATCTGTGTCTCGCCATCTCGCGCCGGGGACGATGTATTTGGCCTGTGCCGTGGTCCCGAGGATGAGCATGCAGACAGGAGAAGTCAACCATGAAAAATACATCGTGATCGTGGTTCCCTAGTTCCTAATTTCAGTACCTCATAGACCCATTCACAGGAGTCGATTCTCAGTGGTCGTTGTCTCTTATATGAGCCCTGTTTCCATTATTCATAGGTTACCAGACACGGTTCTTTAACCTAGAATACTGGGACGAATAAGCCAGATAAGTGGCAAAGATTGTCCTTTCGCGATAATCTTACCCGGCGAACTACACCGAGGGCGAACAGGGTTCTCCGCATTCTCCAACGCCGGGCCGTTTCTGGAGATGATTGACCTGAGTGGGCCGAGTTGGAGATTTTCCGATTGGTGACATGAGAAAAAGTGAGGGAGACACGGAACAAGTGCACCCGTATGAAGAAGGTTCTTACCCCTAGGTAACCTGGTTAACATTAATGTAATGTATGCCTCATAGCAAACTCTATGTCGGACTGTATTGCATTGCTGTCATCTTACACGAGCCATATATCTGAACAAAAAAACTGGTATGCGTTTGTCATATTCTCAAAAGAGGGCCGTATTAAAACTGACCGCAGAGTCCTCCGACAGATTCCGGTTTGATCGCTTCATTGACTCCCTAGATACATTGACAAGTAGCCATCTGGTGGGTGCTCTGGAATAGGGGTTATCCCACTCGCGCCGGGCGGTCGGGTCAGAGGATGGGCGGGTGCAGGTGCTTGATGATCGAGCTGCCATCGGAAGTGGCTGTCCCAATCCGCACACTTCCTCGGATTGCCGTTATCTGGTGCCGGAAACTGCAGTCCATCCTCCCAATACATCATAATCATTGTTGTGTCAGCCTGGCACGTCACATATTGACGAAGAATCTCGACGTAGTGATTCCAATGTGAAAGCCTTAGTTTGGCTTCCATTCTCCACACTGGGCTCCGCGAGGAATAGTAGTCAGGATGAAGGCTCTGATGCAGCAGATAAAGGCAGTGAAGCTGATGGTGACTTGACGTGAATGCCAGGTAACACCCACCGCTCTCTTCTGGGAGCTTCACGGCGTCTGGCTTAGCTCCTATTCTGATCAAATCTTCCTCGCTTAAACTTGTCATTCCGACTAATCTCGGTATGGACACCGTTAGTAAGTATGGCAGGGTAGAGGATTTGACAGGTATAATAATGAAAGACCAAATGAAGCTGACCTCGGAGAATGCGGGTCCAGTTCCTATCCGCGTCCTCTAGAGAACCGCCATGGCTTGGGTTGAAAGGCGACCATCTCGTGTGGTTCAAACGTGTAATGCGGGATCCTGGCCTTGTGGCTTGAAGTGCAGGCGCTATAAGGAAATCGTAAGAGTGATGCAGTTGGGATAAGTGGTGGAAGCAGTGAGGAAAAGCCCTTCACATACAGTAGAGGAAAGCCTGCTCCTGATCAAGCGCGTGCGCTTCCTGGCAACCTGGATCATTATATCGCGTTGTAATAAGCCAAAAAAGAACAAGAATTATTGTCAAGGCTGTGTTAAGTATGGAGTGAATGTAGGTTGCCCTTTCACGGTATCGGGAGCCAGACTTTCTCATAGTGATATCCAGATGATCCTCACACTGGACATCGCTGCAAGAGCTATGGTGATCCAGAAAAACCTGACTAGCCCGAAAATCGTTCTCCATGTTATTTAACAAGCTAGCACTGGTGTTAGAAAAGAAAAGAAATGGAAAAGCGAGATTAGGAGGTAAGTGCGGATGAGAAGGACTTGGGAAAAATTCTGATGCTGGTCCGGATGTGATGGGAAAGAATGGACGGCAGGTTGCAGTAGCAATGCAAGAGAGAAGATGGCGGCAAATTACTACGTTAGCACAGCAAATACAAACTAGCAGACGGAGCCATGTCGTCAAGGATTGAATGCATGGTAAACAACACCGCAGATACAAAATGAAAGTTGCACTAAAAACAAGGCTCTGATCCGACACTGTCGATTATCCACCCACACTCAAGGATTCTGAGGAACGCTACATTACACCGAGGGCGTTGCGATGCCAAGTACTGGCAACTGAAGGATCAGAAGTGCATAGGATGCAGTTAACATCATTTCCGGAGTGTGATCATAATATGAATGTCGACACCGATACGATGCATTGCAGACCCCTGTACATGTCGGAGAAGCTCAGAGTCGCGTTGAGGTTACCCACCATCAAGCTTCTGTGGAATGACCACTTGTGCTTGCCTGGTTTTGGGCGGACACGTGAATATCATGCCCAATGTCGGTATCTAGTGCAATGGGCTCAACATGCCGAGAAAATGTGTGATATGAAGGCAGTATAAAGTGCTCCTAGGGCCATCCCATTATCTGACTTCCCCCTTTGTTTGACAAAACAATTTTCTTATAACTACGTCGAGACTTTGATCGAATTCGAGAGCACAGTATGAAATCAATCTGCGCCTTCCTCCTCATGGGGCTTCTCGCCTCCTCAATGCCCGTGGCAAGTAAGTAACCCAAGGTACCAGCTTCGTTTCTCTGTGTGGAAGTGAACTAACTGGCTTTATCCACCAGTCAAAGAACGACGCCCTGATGTCGAGTACGATAAAACGTCAACTGCATGACAGAAAAATGCTAACAATTAGGATAGCCGTGAGATTTCCGACTCCAGCTTCATCCCCGTTGGCATTAACTGCATCTGGGGTGCAGCACCTGCTGAAGATGTTCACGCTTTGTCTGTGCAGGCATGCGAAGGCCACAAGACTCTGAATCAATAGTAGGAGGACCAGAAATTAGCAATGAAGAGAGAGCGTACCTACAGTGACAGCTCAATGGGGAGATTGTAAACTTGGATATGAGATTCTTAAGATATCTTCCACAATGACTGGTACCGGTGTTGTACAAGCTTTAGCTGCATACTATTACGTTGCGTCTCATTGATGAATCAAGAATGTATTAATCCATTGGTGATATTAACATATCCAGGCCATTGCTGAGGAGCAGCTAGTGTTCCTTACCCCTGGTATCTGTATTATCTGACCAAATGCAAGTGAGACAAAATAACCCGCAATATTCGATTGCTTCCAGGCGCTACTCATGGGAGACCCTTATCACATGTATATCCTTTCAGCTGGCCGGCGTGTAGGTGATTCGTTGGACTGCAATTTGAAGTTGAACAATACCGTTCTATCGAAGGCTACTCTGTTTCATACTGATACTTGCTAATGACTGATCCATATTCGTCAAACCTTACCGGATCGTACTTGGCCGGATTGCTTCCGGTGATAAATCGGGGCAAAGTGGAGACGGTGTCGGTAAAGTCAGGGCATACGAAAAAGGGTATGGAGTAGCGAGCGGGGATTCCACCTTCGGATACCGTGGCGGGTTCTGGAATAGATACTTGGTGGAGAGCGGAGACGAAGTAATCTGAATCCAAAGGCGTAAGCGTTAGTTGTGGCTCGAGATGAGTGCAAAGTAAAGTGAGAGCAAATACCGTTGGTATATCTCTGCAACATGTCGCCAATGTTCAGGACGAAGGCGCCCTCGATAGGATCAGCCCGTAGGAAGGTATTTGTTCTCGGATCCTTCAGCTCAAGTCCTCCTTGCTCGTCTTGAAATAGGAGGGTAAATGTGCTATAGAACAGTAAGTGTTATGCTTTCTGTGACTAAATGGTAACGCCCTTACCCCCAATCCCTATGAGGCGGCAATCGCGCCAAGAGATCACGCTGCAACCTTTCTTTGCTGATAGGGGGATAATGTAGAAGGCGGAGTTGACAGTGCCGGTTGGAGATCAGCTTCATCAGGGAGTCCTGTTCTGCGCCTTCAAGGTCCAAGCCGATACCGACAGCGTGCAAGACTGTTCTGCTAACGGTGCAGAGTTTCTCGTAGAGTTCGGTCATATAGGATCGGAAGTTGGGAAGGGTGTCGTCAGGCAGCCAGATATTCTGCTGAACTGGATCGTGCTCGCTGCCAATCTCGAAGCTCTCCTAAAATCTTGTGAGGCATGGTTAAGGGGAGGTAGGATAGGGGCTGTAGTGATATGAAAAACTAGTTAGTCTAGCCAGGCAGTGACTGACCTTGAAGTCTCGAATCTGGCGGAGTTTCTGGCCAACATTGGCGTCCACGCTATCCATACCAACGTCCTCCTGGGAATAAACTTTCTCTTTCCCAATTCCCGAGTATCCGCGGTGAGGTATAGGTCCTGGTGGGTGTGGTGCCTTCATTTTGTCCTCATAGGGGAGGTCAAAGAGTGCTTTAGTCCACCTCAGAGCCTCGTTGACTTCGCTCTGGCTCAAGCCATGGCCTACGACTTGCACGAACCCCAAGTCATGGAGGCCAGCCACGAGAGCTCGGCTTGCCCTGAGCCGATCAGTATCCGAGACTGTTGGCTGGTCGATCGCAAAAGGAGAAATGTCAACTGTTGGGATGCGTCGCAGTTGGGAAGAGGATTCCTGGAGCATTTTTCTTCGGCCCGTTGGGATGAATGTTGGTCGAAACGGTAGTACGCGCTGGCCGGTGGGAATGAGGGTGGGAATGAGGGTGGGAAATGTGGGAAATGAGTGTTGGAAATGAGAGTGGGAATGAGGGATCACAGCGGAAATAATGACAATGATCGTTCCGTGTGGCTCGCCTGGGGATGGACTACGTTATCGAGACTTCTAATCCTGCTCGTTGGGAGGCAATGCAGCTGGGCATGGGTATTTTATGCACGCTCAGTCGTGACTGCTGCTAGTTAGGAGCAGGCTGTATATGCTCCTCCGCACCCCAAACCCCTCCGGCCCCTTCTTCGACAGAGGATACAATGTCATTCCTTGTTTGTGTTGTGCAACTGTAGAAGCGAGGCCGCGCCAGGTTACAGCGTACACTACCCAAGTACTTATCTATCACCGGGCCTCTAGGTCGGCCACACGACTATCAACCAATCAACTACCTATCTGCCGCTTGCTGCACGTCGTACTTGAGTATCGTCGTACTCGATAAGTTAAGTTTGCGGCGTAGAGCGGCGGCCCGCCGCCGCGCCTCAAGGTTGCAACGGGGAAGAGACCGGGAGGTATTTGTTAGCCGATCCAATGCCATAACCTCCGGATGCTTGTGCCGCCCCTTGCCACAGAGCTCTGTTGATTCAGTACAGTAGATACTAATTCATGTATATGAACCAGATGTGCACCACGTTAAACTTGTCCCGAGTTGGACTTTCCTTTCCTATCCTCCATCGTCGATGACCCGCTTACCCCGCTTTACTAAGTCCCTGCTAGTACTCACTCTAGCCCGACCAGCGCTAGTCTAGGTTCTACCCCTTACGGCCTTCAGAAGCACCTAGATGCCTAGCTCCCGTCCATTAACGGTCCACATTTGCCATGTCTGACGCAGGTCAAGGTATTTCACCAAATGGTTTCTTGGTATGTATCCGCCAACGAACTTCACCCAATATGAAGTTAAACCACCAGGAAGTTCAAATCACATGTTGATTGTTTCTCCCATTTGTCTGGTAGGCTGTTCTTTGGACGTTGACCGCTATAACGACGGTGCTCTTCATTGGCCGGCTGTTGATCCGAAGCATCCTCCTGAAGAGTTTTCATTTGGATGATATTTTCAGTTCGTTGGCATGGCTTCTCATGACAATCGCCATAATATTGGCCACTGTTTCAAACCCTCTGAACTACCAGTCGAGCTCGATTTTGGTCGGTGAACGTCCCCAGCCTTCGCCCGACGAACTGAGAGAAATCACTATTACTCTTCGCAAGTGGAATGTTGCAGGTCAGACATTATTCTGGACCAGTTTATACTGCGTCAAAGTGTCATTCATGTTCCTTTATCGAATCGCGTTCGGTACAGGCCACGGGAACCGGCGGGCCTGGTCGATCGTTGTGGTCTACATCATCCTTAGTTATGGCGTCTGTCTCATTGGGGTGTTTGGCCAATGTGGCGACGTCCGGAACTTATTCTCGTATGGTAAGGATGCTACGATTTTACTTCAAAAGAAATCCCATTCAGACTACCTCTCACAGACAGCAACAGAACAATGCCTGACGCCTTATGTCGCTTCTCTTGACGCGAAGCTCATATGGGTCGACCTTTTTTTCAATGTCACAACTGATCTAGCCGGTAAGTGAGCCAGGTCGATTTGACGACAAGTATTACAGGAGATCACCAACACTACGTTATCTAGTAATTTGTCTCCCGCTTCCAGTTATCTGGCGACTGAACATGCACACGAGGCAGAAGCTCGCAGTAACTGGCATCTGCAGCCTTGCAATCATCACCGTGGCTTTCGAGACAGTACGGACGGTAAAGTTGTACTCGGTCAACTTTACACTCACAAACCTCTACAGCTACCTGGAGCTGATAATCGCGGTTCTCACGAGCATGCTGCCGTCATTCCGCTTTCTGATATCCCCAACCGACAAGGACCGTGAATACCGCCGTCTATTCTGGAGTCGCCTAACTCTCAGGAGCTACCATTCCGCCTCATCAGGCTACTCTATGCCAGACTTGACTCGCCGAAGGACACCTCAAGGCGAGAGGAACCCTTATGAATCTGCGACCGATCTGGTTCCGCCGCCTCCACTGCCCACATCAAGTATCCCAGTGCACCCCAGCGAATGATGTCCCTTTGCAAGGCAAATGCTTGCCATGTAAAATGATGTTGATCTCTGTTTGGTCAAAGTTGGGGTCTAGGACATGACCGTGGGTGTGAAAGTCTGTGTCGCCACTGCTGAAGTGAAGGGTATATGAGGCTTGGCTGGTTGACTGAACTGATTAACTAAGATGTGAGGTGGGAGAGTTTCACACTATGTGCACGAGATATCGGATTCGTTGGTACTGTGCTTGCTATTTCACGTTGACGGTTGGTCTCATATTTCGACACTCAAGACTTATGCGTCTTTTCTTACAACTTCTCACCCACCCCTAACCTTCACCATTCTCTAAGACGAGGGAAATTGTTGCTGTTCATGATTTAATTGGTTTATTGACAACTTATTGTAATCGGGAATGTATTCACCTTTTCCTTTTGCTTCGCGGTCCTTATATGGTAGCGAATAAACGTTGTGTATTTACTGCCCTAGTCACCATGCAATCTATATCTGTGCACCGAACACCGGCGCCTATCCTGGTAGACCCTAGGTTAATAGACTCACTCTAAACTCACGTCATCATTCACTTCGGCCTATACACACCCACACCGCCCCAATCCACCCTACCAGCTACAGTATCAACGACAATCGCCCCCTCATCCTCTCCAGGTTCCTCGAAGCCGGACCAGTACATATCCAGGATCTCGGGCGTGATTTCGAAAGCGCAGTCCGCGTTCAACTTACCCCTACCCTTACCCTTACCACCACCATCCGCACTCATCCCCAATGCCTCCTCTCTCCGACCACAGATGCGCCTCCAGAGCGTTTCCTTATCAGGCGCTTTCAGATACAGCAAGACCGAGCGACCGCCGAGGTCGCTGATGAGACGCCTGGCTTCGTCGCGGTCGGCTTTGTTCCAGAAGGCGCGGTCGAAGACGACGTCTTTTGCCTTTCCCTCTTGCGGTTTTGTTGATGTGGAAGTGGAAGTGAGAGGTGAGGAAGGCGCTGTTGTGGGGCGAAGGAAACCAGCGAGCCGCCTCTTGCACTCCTCCCACGCCTCATCCAGATACCTGTCATACTCCCCGTTGGCATTGTCATAATCCACGCCGCAGATCCCGTGTTTCTCCGCCACGATACCGTCGAGGCTTAAGCGTGTGAAGGAAGGGAGGGCGGAGACGAGGGCTTTGGAGAGGGTGGATTTGCCCGCGCCTGTTTTGATGCGGGGTGTTAGTGACTTATTGCATTTTTTGTAAGTGAGTGGGTGGGATGAGTTTGAGTTGAGATGGCGAGTTTTAATAATAAAGGTGAGCCGGAAGGGGAAGAAGAGTGAGTGAGATGCGATCCGCCGCTTACCTGCTATCCCGCACATCATGACCACTACCGGGCGGGGATCGGATGCCGACCGTGAGATTCGGGGGAGGAGCTGCTCGATGATTTCTTCCATTGCTGTATGAGTGGTAGCAGTCTCTGGATAGATTTTTAACGAGATTGATGGAGTGTATATTGATTTGAGTTTTGAAGTTTATGTTTGATCGGTGGTAATATTATACACTGTACCTGGCACAGGAGAGCAAGGAAAGGTTGAGTGAGTCACGTCAATGAGTCAACGGGTTGATGAATAAGACAGCTTTTTGCTTGGCAGTTCACTTTCACTCGCCAAGATCACATGACTTTGTGTAAATATCTGTAATGAAAATGTCATGATTGAGGCCGGTTTTTCATTAAATCTCATTCAATCGAAACATTCATCCAGGAACTCGGTTCACAGACCATGTATATTAATTCATGTGTACCAGAAACCTTCAATACCTAATGAATTTAGTCACAAAACAAATTCACCCTGTTTTTAATCCCTCATTCCCTAGCCTGGGCTAGGGACGCTCACCAACCATACCAACGAAATGGGGAAAAAATCCCGTGATTACGCGACGTTTGAGGTCTGCTGAGAATCCTGATCAATAGTCGTCCGAGCCGTATGCACGCTCCACGGATCATCCCAGTCCCACGAGCTATGTCTGCCCGTCGGGGTAGGAGGGACGCAATCGTCGTCGTCGAGGAGATCGCATTCACTCTTCGCCGCAGACGAAGATGAAGACGGCGTCGTCGTGCGTCGTGTACTCTCCGTGGTTTTGGGTGGGGTTGCCTCCGGAACGGACAATTTGAAAGAAGCAGTCGTGGTAGTATCGCAGGAGGAGGAGGAGGAGCTCGTTTTCTTGCCGAACGATGTGAAGGTGACGGTGCAGTCCTCGTCCCCGGGGTCACACGTCAGCGTCTCTGTCGCATAGCCCATGCTCCTAGTAGTAGTAGGAGTTTCGGGATCGGATATAGATACAGTGGGAATAGGCCCGAACTGCAGACTCGAGTGCTTGGTGCTGCTGCTGCTGCTGAGAGTGGGCAGGCAGAGCGAGTAGCCGTAGCTCGAGGCCACCGATCCTACGCACACAAAGTCGGTGCACGTGTACGCCGCCTGCGTGAACGAGTAGCTGTTCGTCTTCTTGGCAGAAGACGAAGACGAAGACGAAGATGAAGATGACGTCTCGTACGGAGCGGGCGTGGAGAGCGTGTAGATGTCGGGCGTCTCGGTCCAGGACGTGCATGACGAGATGAGGTCGTTGCCCCAGTCCCACGTGCAGTGGGCCACCGAGCGCGTGAGGATGGCCGAGCCTTCGTCGGATAGCGCCGAGGGAGTGAAGGGAATAATTGGCGTGATGGCTGTGACGGTGATGGGAGGCTCGAAGGGAGTCACTGTGAACCCCCTGTCGGTGTCGCTTGGGGGAGGTATGGGGGGAGGGTGGTGGTGAGGATGAGTGTGCCATTCTGCGAGGTCCGCGACTGCAGATGCAGTTGAGCTGGTGTTGCCCATCTTGATTTGACTTTGAGCTGTTTTGTTGGGAAGCCTAAAAGCTTTGATTCCGTCTTATGAGTTGGCAGATGTATCTACGGTCCCTGGGAATCGTTGTGTCTTATACTGACTTCTCGTTAGGTATTTGACCATTAAATATGCTGATGTGGAATGTCTTACCCTGGTCATTTCAATATATTGATCGACTTCCAGTATGACAGTTTTCTTCAAAGACGGTTCTCTCTGTCCTATATGAGACTCCACTAATCCTTTGAAAGGTGACAACTTGCGCAACGTCTTCATTCCCTTGGCCATTTATATGTTATACTCCATTTGTTAGGATCGTCCTGGAAATTCCACGAAATTGCATTGGCGTTCCCTCGCCGTTCCACATGCCGCGACACTTGATCCAGGGCCGACGCTCTACCTACCTGATTGAGGCGCTTTGCATGAGTCTCATCGGGGTACCCTGCCGTCGAAGGAGACATGTAGCTCGAGATCAATCCGAGTATGGAATCTTGTACTGCGGCGTTGTCAACAGTTGACCGGGGCACTAACAAGAGACAAGGTATAGGTTTTCCCGTTCTCCAAGTAACACTGATTTAAATGGTAATATGAGCATGTAGTACGGTTCACCTGTACATGATAGCGAGTCTCATTCAGATAATGCCTTGAGCGTATGACAGCTCGACGATCTCGCAGATCCGTTAATTTTCTTTGAGTAAGGCATCATACCTTCATGAGAGGACTCGATATTAAATATGCCCACCGGTGAAATTCACATACAGTGCCTATCTAATCGATATCTTTATCGCGTATGCGATTGCGATTCTCATCTCCCATCCCGGTAGCACTCACACCAGTCCACATCAGTTCCACGCAAACAATCGATCTGTGTTTGGGGCCGAGATGAAACTGCCCGCGTATGTGAGACGAGCCCCTAGATTTGTACGAGGTGCCATATCCCCAAGATTCAAACATCAATTTAAAGTGTTGCCCAAGTGTAGAAAAATGCCGATATGCAGAATCTTAATCCATACTCACTTCAATCTCACCTGTCTATCAGATCCAGAATAACAAAATTTGAACCTCATGCAGTCTTGCGGGCTTCATAGAGCTCGTAATACTTACTCTGCCTGGCTTGCCACCAGCCAGGTGTCATTCAGTCGGGGTGCAAGTCCTGGAAGATCTAGTCTACCTTCTACTCCACTGACCGCAAGCGCGCCCTTGAATTTCTTAGTCGATATATCAGGATATTCATCTCATGCCCATCTCTCTGCGTCTTTGTATGCCGTCTTTGCAACTGGAATCATTCACTGGGTGTATTGAGACAGTGGGAGTGAGACCAAGGTTCTTTTTATTGCATTTCGCGATGGATTCATATGTGGAGATTCCAGTGTAATTATCTATAGCCATGGACTGCTCGGGAGACTTAGACTCCTGATGCCACCACCACGCCAGTCACACAGCTCATAATACGAGGAATTCGTTGATTTCATTCATTATTGCCTAAATCCTGTGGATGCGCCAGTTAGCTGAGCCTCCCAGGTGATGTGCGTATCATATGAGCGGCCTCTGGCCGCCTCATAATGTGCGTTCCATCTCAGTATCGACGGCGACACTGCTAGGAAGAGAAAAGGATGTATTCTTGCATTACCCAACAACCGAGAGCAGCCTGAGATATTTATGATAGGCCGTCGATCGCATGATCGGGCTTTGTTGTGCCAGGTATGAATCCAGCAAGCTCATCTTGAGATATTGTGGTACGATTGAGGATTTGCCAAGTCATGCGGACGTCGGATGCACCGGCCAATACTACGAAGTAAGGGATGTCCGATGGGCCTCGAACCCTTTAAGTCATCAAAGCGGCCGCTTATACATTAGTCTTTATATTCGAGATAACAGGTGAGTCGATTATGACTCTTCGCGGTGTACACAACATCTGACAGCTGAGCCAAAGACATCTTCGATAGGATATTTGCTTACGAAGCCCGTCTTTGTCTTTTTTCGCTTTCCAATTGCGGGCGGTCTAGTTCGAGGGTGGAGCATGAACGTGAGCAACATCTCTCACGCCTGCGGGGAAGTGCGGCCAACGGTCAACCAATCCTCAAGCTAGCTGGGCCGTGGCTTGCTGCAAGGGGCTACATACAGTATCCACAGGCTTACATGCATGTCCGTGAGCTAGGTTAGCTTATGGTTAGGTATTGGAGACTATAAAGACAGGAGAGGGGCCCGCCACATGAACCCACCTTGGACGATTAGGACCTTCATCCACACTTACGCTGCCCCCTTTGCACACCTCTCCTTCCATTATTGTTGACCATGGCGGCAGGCACTATCACCTACGAGGAGCACAGAGTCGCTTACGAAGGCGGCGAGAAGGAGATCTACTACCTGGCTGCGGGCCCGGCTCAAGGCCCCCTAATCATCTTCGTCCACGGCTGGCCCGGCACGGGCATCACGTGGAAGCCGCAGATCGATGCATTCGCCGGGCTAGGCTTCCGGGTCGTCGCGCCGGACATGCCGGGCTACGGCAACTCGACGGCCCGAAAGGTAGTCGAGGACTACTCCCAGGAGGCCATCGTTGGGGGTCTGCTGGCGCTCCTGGCAGACACCGGGCGCGAGGCGGCTATCTGGGTCGGCCACGACTGGGGCTCAGCGTCGGTCTCATCCCTCGCGACGCAGCGCCCCGACGTCGTAAAGGCGCTCGTCAACATGTCCGTGCCCTTCCACACTATCGAACGCGGATGGGCCGGATTCCTGCCCAATGTGAACAGGGAGCTGTATCCGAAGGACGAGTACGAGTACGGCCAGTGGGACTACATGAAGAACTGGGAGGAGAACTTCGAAAACGCAGTGGCCTGGTTCGAGCAGGACATTGCGGGCATCCTCAAGGCGACGCAACAGAAGACCAAGGCGCCTGAGAGCCGTTTCGGCACGTTCGCCACGGTGCGGAAGCTGGGCTGGTTCGGCGGCGCGCCCAGGCCGCCGCCAGTCGAGGCCACGGGACCGACCCTGCTTCCCGAGGACGCGTTCAACAAGTTCGTCGCCGGGATGCAGAAGTCCGGCTTCTGGGGCGGCTCGGCGTACTACCTGTCCCACGAGCGGAACGCCAAGTACAACACCAAGGACAAGCTGCGCGGCGGCAAGCTGGACATCCCCGTGCTGTTCTTCCACGGCACCTGGGACACCATCTGCGACACCAAGACATCGCGGTTTCCAGAGCCTATGAGGAATGTCTGCACCAATCTGACCGAGGTCACGATTGAGGCGGGTCATTTCCTCGCGTGCGAGAAGCCGCAGGAGGTGAACGCTGCGCTGTTGAGATTCATTGCGCAGGAGGTGCCCACCGAGTGGCCTGGATTCTGGGATTCGGGCTATACCAAGAACAGGACCTAGGTTAACTGGCTTCAATCCAATAATGAAATAAATACACATCTCTGTACTGTGCCAGATAAGCCCTACGCTGAATCCGTCTTGGAAGTAATTGTGTCGTTCCATGTCATGACATAATTTCTTCGAGGTGGCTGTGAGATTCACCTGTTTTCAGTGAGTGCTTTTGTACATCAGTTCAGCATCAATAGTAATGCCTTGAGCCCCAGTCTGCAGCTCATCGGAAACCCTCTAAGACGGAGTTCGGTACAATAAAACCAGGGAGTCGCGACGGTCGGACTATGTGGACCAAACACATAGATGTGAATCAGGACAAACTAAGTCGAGTCACTAAGTGTGCAGAGATGCAATGTTTCTCAGGTGCGACAAACAGCCGAAGACCACAAGAGAAAGAAGGTTGAAAGATGCGCATTTGCCGACTCCCTGACTAAAAGGTTAGCAATACAGAAAAGAAGAAGACATATTTCAATACGTAGCGATTGATCTGAAATTGGGTTTACTTTCCTTTTGATGGATCAGTCAATCAGCCGACTTGTCTCTCTTCAGCGCCAATCACGTTGAAATGGCAGATTGCCATGACTGTGGCTGTGGGTGTGTCTGAAGAGTGGCTTGGCTTGGTTGTCTGTGGCTGAGGCGTTCCTGATTCTTTTGTACAACCCATGAAGCATATCTCTCCTACAGTAAAACAGATCTTTAAAGATTATTCAAAGAAAGTTTAAGATGATATTGCTTCGCATCTTGGAAGAAGATATATACTACAGTCAGCTTAACACGTAACTTGTTCGACTCGAGGCTGCTTTGCATGGTGACATTCGGAAGTTTATCACCCAAGGTTGAGACTATCCGGCGCTTTGGTAACTGTCACAGCCGTCACTCGAAATCAGTTGCCAAAGTCGTGGGTTTCTGGGTGACACGGACACATGGCATACAGACAAAATAACGTGCTTTACCGACTAGAAGGGCTGGCATTTCCCTTCTTAGGGTACGGAACAAGGGAGTTGTCAAAGCTGAAGTAGCGGATCGGCAAGTGCTCTTTGTTTTCTGAAGATCTCGTTAGCAGTGGCTACATCAATGGGGGTCGGACCGGCTGAGTCATCACTTCGTCGGTTGCGAACGAGAGCATCTTCGTTGAACCCGACGAGGTGTCAGAGTTATCTGGCCGCTTGATGGTTGAGTTGGGTTGGGATGAAGCAAATGCCAAGAAGGCAACGGTGGGGCTCTGTTCCCAGGAACAGACAAATAGCGATCCGTAACTGATGCTCCTAGGGCCCACTATGAAATCTTCCAAGCACGGCGGCGGTCGCAGGTCCTGTGACCAGGCGACAGTGATTGGCTTTCCATCGTTGTTATGCAACTACCGGGAAATGAGTCCGTCCAATTATACGTTACCGCGCGTCTGCGGACTGCGACTAGCCGAAACACGCCTAGAGTCATCTCGACACGTCCAGGGGAAGTTTTTGGGCAGCGCTTATCAAATACTACACGACCACTTCACGCATTGCTCTGCAATACAGATCGTTTCAAGGCGGGCCTGCGACTACGAGGGACGTGAGGTAGAATGCCCTTCTTCGCTCTGGGATTGGTCGACGTCATGGCTGGCGTGGTCGGCCGAACAAGGGACGAGGCCCTCTCGACCGGCCTCAGTCCTGACTTTCGATACAGAGGCGGGAAACCCCGGCTCGACGCTTGAAGAATCACCCAGACTCCGTGAAACTCTGCGTCTCCCAATACAAGATGATAGACGTCCCTCCAGTTCCCTCCATCTGTGACGATCTTCGCTCTTGCATTTGAATTTTGATCTCCCTTCGTTCTGGCCCTGGCGGTTCATCTTTCTCTTGTCCTTCTTTGTCCATCTGGAGACTGCGCACTTTGTCCAGGCTTGGCTCACTCACTAACTATAGCACGTTCTTTGTCTACCTCGTCTCTGGATATCGTTGTTCTATTGTCTTCGTTTATTTGACGTATCGCCAACTCTTTGAGTCCCCTCTCTCTTTATCGTAGGCAAGAAGAATATGAATAGCGCTCGCGCCCATTCCAGCAAGCTGTGACGTTGGTTCTTCGCACAATCGACATTCTTTTTTCAGTCTATCGCTTTTTCTTCTCGCTATCGTTCGAGAACTCTTTTTCTTTTCTTTCTTCACAATGCGGGCATCACTTCTTTTCCTAGATATTTTATGGCTAGTTGGGACCTCAGCGGCAGGTCCGCTGGGGAGCGGGAACAGGTAAGTATCATTCGTCAACTCTTATTCCCCTCGTTCTCTCCTTTCCTACGCTATCTCGGACTTTCGCTAACTTGAAACAGAATTCATCGGGATGACGTGCTCGAGGAGGTATGGATGTTGAGAAGGGACGTCAACTCGGCGGCATCTGCCTCGTCACCCGCGTCCACATCCTCATCCTCATCCTCATCCACGTCGGCGGCAGTAGGAGGAGGAGGGACTTTTTTCACCCAACCAACGGGCGATTCAACTCCCTCATCTACGTCTATAGCCGCCTCTGCTTCTACTCCGTCATCCATTTCTCCCAGCTCGACATTCCAATCGTCGGCACTCATTACTTCGACTTCCCAGTTAGCGGAAACAAGCGCGACTTCAGCTGACGTGTCCGCCTCTTCCGCGTCGATATCTCGTTCCTTTACTTTAACAGAGAGTAGTAGTGCAGTGTCAATCGATGACTCCACGGTTCCCGTAGTGCTCATCTTCCCATCATCAACTGTTACAGTCAACATTAGCACTTTATTTTCTTCTTCGACGACATCTGCTCTGTCAGCCACCTCAATAACGGAATCTGCCTCATCGAGTCCCACCCTGACAAGTGTGGCGTCGACACTTGTCTCGACGACATCGTCATCAATATCTGTTTCGTCAACTCCTGCATCGACCACTGCATCATCGGAGGTTGCGTCTTCATCGACGTCCGCGTCGGGCACCGCCTTTTCGCCATCTGCTTCGCCCACAACACCTGAGTATTCGACACTTGCTTCGACAATACCTGTGTCTTCAGCATTTTCGTCTTCGGCTCCAACCTCGTCGGCTTTTGATTCGTTAATAACCTCGTCGACACCTGCTCCCTCGGTAACAGTCTCTCCGACTACCGATTCGTCACTTATTGCTTCGTCGACATTGACTTCCTCGACTTTGTCTACTGACTCGTCAATACTGATATCGTCGGCATTGACTTCCTCGATCGAGGTGTCTCCGACTGCTGACTCGTCAACACTTACTTCGCCGACGTTTACCTCCTCGGTACCTGCGTCTTTAACTTCTGATTCATCGGTACCTGTTTCTTCAGCCCTTACGTTGTCGACACCGGTTTCGTCGACGCTTCTGTCGTCTATTTTGGTGTCTTCAACTCCTGGATCGTCGAGTCTTGCTTCCTCGAGTCTTGACTCATCGACGCTTGGCTCGTTGACATCCGCTTCGCCAACTCCCTCTTCGTCACTCGATTCTTCTACACTGGTGTCTTCCACTTCTGATTCGTCGGTGTTCTTTACTTCGACGCTCGCCTTGTCGACGCCTGTTTCGTCAACAGATGCTTCGTCGATCCTCGCTTCGTCGACTCCTGTGTCTACGACTCTTGACTCATCTTCACTTGCTTCGTTGACTCCCGTATCTTCGACTCCCGTATCTTCGACTCCTGCTTCGTCGACTCCTGTTTCGTCGACTCCTGGCTCTTCATCGTTTGCCCTGTCAACACCTGATTCATCGATAACTATGTCTTCTACGCTTGTTTCAGCACCTGCTTCCTCGACACCCGGTGTGCCAGAGTCCACATCATCATTTACTGCATCATCCGACCCCGTAACACTGACTTCTCTATCGTCAGGGATACCCTCCTCGGTATCTGCTTCGTCGATCTCCGCCACATTGTCGCTGTCAGCCTCTGCCACGTCGTCTGGTTTTGACATCGTCAGCTCAGCGACCAGCTCAGCTCGTTCCATTACGGGAGTAGACGGGAGCACTAGGGTGACCCCGAGACCCTTTCTGACTTCTTCGGACGTCGGTGGATCAAACACAGCGTCGTCTGTTAGCACGACTGCAATTGGAATTAGCAGTACAGCTGCCGCTTCGTCGCTGCCCGCTATCACAAACACAGCTTTCTCAAGCACGGCTGTCTCAGGCACGGCTGTCTCAGGCACAGCTGCCTCAAGCACGGTTGCCTCAAGCACAGCAACCGCGAGCACCGTTTCGCAGAGCGTCTCATCGTCCGTTCCCACCATTAGCTCATCATCTAAATTGAACTCAATAACGCCTACTGGGACACCTAACCCGTCCGTCCCCACGATCATCAGTTCGATTCCCCCAGCCTCCACGACAGTGGCATCGGACGTGTATGCAAGCAATGTTGCCCAAGCCAAGACCTACAATGATCTCTTCGCCACCCTGACGAAACAGTCGGCGTGTATACCTGGCCAGGCTGCCTGTATTGGCGGCAATCTCGCCACGTGTTCTAGCAGTGGTACCTTCGATATCACTCCCTGTGCCGCTGGTTTCTCCTGCGCTGCGGCGCCCATGAACACGACCGTTGGAGTTCAAGTCGGGTGCTTGGTCAAGGGTGACTCTGCTGGGGGATCTACGGCGATCTCTTCCAGCTCTGCTATTGCTACTTCGACCCCCGATAGCTCTTCGGATGGCTCCCTTGTTACGGTTACAGTCACTCCTACCGTCACTCAAATCAGCTCAGTGCTAGCTACCACCAGTGCTGAATCCGTCAGCTCCAAGTCGACCGAGTCGACTTCGTTCGTCACAATTACCATCACACCAACTGTGACTCAAACGGTTTTACCTCCTGCCACGCTTACTTCTACCAGCTTGACTGTAACTACCTCAGACACTGACACTATCACCACAGCCACACAATCATCCACGACATCTGTCAGCCTGATCAGTGTACCGACTGGTGTTTCTACATTCATTACCATAATCTTCACGCCGCCCACGAACCTCCCCACGGCGACGTTCAGCCCTACATCTATCACCTCCTCATCTTCTGCGATCGACACATCTGTGCCTACACCCACCAGCAGCGCAGACGACAATGACAGTGCACCCACTGGCGTAGACGTCATTCCCGTAACTAATCCCACCGCCCACACCCACGGACTCGGACTCAATGAGATGATCGTTGGGCCGAACCCGAAAATCTCGGCTGCTGAGAATGCTGCGTTGCTCCCGACCGCTACCGCGTCCCCGACAGTGACTGTCACCGTCATCCAGAAGGAGCTCGTGACGACGACCGCTGTGGTTACTGCTACTGTTACTGTGGCATCGCCGTGATCTTCTAGTTAAGGGGGGCTGTAGTAGTCAAAGTAAGGATGGGATCCTGGGTGTTGTAGGTGATGAAGTCTCTTTTTTTTTTAGTACGATATCCCTCTACTTCTTTGTTCTTAGTTATTGCATCACGTTATAATACCATGTTCATTGCCATTGATAGCGCTGGAGTTTTATTAGGCAAGCTGCTTCTTTTTTTGGAATAAATTCTCACAAAATCTTCTTCTCTTCTTTCTGAGTGGCATGTTGAGCTTGGTGATGTGTACATGGCTCGTATAGCTGTTCTAATTACTATCTAAGGTATAAAGAAACGTATCACGGCAGACTTAAGCCACAAAAGGGGCCTTCTGTAGAGCGAGGTTTACACAAAAGCGGGGGTTGGTGACCTTGATTCACACATCCAGGGATATAACCTTAACCCTTATACTAGTAGTTCAGAGACTGATGTGTGGACTTTGTATCATTTCCTGGAGTCTTTTGCTAATTGGATTGGAAACCCAGCCCGTTACATCCATCCCACCTTTTAATATCCCCTGCCTCGATCCTGTCTCCCCATCATCTTCTGCGCCGCATCCTCGTTATTATTGCTCGACGCGTTCGAGACCATGTGGCTGCCGCTATTATTATTCCGGCCAACACCGTGATGATGATGCATCTGGTACGAGTTCTCGGCGCTAGCGCTGCCGAGGCGGATGTGGCCCGTCTGGATCATGCCGGACTCGATGCTCAGGAGCAGGTTCCGGATGTACGGGATGCAGACCGTGATGATGCTCAGACCCTGCACGACGACGGTGGCGAGCGTGAAGCGCCAGTAGGGAAAGGTGCGGTCGCGGGGGGTTGTGGTTGACGGTTTCAGGGTTTGGACTTCGTAGATTTGGACTGCGAAGCTTGCGATGACTCTGTTTTTTATTTGTTCCTCATAAGGATATTTGTTAGTGGCGTTTGATTTGGTGGCTACTGAAAAGGGGGGGGGGGAACAGGGGCCCACACTCAATGGAAATAGGAAAGGGTGGAAAACTCAAGATGCTAGGCTCAACAAGGGTTAAAAATACAAAGAAAGATAAACGCACACAAGCCTCGCAGCAAAACAACTTATCAAAATCGCCTTCCTCCCTGTCTTCATC
Source organism: Xylariaceae sp. FL0594 (assembly GCA_022385605.1). Classification (NCBI taxonomy): domain Eukaryota; kingdom Fungi; phylum Ascomycota; class Sordariomycetes; order Xylariales; family Xylariaceae; species Xylariaceae sp. FL0594. The sequence goes on from MU280772.1 coordinate 428,325, forward strand.
TTCAGCGGCAGTACGACAAAGACCGGGAACAAGACAAGCGCCATCTCCACCGCGATGTTGACGCCCGCAAACGCCTGCCAGAAAACGACCTGGTTCACGCCACACCCGCGATCCGCGAGGATCTCCCACACGCGCGGGGGCCGGCAGGGAAAAATCGCGACCAGGAGCGCGGCTGTGGCGAAGAGGGCGATGAAGACGGCGAGGAAGGCGATGGCGCGCTTGTACGTCCTATCTGGCGTGAGCTCGTGGAAGAGGAAGAGCACGGACGCCTGCGCGGACGCGGACACGAGCACGAAGAGGATGTTGGACGCGTAGAGGGCTTTTTGCAGCGATTCCAGGTCTCCTTGAGATAAGGTCGCTTCGTGACGGCCGATGCCGCGTGGGACGGCGAGGGAGATGGCGATTGTGAAGCCTACGCCGAAAGCCTGTTTTTCCTCTCTCGTTAGTAGGAGCGCTCTCGTTGATATGAAAATACTTTTAAAGGGGTGGTTATTAGTCTTTACCGCCGCCAAAGAGAGGGGAATGTCTTCTCTGTTGCGTTTCCCCGGGATAATGGACGATAGCGTGAACTTGATGGCGAGGGCCGCGGCCACGGTGGCCTGGATGATCCACGTCAGGACGCTGACGACCGGCCCCTGGTTCGATGCGGTGATGGCTTCGCGCCTGTCCATACCTGACAAATTCCGGTAGAATGAAGTTAAAAAGCGGGGATGTCTGTCGAGCGAAGACGTTGAAGGCAGAGCAAAGGCTGGGTAAGTGCTTCTTGAACTTGATAGTGTACTTTGATATTACTTCATATGTAAGGTTTTGCTACGTCGCGATGTTTAAATCGAAACTGCATGTGAAAGCAAGGCTACGCCTTCAATAGGAGGCATTCTGAAAAGGATCGCCTGAGGCGCCTACTTGCTCGAGTAATTTTTTGCGTACGCTTCGTGGTTTGGTAGCACGATTCCTTCTGTAGCTCGATATTAATAAAGTCGAAGCTGAGTGTCAGAGCAGCGTCGAAAGCCCCTGAAGACACTGACTGGGTAGTACGAACCATTCGAACGTCATATACAAGAGCAGAATGCAACGCAAGCACAAATCCCTTTTCTTTATCTTCTTCCAGATCTGACTGAACGTCGAAATAAAGTATGGTTGCAGTGTGAATTAGGGGCTTTTGGGTCAGGGTAGATCTTATGGCACATTCGGCGTATGACATGCATTGCGTTCAGGTGCCGAGAATAAAACTGCATATTCTGGAATTTGAAAGGTGTTTGGGTGTTACACGTTGCCGTGCCGTATGCATGTATCCATCCATCCCTCGAGTATATCAAGGGAAGATACCCCTTATCAGGAGAGAAGCACGGGGGGCTGGCTGTCAGATTTTTATTTCTTGTGCGAGTGTGCCCGGGATTCTTGGATTACGTAGAGCCAGCCAATGCAATTTGCTCTCCTCACTCCATGGTTGGAAACCGGTGTGCCAACGGCCCGTAGAAAAATCAATCCTGCGAGCTTACAAGGCAGATTTTGAATATTACAGGAGAGTGAATCCTGACGGGTGCAAGACATATATATCATGTACAGCGGCTTGTCAACTCCTGTTTGCAATACCCTGGATTTGTGTTGTTGGGATTCAAAGCCTCCTGATTACCATCCTTGGCTACAACCCAACCATCAGATCAGAGATACGCGATGAAAGGAACATAGAGGCTGATACAGCTGACCCTACCTCTTAACATAGTAGCAGGTACCGGAGTTTATTACTGAAAGGTCAGTTATCCCAAATAAAATGAAAGTTCTTTTCCCACTGAGACGTACAGCGTATTCATGTTCATATTTCCCTTCACTGAAATAGCACCACCTCCTCCAGAAGTTGGCCTCTTAGACCTTCTTGGCGATTATCTTAGCAGACGAGATATTAACGGGGTATAAGGTACAAGGGCAATGAAAAGCGAATAAAAGCCAGTGAGCATCAGCACGGGGTAGCAGCACATGGATTTATTCGGCTTCAGCTGACGAGATTGGCTGGCGGTCATCATTTTTTGCATGCATGCGCAGTCATGAATGACTCAGCATTACCCAACGCGAATATCTTAAAATCGACCTACCAGCTTACCTGAGGTACCTCCGTACTGGGAAGTCCACAGCAACCGGTCCGGCGCATGGTGGATTGACCAGCTGTCCTGCAGTGCGAGGGCCGCATCGGATCCCTTTACAGGCGTTCTCCTTAACAACTCGCAACTCTTTGCGATAACACTGGTTCAACAAAGATCAAAAAGAAGAACTGATCTTCCTGTTGAAGACAGACGGCATTGAAGAGAATTTCGCATTGAAACCCAGGTTCAAGTACCCCTCCCTCGTGTAACACACCACCTGGTATTTGCCCCCGGGCGCAGAGACGTTGATTTGATATCTAGTGCTGACCCGCGTGTGCCCCAATCTCGGGCTGCATGGCATCCGTGTTTGAACTCTCAATTCTCATATCTCTGCCTCGTTCATTCACCGTTTTCCTATCGCACCGCTATTTCTTACCGTCTTTTCATCGATGGAATGAGTTTTTCCAGTCTGCAGACCCTCTAACCAGCACGATGAACTCGTCCACGAAAACATCCCGTGCCACGGGAGAGACACGCGGTGCGACCTTCGACGAGATCCACGGCTCGACCTATCTAGAGAGAGACGAGCAGGGTCTCGCACGCCTTGGGAAGGCACAGGTGCTCAAGGTATGTTGAACGTGATGTACCGCGACTCACTCTTTCACCACGCAGCTATAGCGATATGCAAGAGCCAGCTAATGGTTGTTCTCCAGCGCCGCTTTGGTTTCCTTTCTATTTTCGGCTTTAGCTGCTGTATCCTCATCACTTGGGAGACGGCGTTGGGGTAACTGGTCACCCTGTCACAACACGGGTCGCTCTTTCCGCTGACACAACCACTGCACCGACGCTGACTGCCTACAGACTCTTCACTGAAGCATTCGAAAAGTAAGTAGAGGTGTCGAATTGGAGATGGCCGTCGCCCAATACTAACCGTGGAGTCACAACACACAGTGGAGGGCCGGCCGCCTTGGCGTGGGGTTTTCTCATCGCCTGGTTTTCGTCGCTTTCCGTCTACATGTGCTTGAGTGAAATGGCATCGATGTAGGTCTCACAGACACTAGATAGCCAAGACACTCTTGCTAATCGCGACCAAATAAAGCGCGCCAATCTCGGGAGGACAGTACTTCTGGGTCGCCATCCTAGCCCCTCAAAAATACAAGCGCTTTTGTGGTTACTTGACAGGTGCGACTCCATTCCTGTATCACCTTAACCTACCTACTACATACCCCTTGGGGCCATTGCGACCGACCTCTGGAGTTCCCACTGACACTCTGTATTTTAGGGTGGCTCACCTCGCTAGCATGGATCGCTACACTCGCTGTCGGCAGCATATTTACCGGCACCATCATCCAGGGACTAATCATTCTGAATTACCCAGACACCTACACACCTCAGAAATACCACGGAGCCTTCCTCGCCTGGGCGGTGATTGCCGTGTCCATTTTCGTCAACACTGTGGTCGCTGGGCTCCTACCTCTCCTCGAAGGCCTGATCCTTCTCGTGCACGTTCTAGGCTTCGTCGCGATACTCATCGTGTTGGTATACCTGTCGCCACATGGAACCGCCCAAGATGTCTTCTTCCGTACCTTGAATGAGGGCCATTGGCCCAGTCAAAGCCTCTCGTTTTTCGTCGGATTCATCGGAAACGTGGCTACCTTTGTCGGTAAGTGGCCTCCTCGCCTTTTGGGGAAGGAGGGGACCCAACTCTGATTGACGATTGTCGCTTCGATTAAAGGAGCCGATGCGGCTGTTCACGTACGTACTCCCCGTCTTTCATGTGCCTCCTATACCAGCTAATGAGCTTGCGCAGATGGCGGAAGAAATCGAAAACCCGGCCGTCAACGTCCCTCGAGCGATCTTCACCACCATGTTGCTCAATGGCACTATCGGATGGGGCATGCTAATTGCAATACTATTCTGTCTCGGGGATATCGAGTCTGCCCTTGTATGATCTCCGCGACCTCCTTTCCTTGTCTTTCGCTGAAAGCTCACCTGGTTCCTCCAGAACTCGCCGACTGGGTTTCCGTTCATTCAAGTCTTCGCCAACGGTGTAGGCGTACCTGGAGCTACAGCTATGACGATCGTCATCGTTGTCATTATTTGGTGCGCTGTCATCGGCTTTGCTGCTACAGCAAGTCGGATGGTCTGGTCATTTGCCAGAGATCGCGGGCTGCCTTTCCACCGGATCATCCGAAAGGCATGTCGTCTTTTCCATACTTTTCTTCTGCCGAGATATCCGCTAACAAGGTGACTTATTTCAGGTCCACCCACGTACCCGCGTTCCGATCGTAGCCGTCATTCTCGTTACCGTCATCCCATGTCTGTTGAATCTGATCTACATCGGTTCCTCGACTGCATTCAACGACGTCATATCTCTGTCCGTGTCTTGCCTTTACGCCTCGTACTTCCTCCCATGCAGCTTCCTCCTATGGCGCCGCCTCACCGGACAGATTCGACCATATCGTTCGACAGAAGATCGCGCCACAGAGATACACATGCGGCCGATCGGGGGCCCCACAGCCGGCCAACACGTGCCCGAAGACCGCGACGACTCGGACATACTGGTTGATGAGAAGGTGCTGGAGTGGGGGCCCTGGCGCGTCCCAGGATGGCTGGGAACGCTGAACAACATCTACGCCTGCACCTTCTGCGTCTGGGTGTTGTTCTGGGACTTCTGGCCGCCCTACACGCCCGTGGATGCGGAGAACATGAACTACAGCGTCTTAGTCACGGGCACGGTCATCATTTTTGCGGTCGCGCGCTACTTCCTGGTGGCCAAGCTTGAATATAGGGGGCCTTTGGTGGACTATGAGGTGAAGCGGTTTACCGATTAAGCCGACGAGACGTTGTTCCGTTGAAGGTGTGGGTGGTGACTATATATACTCATCCTCTAATTTCCAGACGCTTTTGTGTCAAAACTATTGAGTAGATTTGAGGTGAAGGGGAAAACAATGGCTAAGAAAATCCACTGACGTTACTCATTCACCCCATTTCTCTAATCAGCATCAAGTTTTCGACATAGGTACGACATTGGCCTTGAGTGACAAGTGTGTAAATGATCACTGGGTAGCTAATCTTGGGCGCCAATAAGAATATCCCTTCAGGGGCCATGTCAAGTAGCTTTGTTTTATGCTTATTGATTTCATACTTGTAGATTGTTTATTTGTGTATTTACCATTAAACATATGCTGATAGGGTGAGGCATCCAGACACATGTGCTTTTAACACGAGACTAAGTTGGTAGGTAGCTTCTAAATTTGGGATAAAAGCATGCATGTCTTTCTTTGCCAAACGGGTCATGCCGTAAAGCCGCGTGCTTGGTTGGGTAGGTATCATTCATATTTATCCCTGAATACTTACGTTTTCAGGAACCATGCAGCCAAGCTGGATTTAAAAAGCTTGTCTCCTGTCTTTTTGCTTTGGCTTTGGTTGATTTCTATGGGGGGTGGATGGCAGGCTGGGAGGGATGGTCATTGGACCGCTGGGTCAAATGCCCTTGATGGATGCCTTTGATCTCTTCTTTTGCCTACCTTTTGACCTTCTTCCCCCCTTTACATCAGTCAGATCTGGTTGTGTGCCTTATTATTTGCATGCCAGCCTGCTTGATCGCTTAACGGCTTATCTATCTAGGTAGGAATTATTCGAAGCAGTTTTTCTTTCTCTTTGGGTGGTACAACTTTCTCTGGATCCCTCCCTTCCGCGCATGCCAATAACATTCTATCTACATCAAACAAAAAAGGGAGGAATTAAGTATTCGAATCTCATTCACTTAGAGATAGGTGGGTGCAATCTGACGTTTATCCCGCATGCCGAAGAGAAAAGAAACCCGGGCGGCCCAGCAGAGAGCCTCATTCCTGGCTGGGGGATAGGATAGGAAAAAAAGGCGGTCATGCTGATTTTTTATCACATGTACACAAAGCGAGGATTGTTTCAGTGTATAAGTTTGTTGGTGGGAAGGAGTGACTGTTTACTTGTGACAAGTCTCCCTGCGATATATTATCTTCATACGACACGTCCTCAAATAGACTGGGAAAAGCGTCTTCCTACTCTTATTCTCGTTTCTTTTGACAGCTTTTTTTTAAGGCTCCGCATCACGGGGATTTTTATTGCGTTGCACAGTTTGAACTAGAACAACACATTCATTATCAGTCCCTCATACCCCCCGGCTAGCCACTATCACTAAACGATAAAAAACAACAACAACGTACGTCATCACGATAATAAAAAAATAAAAAAATGCCCCCCACCACCCCTCCAATCCCCTCCCCGCTTACAACACAACTCCCCTTCCTCACGCCCGCCGAGATCGCCGCGCTGCCGTACCCGCCCGACGCCCTCCCCGGCGCCCGCGACGTCGACACCTTCTACGGCACCATGCGCGTGTACGAGTGGGGGCCGGAAGGGGGGAGGAAGGTCCTGTTCGTGCACGGGGACGCGACGCCGAGCCCGATCTTCTCGCGGGTGGCGAGGGGGTTGGTGGAGAAGGGGTTGAGGGTCATGCTTTTTGGTAGGTTGGGTTAGGTTGCTTTTTCTTCTTCTTTTGGTTATTGTTATGATGTTATCAACTCTCAATCTAGGTTAGCATAATGAGATGGTTTTAAAAAAGGGACACGTCGAAATGTTTTACACTTTCTCCCCGCAGTACTGACATAAAAAGCAGATCTCTGGGGCAGAGGCTACAGCGACACGCCGCTCGCCATCCGTCACGACGTGCGTCTGTTCGAGACGCAGATCCTGCTCGCGCTCGCATCGTCTCCGCTCCCCTGGACGAAAACAGGATTCTCACTCATCGGGTTCTCTCTCGGCGGACCCATCGCCATGGCCTTCGCTGGCACATTTCCTCACTTCGTGCGCTCTGTCGCGCTGTTCGCGCCCGCGGGGATGTTGAACAAGTTACCCGATGGCTACGACGACGCGATCATGCATTTACCACCTGAGACTGACGAGGTGTTGAAGGATGAGATTCGCGAGAAGGTTAGGCAAATATTGGATCTGGAGCCGAGTCCTGCTCCATCATCACTACTCCAGGACGGCCCAACAATACCAACAGTCACAAGCACGGAAAAAACACCTTCGTCTTCTTCCCCTAACCAGGACTTCGACATGCACTCCATCCTCCAATGGCAATTCGACCAGCACAGTGGGCACGTGCACTCGTTCCACGACACCGTGCGCTACGGGCCCGCACGCGGGTGCGAGGCCGAGTGGCGGAAAGCATGCTCTATCATCTCTTCCTCTGCTCTCATTTCCCCTTCTTCTACTTCTTCCTCTCCCATTTGTACTACTTCTTCATTACACGGATCCCAACTCCTCGTCCTATTCGGCCGCGACGACGACATCGTAAACGGCGCCGAGACCACGGCCCAGATCCTCGAGATGCTACCTCGGGAGCACTTGCGCACCGTGTACGTGCCGGGAGGCCACGGGTTCCCGTATCCGGAGGCCGGGCGCGTGGTCGAGGCGCTTTTGGAGTTTTTTGGGGGTATAGACGGGGAGTAAATGACTTTCAGGCAGGGGGTGGGGGTGGCTCTGTTGACGGCTTGGATTTGTGTGTATGATTCGGGCGCATTATAGATTCCACGGTTTAAGAAGGACTAGATATGCTTTGCACGAGTTTCGTAGGTTAATACGTAAAGTCAGATCTTAGTTAGAAATTGATCGGGAGGAATGATTTACAGAAATTGACTCCCACCTTAACCTAGATGACTACTATTATTCCCATATATCTTTCGCCAGTTTCTGCAAGAGGACAAACAGACCTGCTTCTTGTTGAAGGACAAGGTCAAGGTGACATAGCATGTACTGTACCTGGGCATCAACCTCACTCGTGTATAATAGTCTGGGCCTCACCTACATCACTGCCAGTCAGTTCAGTCAATAATACCAAGTCTCATATACCCTTCATTTCAACACTTCTCAGACGGGGCATTTCCGCCATCTTGACGGCTAGAGGCTGTCCCCACCACGTATAGCCGCACGACTGGGGCTGCTTTCCAGGACTTCTGTCTGGAAAAATGGGCTCAGTTCCGGGGAAGCTGTCGTCTTTCCGGCCCTCGAGTCTAGCCAATCGCCCTACGTCCACTTTGTAGAGGACATAGCCCTCAGAGTCTCTTTAATCTCTTCTGCGAACAAGTGACCAACGAATAGGCGAAAGTCTTACTTCTCTTTCATTTATTAGTAATAAATGTTAGAATTGAAAGTTGCAGTCAAATAGTAGCTGTGGAAATACGTATATATGATCTACATGGCTAATTGATTGCAAGTCATACCCAAAATCAAACATTTCCTCTCCCCCGCCTTCACCATTCTCATCCTGCCAAAGTATTTTCCATCTGTCTCTTCAATCGCGCGAAAGAAGGCTTGCCCGCCAGCGAGGGTATGGAAGCCATCGAGAGAATGCAGTCAGGGTCGACAAACTGACGCACAATTGTCGTGGGAGAAGGGCTGGTCAAGAGGACCTTGAACCTACACGGCAGCCCAGTTGTATGAGTCAGTTGGAAAAGGAGAGTGAGAACCTTGGCCATTTCCTCGACGTATCTTCCCCGTTCGTAGTATAAAGCGCCATCGATGAAGCAAAACACTACCGAACCAGGAGGCAGCAGCAGCAGAAGCGAAAAAAGAGGCGCAGCAAATGTTCCAGGTCTCCTCTCGCAACATGTTCCCAGTTTACAACCTGGTCGAGCTGTGATATGTCAAAACGATACTTCCGGAGAAGCTGACATAGCAAGCTCCTGATCAGTGCCCTGCCGCCTGCGTGCACGTCGGATGTCTCAAGATGGCGACCGCAGAAAAAAGTTAGGCATTGGAAGCGACCATCCTTGTCCAAGCACTTGATTAAGGAGCAGACGGCCCAGGAAAAACCAGAGATATGCTTGGCACCTCGGAAGCCCCCGTGGATCAGGAGTTGTCGAGAGCTAGGATCTACAACCTAACCTTGTACCTGACGTGTTGTGAAGACTCTCTCCGTGCGCGCCCGCTCATGCTCGGGTATAAAAGCTGTTTGCCGCAGGATGTAGTTCACGTCGGCAAGCTCGACAGTCGATTTACCCAGCATGTGCTCTACCAAATCTTGAGATGGCCAGGGAGGTGCGCACTGGCCTTTGGCAGCAGGCGTCTGTACAGAGTTTTGGGCTGTAAGCCGATCGGTCGGGCTTTCGCACTGCTTTTCTGGCTCCACTAAGAAAGGCATAATAAGTACATCAGACCCTGCTTCTGGCATTTTTCTTGTAGCAATTGACTTACCTTTCTCGCGCTGGGTATGACATACGTTTTGCGCTAATTCGTCTAGTTGACGCTGCGTGCTCTTGAACATATCTCTCTGTTCCTCTAGCCTCTGTGCGACTGTCGGTAGTGCTCAGCATCTTTAACAATGAGAGAACATGGGGGTTGTGGTTTCAACTCACAGTCCTGGGTTGTAATCAATATCAGGTGAACTTGGCCCATGCTGGAGTTCCTTGCTTGGTTCAGCAAAACCTCGGCGTCCTGTTCAATATTTTCAAGGCTCCCGGTCAAGGCATCTTGATACTGGCTCCCGTTGAGGATGGAAGATATGGCCTTTCGGGCTAGCAAACGCCGAAATGATTCAGCGCCCATCACTTTCCGCAGTCGTCCGGGGAGGTTCATTACCTGTGAGGGCAATGTAATACCCGATTATATCCTCGACGGCCTTGAGAATGGACGAGAGAATACGAATGGAAGCATCCTTAACTTTCCCATCTTGTGCGAATGTAGTAGAGTAGACGACTATGTCCTCAAACCGCCGGTCGAAGTCCGCCAGACCGTCTGCGATTTTCTCTCTGACCAGGACCGAGGTTTGTACAGCCTGTGACATTATTAGAAGGTACTTTGCTAGCCCTTGCATGGGATCCTGACCGTGACAATCATCTTGACGGTGCTCGTGATAGGAGAGATATAGTCGATGTCGGGCACCAAGGTCACCACCTGGCTCAGTGACTGGCTGTGCTTTGCGAGACGGTGGCATCCCTTCCTAAGGCCGCCACTCAAACCACCGGCGGTCTCGTACATTGTTTGGGCCCTTTGGAGGGTCTCATTCACGGCATCCCAGCTGGAGTGGCTCCTGATGCTGTAGCTGTCACACGGTGGGGGTCGCCAAGACCCTCAACCACACTTCGTGGCCAACCAACACTGCCAACAACAGTCGTGATAACCTCACTCCGAAGAGTTGGCTCGCGGCGGCCCCGAAGGGCATGTACGCGCGCCAACACGAAACGCAGACCTCCGAGGACCCCGAAGATGAATTAGGAAACAGGGCCACACCCCAAGGGTGTGGCTATGGAAACAAAAGGTCTACATAAGGACGCAAGATTCCATGTAATTACACTTAAAAAAGAATGACCTCATGGACTCCTTGACGCCATAGTAGATTATTATACAATCTGAAGCTATTCACACTTCCAAGCCCTTGCACACAAGCCCTTGTTACAGTAGCCGCTATCGAGCCGCCCTTTAGGCTCTTCGGGGTATCTGCGCTTGAGCTCTTCCATTGCCTTAGGTAACAGTTGTTGCCATAGTGCCTTGTTATCTGACGATAATTCGGCCCGGGCGCGTTCACTGCTGTATCTGGGAGGTTTCCCTTGAGCGTCATCAATCGTGGAGCTTAAGTACTTGCTTTGGGAGGACTCAAGCCGGACCCCGTTATTGGAAATGGCAGCACTGCGCAAGAGCGCATTTTCATGGTTGGTCGGAGGACTAGTCATCGCTGCTCTCTGCTCTCTCGAGGATTTCTGGCAAAAGGCCAGTTGCTCCAATACCGACTCTTGAGAAAGGCTGATAGTTCTTTATCATATACGTGATTCCCAGCTCAAGTTATGCAGCAAATAAGAATGTAGGATGGGGCGGTGCATGTTGTTCCGCCACATTCCCAAACAACCATCGGCTGCGGGTCAACTGTTATCAAGATGCAAGTGGAAGGTGTCGAGGTAGCATTGCATGAACCCTGGCAGGTTCCCTCCTCATCGGGTCTCTTGATTGGCCCACTCCGCTACCCGTTGGTGTTGATGCATGCGCGACTGCCCCCTTGGACTGGGTGTCTTGAGTTGTGCAAGAGCGGGGGGATAGAGACTGGCAGGAGTTTCCAAGATTGAAATACTTCAGTTGTTACCTACTCGATCTCTTTTATAACAGCCTGGTGCTCCCGGGTCAGAAACTGTAAATTGGAGCCACAACGGGCACCGGCCTCCTCGTCCCGAGCAAGAGGGTGGTGCAAAACCCAAGATGAAAAGCTACAGCAATTGAACACATAGACGACGTTATTCTCGATAGAATACGAAGGCGCGTTGCCACGATGTCTCCGCCGACCAGTGTGCCCGACAAAGCTAATGTCGCGGATAATCCCACGAAGAAAGGGCGTCGCCGAGCACGAGCACCGAAAGGGCGAGCCAAGGCTGGTTCAAGCATTGAAGCCACAGCGATTGAACACATGGCCGACAGTGATAAAGATGAAAGACGAAGGCGCACTGACGTTATGACGCCGCCGACCGGTGCGACCGACCAAGCTAATGTCACGGATACCTCCTCGAAGAAAAGGCGTCGCCGACCACGAGCACGGAAAGGGAGAGCCAAGACTGATTTAAGCATTGCAGGGTTTTCTCGCCCTGTTGAGGTTCACAATGTCGATCGAAGTAAATCTGTCGGTATAACGAAGGAATCGGGATCGCCAGGGGGCTCACTGGCAGATTCCGAGTCGTCTCAAAGTGATAATTCTTCCATAAAACCTGAGAGAGGTAATACAGCATCTCCAGGTAGGCTCCCAAGCCTCGGTCACATCATCAACCCGGGGAAGTACGTTCAACTTTTGTTTTGCATTGACTCTCTTATGTTCATTAGTTGGCCATCGTTTCTCAGGTGTCCATCAAAAGAGGGGAATAAGGGGTAAACCGTACCCGATGCCAGGTATTCGCTTGACAAGACGCCCGCCCATTATCCCGGAGTTACAGTTCATCCACGCCAGGGCTTTTGACTCCCGCGAAGATCCGGAAGATGTCAAAAGAATGGGAACCGCCCCTCAGCGCCACGCCATACAAATATTGATAGAAAAGCTGTGCGGGACCCAGATCATCCGACCAATGGCACTCAAGACCAGCCATCTATGCTTCGGAAAGTAGAAGATAAGACACCTAATGACGCAATCAGTTTGTTGATGGCAGGTGATGGACGACCTGCCGGAGGATACCGGCTTCCGGAGAAAATCAGGATCAATTCGAGGACAATTATAAAGCATCTACACCGTTTTGGGAAGTTAATCCTCGAGAATGATTCCCCAGTCGTCTTAATGCGGCCATTCCGTCTGCTCGCACATTAGGAGACCGAAATCCGAAACACCAGCTCAACAATGGAAGCAGACGCGAATTCTTTCTATCCACCTGACTCCTGGGACATACCCGCTAATACCCCTGACGGTGATGGATACACGAATGGCGCAGCGAAATCGGTTTCACCCGAGTGTCGCGAAATGAGATGCCTAACCAAGTTCTTAGACGATCATCTGGTCCCTCGTATGAAATACGTCACCGATATGCATTGCATGAGTATTTATTACGAAGATTTATGGTTTTTATTCCACCCCGGTGACGATGTCGCTGGGCTGTTTGCGGACGGCCCGTCCACAGACATACAAGTTTATCGGATTGTTTCTGTTTGCGGTTTGACTCATCATCAACCCTCAAATAGCACCACACTTACTCGTCGGCAATTTCTACCCTTCAAGATCGAGATGGTATATATTGATTCGGACGGACGCTCTCTTGGGCCCGTACTGGCCGTCCAGGAAATCCAATATTTCTGGGGCGAGAGGCCACTACACTGGCTTCCAGTTGTCCCACTCAACCGCCTCAGGATTAAAGAGTTTCGGCACTATTATGATCCCCAGCGGAAGATCACCTTGCCAATATATTCCAGTGATGATGAGGTTCGACAGGCCTTGGCCGATAGAGGCAAACTCTACCTGGCACTTACAGAAGTAATGCAGATGCACTTCAACGGCGTCACGGGTCTGAACGAGGACCTCGACTGTGCCGTTATTGTTGACCTGCAGGATTGGTTTGAAAATTATGATCCTTCCAACCCTTATGGAAAGGATCCACATTGGACGAATTTAGTAGATTGGGAAGCCGACATCGGGCCTACTGGAAAATGTGCGTGCTGTCATGGGAGTAATGTCCTTAGTGACTGGTGGGTGGACAGAGATCGTTCACAGGCGTACGTGAGTGGCTTGCTACCACGCATACCCTCGAAGTTGCCACCTGTCATTCTGTCTACACGAATACTTCAACAGGTAGATACGAAGGATGACCCCTTCCCTGAGAAGGACTTTCTGCTCTTGCCCCCTCGTGTGGTTTGCTTCGTCCCCCAGCTACGAGATTACAGTAGGTGATCTCCATATCCAGCTAGCTACCAGAGTCTATTCCGTGCTTTCTCTAATGAGCACTCCTAGGGTGGCTACCAGTCAATCGCCTCACACCAATTGGCAGTTTGCGAAAGCACCCTGCAGGAGCTGAGGATAAGTCCCAGAATGACGGACGGGCGTTTGATCAGCTCGTCCTTCCAGATGGGCACAAGGAGATGGTAAAGTCGCTTATTGTCCAGCATCTTAGAGATAAAGCGGACACGTCCGTCACTGATGACCAGTGGGATTTGATTCGCGGAAAAGGTAAGGACTTCTTGACTAATTCCCATCTGTCTCGGGCCCATAAGTTAATGGAAGAAAATAGGAAAGGGACTTATAATACTCCTTCGTACGTATATGTGGCTGGTTATATTTCACATTTCCCTTCTCCTTGATCTCCTCTCCACTAACCTCGGTCCACAGACGGTGCTCCTGGTGTCGGAAAAACAACGACGGCCGGTGAGTACAATATTCAGCAGTGGTAGAGTCATGTCACTAACACTCCTCTAAATTCGGTAGAATGTGTCGCCGAGTTCTTCAAGAAACCCTTGTATCAGTTGACATGTGGTCAGCACTGCTTTTCCGAAGACACTAAAGGGCTGAGGGGGCTGACAGGAATGATTTAGGGGATCTGGGCATGTGGCCAGATGAAGTTGAGAGTACCCTACAAGAATTTTCGCCCAAGCGAAACGATGGGGCTGTATCCTCCTTCTTGATGAAGCAGATGTTTTCCTGGCAACGCGATCCCCGGCTGATTTGCCGCGCAACGGTCTGGTATCAGGTTCGGATTCCTGCAACCCCCGCGAGATCTTATCTAATGTGGAGTTCAGTCTTTTTGAGAGTATTAGAATATTACTCTGGTATATTGTTCCTCACCACGAATCGAGTCGGTGATTCGACGAGGCTTTCGCCTCTCGCGTACATCTCAGCTTGTATTACCCGCAACTAGACCTCGCCGCGACCCTTGCGATTTTTGACCTGAACATGAACCGCTTGGAGAGACGGTGCAACAGCCGGAAAATCAGGCTTTCGGTCAAAAGATACTCCATTCAGCTGGCTATCTCTGACAGATTCTACAATAACCCCGAAGCACGATGGAACGGACGTCAAATCCGCAATGCGTGCCAAACTGCGCTTGCCCTAGCCGAATTCGAAGCACAAGGCGGGACAGGCGAGGTCCCACTTGGACCTAACACAAATGTGACCCTTGACGTTAGACATTTCGAAGCGGTGGCGAAGTCATACCTTGGATTCATCGAGTACCTAACCGAAATTTATGGTGTGAATCTTGACCAAAGAGCAAAGGAAAACCAGACCCGTGCAGGTGTGAGGAATGACGAAGCCGCCAATATATCCCTGAGGTGTATGAATCATCTCGAGGGCTCTATAGCCCAGAGATTCATGAGCAACCAGCGACCATGGAATCCTGCCCAGGCCGCACCTAGTATGACCCCGGTCCATCAATCTAACCTTACCTCCTTTCACAACCAGCTCAATAACAATGCAGGAAAAGTTAGCCACGCCTCACCCAATATGACGTCGATGGTCCAGGGAACACCTAGGAATCCTGCGCAACCCTTTAATGTACCCGCCATGGGCACCTCATATCTCCAAGAACTTCAAGGAGGTCTCCCTGATACGAGATACATGCCCCCTCAGCTCTTGGGTCTAGGGATCAACTCGACGTCCGCCGCTACTCTCAACCATCCTGTCGCGGTTACTGCTGCTTCTGCTACTGTTGCATCTGCAGCCGCCCAGGAGCAGTCAGACGGACCGCAATCTGTCTCTCAAAAGTCCCACACTCTTTTACCCACTCGTACCAACCACGCTCCATCTACAACCAGCAGCACCATGAGCATTCGTCGAAAGCCCGTCAACGGCCATGGATGATCAGGCGTTGAGGGCGACTTTCCCTCATTTACGATTGTCATGACGATATTTTTTTTCACTATCTCTGGATTCCTTCCTGAGCGCATCATGCTGAATGGTGCTGCTCTCATGCACTTTTTCGATGATGGGAAATAACGAATCTGGCATACAACACTGTCTATTTCCTGTTCATTTGTTGATTCCCTTCCTTCCCGTTAGATATGCTATTTTCAGATCGTGGTCATTTACAGGCAGTATCAAGATGCAAAATTACCACACAACATATAGCACGAAAAGCCGGTTCGTTCAACATGAAACGGCCCCACGTTCATTTAGAAGACATGAAATAGAATGCTCATTTCTTACCAAATCGAAGACACACTCCCCTCCCCCGTCCGCTGATTTCCCTACCCATGTAGAAAACTCGCGGCGGAGATTGTAGAGGTGCCAAAAAAGAAAGTGTACGTACCCTGACATCCCCAGCTTGTGGTAACTGTTGAAAGGTAGTGTACCTGAAATCCCTAACTTGGTGGTAACTGTTGAAAGGTAGGTAGTGTAGACGAGCACCAAATGAAAATTGGAAAGGGTGATGAACTTTAAGACTTCGACCATAACTATGCATATCCCAAGTTAACAGATCTGAAAATATCGTCCATTTCACGGCTCATTGGCAGGAACACCGTTATCTGTACGTTAGGTCGATATTGAGCCAGAGAACCATACATCTATCGCGATAGCTGGCGGGAGGGAGATGGGGGTGGGATCCCAGCGAGAGATTCATGTTTAGTTCTAGCCGAGAGATCTTCAAAACAAGGACTCAGAAAATAACAAACGCAGTAATTTTAAGAAAATCGTAAAGCCAAATATAAAGTTTCTCCATTCTTCCCCTGAGTGGCAAGCCTGTATGTAGGGTTTGAAACAGCTGAGAAAGGAGGTTGGAAAAGGGAAGTTGGCAAAGGGAAGAGCTACCATGGGTAAGCACGTCCACTTAACCGTTGAACACATTCTTAAAGTGAATCTTTATTTAGATACCACGTGCCCAGAAGCAGCAAGAGATACAAAACGGAAAAGCATGAAAATAAAGCACAGGAGTATGGTCATGAGTATACGAATGTGGCATCAGAGGATAGGAAAAAAAGAAAGACGCTTGTTCATTTCATTTATTCTCATTCAGCTGCTCATAACCGTGCTACCACTGGGCGGGCTAGTAGAACCGCGAGCCGCTCTTTGAAAGACTGCGGGAAAACAACACACATCCCGAGTGTTTTTCTATGTGTAGGTGGTCTTCTCCAAGAAATGGTTTAAGAAGCCATGCCCTTCCCCTTCCCCAAAACGCCATGAAACCGGAACCGAGGTTTTCATCCACTCGTGGTTTGATCCGCATTTCCCTTTTGTTTTGCGTTTGTTTCCCAGATCTTCTTTTGAGATCATATTGTCTCGAAGAGCTCGGCCGTCCGCGGTTGTGGGGAAAAATTGTCCCAACATGCTTATATCTCTATCTTCTTGTCATCTAAGCCGTCGCCTCCTCCCAGGCCCGGCGGATGACCTTGGAGAACATGTCGACGTTGACGTCCTCACGGACCTCGGACTTCTTGGCCTCGTTCTCTGGGTTCCGGGGTATCTTGACGAGGTCGCCCTCGACGGCCCAGCCGGCCGTCTCGACGATGAACTTGCGGGCCTCGTCACCGTCGAGGCCGAGCCACTGCTCCAGGGTGGCGAGCTCGATCTCGCGGTAGGCGTGGCTGACAAGGGTGGCGATGCGCACGCGCACGAGCTCCTCGAAGCCGTCGATGTCGGTCGTCAGGTCCGCGTACAGGTCGTCCGAGTCGAGCGTGGCCCAGAAGCGGGCGTACTGTGCACCCTGCAGCTGGTCGTTGAGCAGCCGCAGCTTGATGATGGCCTCGGGGAGCTCCTCGTTACGGGGGTTCGCCGGGGCCAGCACGTGCGGCGGGATCAGGTGAAGGGCCAGCGCGAATTGGGGGGAGGGGAAGCACGTCAGCGCCTTGACGAGGATGTTGGTTATCACCTCATCCTTGACACGGTCGGGGTTGAGCTGGTATCTATCGCGGCATGATCTTGGTCAGCGAGTTCGGGTATGGTGTTGCAGGCCAAAAGAATAGCAAATAAATATGACAAGTGTGTGTTGGGTCAGATAGAGCTAATAACTAGACTTCAAAACGGGAGGGTTCATTACGCCCAAGAACCGCTCAGATAATAGGAAACGTTCACGTTCATCTTTCGTCATTCCCAAAAACACAGCAGGTAAAGAAAGAAAGAAAGAATGGACGACGACAGCAACGGAGATGAAGGCCGAAAGAGGGGAAAGACTCACAGCTTCAACAACGTCCGGTTGGCATTGCTGTCGGTGAATCTGTTGGCGCACTGGTGCTGCACGTAGTTCTCGAGGTCGCCTACGGCCTCGGGGTTGTATCGCTCTAGGCCATTGATAATGGTGGCGATCTCCTCGGGACGCTCTTGAGGGTCTTCGGAATCCATCTTGACGGTTCTTGATCGCGAGGTTTGCTGGACGATGGTCGAAAAGAGGACTTCAAAATTCGTAGTGCGATGGTGGGGCGGTTTGGCTGTGCTTTCCAACATTTCGAATTGCCTTGTGGGCGCTAAGCCTCAGTGGCTCTAGCATATTCATCTAACATAGGAGCTACAGAACCGCCCCTGATTTGTGCATACTGCCATTACTCGTAAGCCTGATATGCTTTTATGCGAAAATGACAGTCATCACATCCTCAGTCACACTTCACACTGTCACAACTTCACCGCCAACCACCACTTTGATCCCTACTGAAGGCATTAGCTGGCCTTTTCTAACGAATCGTCTTTCGTTGGGTTTAGGTATCTATATGTCATGCGTGTACTATCGAATCATCCCAGCTTGGTTCTAAAAATCGACAAATGGTTTAAACAAATATCAGAAAGTCTAGGGTGTCTGTTCGTCTATGCCTTTACCAAGAGAGAGTGGCCGGTCATATCTTCGGGAACCGGCAGACCCATAGCTTCGAGGATGGTTGGCGCAACGTCACCCAGGACAGCCTCGTCCGACTTCTTCAATGACCACCCAGCAGGCGCGTTATCCATGATGAAAGGGACCTTGTTGGTAGTGTGAGAGGTCTTGGGCTTGCCGTCAGCAAACTTCATCTCCTCGGCATTGCCATGGTCAGCAGTGATGAACAGGATGTAGCCCTCCTTCTTGCAAGCTTCGCGGATCAGACCGATGGCCTTATCGGTGGCCTCGACGCCGACAATAGCAGCCTCGTATACACCGGTGTGGCCAACCATGTCGGGAGGAGCAAAGTTGTTCATGACGAAGGGGAACTGCTGGTCCGCAAGGCGCTTGCACACCTGCTTGGCAACGCCATCGGCAGACATCTCGGGAGCCTTGTCGTAGGTGGCTACGCTCCTGTTGGAGGGGACTAGATCCTGAGACTCATCACGCTCTTCGAGAGCAAACACCTTCTCAACACCTCCGTTGAAGAAGAAAGTGACGTGGGCGTACTTCTCCGTCTCGGCGATGTGAACCTGCTTGACCCCCTGCTTTCCGAGCCATTCAGCCAGCACATTGTCCATGCGCTGGGGCTCGAAGGCAACCTTGAAAGGATAGCCAACCTTGTACTGGGTCATCGTGACAAGGTTTGTCTTGGGGTAAGGGAAGTTGGGCAGGGGGGAGCGGTCGACATCACCGAGAAGCTGGGTAATCTGGCGGACACGGTCGGATCGATAGTTGAAGAAGAACACCTCATCGCCATCCTTTATCCGGGCTTCCTCGCCGCCGACAATGATGGGCTTGAGGAACTCGTCGTTCTCTCCCTTCTCGTATCGCTCCTTGACGGTCTTGACAGGGTCCGAGCTCTCCTCGCCCTCTCCCAGAATCATACCCTTCAAGGCGATCTCAATTCTCTCCCAGCGCTTATCACGGTCCATGGCGTAGTAACGGCC
Organism: Xylariaceae sp. FL0594; assembly: GCA_022385605.1. NCBI lineage: Eukaryota > Fungi > Ascomycota > Sordariomycetes > Xylariales > Xylariaceae > Xylariaceae sp. FL0594. The sequence goes on from MU280772.1 coordinate 447,627, forward strand.
GACAACGGTCGCAATCTGTCCAACACCGAGTTCCTTCAGCTTCAGCTGCAATTCTTCCATGTAGCCGGCGCCGGACTTGGGGTCGGTATCGCGGCCGTCGCCGAAGAAGTGGATGAAGATCTTGGGAACGCCAGCAGCCTTAGCAGCGGCGAGCAGAGCATATAGGTGGGTTTGTTTGGCGTGCTAGTAGCTCGTTAGATTATAGTCATCAACGATAGATCGGGGCGGACATACGACACCTCCATGGGAGACAAGACCGCAGAGGTGCAAGCGACCATTGCCGCTCTTGGCCCTCTCTAGAACCTCCTTGATGACTTCATTCTGGGCAAACTCTCCCTTCTTGATGGTCTGGTCGATGCGGACGACATCTTGCCAGACGACACGACCGGCACCGATGTTCAAGTGGCCGACCTCCGAGTTGCCCATGAGACCCTCGGGTAGACCGACAGCTAGAGACGAAGCCTCGAGCTCGGTGAAGCCGGTAGCGCTCTTGGACAGCTCGTCCATGACGGGGGTTTTGGCATTAGTGATGGCATCGCCGTGGCTCTCGGCCGTGGGAATACCCCAGCCATCGATGACGATGAGGCACGCTTTCTGCGAGGGGGTAGGCATTATGAATCTGATTCAAGCCGAGTATATTATGGTTTGTATAATGAAGAAACCTATGAATGAGTGCGTGATTTTACGTTCTAATCAAATACAGCAGAGAATATCCCATGTTTTGTCAAGGTCTCGAGCTGCATGGGCAAGTGGGATGGTGGGGGATTTCTACAAATTTCTGACAGCTGCAGTACCTGAACCGATAGTACTGCGCTGACCTCCGCATGGTATTTCTCTCTCTTTCCATTGCAATATCTCGGTGATATGTGCCTTTAATGTGTCCCCTAATCCTGTGCAGATAATTCGGAATCTCTTTTCTTAGAGAAGTCTACGTTTCTGTTGGTGTTTTAAAGAGCTTTTGCTTTTAACGCGACCTTTGCTAAAGGTATATGAAGGTTTTGTTCGAAGTACTTTTCCTCTCTGCCCCTCCATCTGGCAGAATTGTAGCACCACCGAATGTCGCACGTTTGGAACAACTGGGTTTGACTGGTTGACGTCAACACAGGTGGGGCATTTGCTGACATTCAATCGAGCAAGGGTCCTTCTTTGGTTGGTTTCTCTTATGTAATCGCGACTCTGCGACCGGAAATCTTCGCCAAGCGCGCAATCCTCGCTACTCATGAATGCAACCCTGAGCGCAGAGGCCAATATCAAGCACTTCCGGATCTTGCTCGAACCGAATCTGTGGCAAATACTGAACATCAACTCGCATTGTTCCTTCGCCGACAACTCTCAATCTCGAGGCCAGGCAGCTCGACAAGCTTGAAACTTCAAACGACCCGTCGTCATTCCATCGGGGCAAGAACTCAGAAGTCGTGATCCTCGTCTCTTCTCCGACAAATACATCCATCTTATCTATCGAATCGTGCGCGCATACTCCTCACAACCTCTCCTCCTCCTCGAAACCAGCGAATCCTTACGCAAAAACAAACACAAACAAACCAATACAAAATGTCAACATCATCACCCGCAACAACGAACTCTATAACCCTCCCATTACCCGAGACCCTGAACCCGGACCACTTGGACGTTCTCTCCGAACTCGCCGACCTGCTCACACGCCTACCAATCCACAACAATTCCAACTCCAATTCCAACAATAACAATCCCAATAACAACAGCACACCCTCCCAACAACAACCACCAGCCGCCCAAAAGCTCGCCCTCGCACTCAAAGACATACCCGCCGCCACCGACGCCCTCCGGCACCGCTTCCACCGCGCGCGCCAGATCATCAAGGCCAGCCTCCCGGACCTGGACCGCGGCGTCGCGGACCAGGAGGCCGAGATCGCCGCCCTCGAGGCGCGCGTCGCGCGGCAGCGGGACGTGCTCGTCAGGCTCAGGGAGGTGGGCAGTAGTAAGCTCGGCGTTGTGGATGGGAATGGGGAGGGGGATCCGATGGAGATGTGAATGAATTAGAAAGGGAATGGAAAGCGGGATGAAATAAAACAAGGGAAGAATTCGGAACATGATGGCATTTACAAATGCGGGCGGATTGCTTTATTTGATGTGAACCTGGCTGGCATAGCATAGCATGGCATGGTATGGTATGGTGGGCGTTTGGCACATGAAATTATATGATACCACATACAGGGAGAAAGGCGTAAAGGCATACGGTATAAACAACGGCTAGGTTAGCAAGAGTCGATGCCAGGAAAGTTGAAGTTAAGATACTTTTCATTAACTATATCAAAGTGTATCCCATGCTATGTTAGGTATCTTTTGTACAGAGGTAAACGCCCCGTTTCTTCCGGCTCCATGGAAAACCCCATTCTGCCTCACGTTCTTCCCGGAGCCCTGCATACTTTGTATTAGAAGGGCGCCGTCGATATTATCAGTGGTATAACATAAAGAAGCGCCACTGCAGCGCCAGACTTGGTCGCTGGCAAGATGATAGGTATGAGGTTACGCGGTTTCACAAGGGAACCCCGACTTTGCGAAGGATATTATCCGTGCTCAGGCTGGCGCTGCCGCAGACGGTGTCCTTCCACACGTCCTGCGCGACGCGCTGGTCCTCGGGCATTATGCTCCAGTTGGGCGACGCCGTGTCCTTTAGCCACTTGAAGTCGTCGACCTGGTCCCACTGGTTCGTCTCGGCGGGGGAAGACGCATCGACCTATTTGCAGCATTGTCAGCATGTATCATAACAAGGATTTGCTAACTCCAAAAGATAAGAGTGGGAAGGGGAGCATACATAGTACTCCGGCAGAGGCGCAAACTTTATAGCCTCGCAGTCCTCGATGATGGGATGGCTGGAGCAGTGCAGATACACATGGACATTCTTGCAATCGTGCATGCGCACCTGCCTCGCCGCGACCACGATAACGCTATCCACAATCCCCGTGATGTGCGCGGGACCGGCCACGTGTCCGGCGATGATGAGGCTGCGCCGTATGTTCTTGAGCGCGAGCCCGGCGAACGGCGCCCCCGTGCTAGTGGGGATCGTCATGTCGACGACGCAGCGGTCGAGGTCCGTCAGGCTGCCCGACGACGTGGCCCGCGCGGCCGACGAGGGCAGGATGATGTGCAGGCCCTTCTGCTTCGAGATGGCGATGTTCTTGGCCGTCGAGAAGCTCGGCTTCCGCACGCCGCCCGTCGCGTGGGCGTCGGGCCGCGACAGCTCCTCGTTGTAGTTCTTGGACGGCGGCGACGAGGAGAAGACGGGCAGGTCTCCCACGGCGTCGCGCGACTCCAGCTCAGGGGTCGCCACGCCCGAGTCCTCCATGTCCTCGCTCCCGTCGTTGCCCCATGGCCTGTGCACGCGGGGGTCGAGTGTGGACTGGGGCTTTTTGGTGGTTGATTCTGCCTCCGTGTTCCGGGGCTTGAATTGAAAGCGAGCCTTTGGTGCTAGCTTCCCGGTAGTCTCGTTCAGTTTGTCTGTCAGTGCTTTGATAGCCTATGTTCCCTTCTCGTGTCAGTAAAACAAGAAAATAGGTGCTCCCGGGTTTCGTCTGACGCACCTGTGAATAGGTTCGTTGGTCGTAGCTTGGAATATAGTCTGCAGCATCCAGGACCTCTTTCGATAGTCTGGATATACCTGTCAAGACGTGTTCTATACCGATCTTGCGCTCGCCGCCGATGGGCGATAACGTTGCCAAGCTGTTGATCTCATCTTGAATGACTGCAGTGATAGAGCCAGAGAATATTAATAAAACCGGACATGTTGTTTGTTAAATTTCGGGAAGGAAGGGAATCTCACGTATTATTTCGGCTTGGAAGTGTCGAAAGAACTTCTCCTTCGGATCTGCCATCTTGGGTGGGGTCAATCCCTCTGCCGAGCTGGGCGGGCTAGGGGTGAATGGGATGTAGAAAGTGGTTGAAGCCATGATGAAAAGTGATTAACCAAATATCTGGGATGCGGGAAGCGGGTTTTATTCTGGGTGTATTCTAGGGAAAGTATCTAGGTTTGGGAGGTGTGATGTGGTTGGCTTTAGGCAGAAATGTTATTTGAAGTTGTTTGACAACTCTCTCGAGTGACTTGAACTCAGAGTAAGGAGCACATGGGTGAACGCAACAGAACGACTTGAAGTTCGACAAAACTCAATTACGTTACGGAAGGAGGTGAAGGGTTGGATATCACGTACTTATACTTGTTCAATGTTTGCTGCGTCCTCCCTGAAAACGGGCAGGGACGGGTATCTTGAACGGGTCGAAAATAGGGGGGGAGGAACCTGACGATCACTCAACGACACGGCGCGCCTTCCTCCACGCACAAAGGTGGTATCTTCCTGCAGAATGTCGTCGTTTGGCAGAAGCTGCACCACGAGGTGTTACCGAATCCAGCAATTGTATAGTGCAACCGAGCTAATGTAGGTGTATTAAACAAACAGATGAGAGGCTCGTCGAGACCATACAAACAAATGCCACAAAAGACCCCTACTTTCTGCTGGCAGGGGAGTTTCTTGTCGTGGGGTAATGGAGGGGTGAACCACCCGTCCACTGGCTCGGTCGTGGATAGGCGTCGATTTAGGAGGGTTACCCCATAGTTGTATTGACCAATCAGAAGTGGCCTATTTACAGCAGGATGTTGTATTTCTCCAGGTCGCTTCAGGGTCTCCTGATAATTACAGACTTTGCAGGACCTGAGTAAGGGTGCCGACATCGAAACGGGTGTTGATCAACAGGACTGACGTAGATGCTTACCCTCTTCTGCCCGTCAGCAACACAAGATATGACAGCCGTGACAGGGAGCACGGTGATTATTGTTGATCGTCGTCCACGCCGGCGACTTCGCCGGTCAGCCAGTAGACTAGATGCACACTTACCTCATTTTCTCCGAGAGCTTTTTGTCTGTGTCTGCGGAGTCGCACCCTATCCTGACACCCATATTTGCCAATGGAGGGCCTCGGTCTAGCATGCTTCCGAGGCTTCCCCAACACACGATAGCTTCAGCTACAGCATTACATGCGCCGGGGATGACACCAGAAATCGCGTGATTGTGCGGGCCTTGTATTCTGTGTTTACAACATATTACCAGACACAACCATATTTGTATTGCTCTGGTTATTATCATAACCGTTCCCCACCTATTGGCCATATCAACACGGAGCGACGATCATTCCTCCGACGGATCCAGGCCGCCCACTTTACTCAAGGTATCTCTCAACGTGGCGTCCAGCTTTCTCGCGATGGCATCAACCTCCGGAATCCCATACTTGGCGACGAGTGCCGCCAGGGGGTTGACCTTGAGCTGCACCTTGTCCCCGTCGACACGCAGCAGCACTCGCCGCGGGGTATGGAGACCGATGTCAATCTTATACTTGATCATCGAGACCGCAGTTAACGGGTTGCCGATTTCGTACGCGACCGCCTCCCCGGGCTCTCCGATTGTTTGCAGGAGGGTGGTGAAATTGCGGGGCGGCAGGATGAAGTTGTTCAAGGGCGGGAGCGCCTTGAGAGCGGCACGTGCCCCCGCATAATCCCCCTTCGCAGCCAATGCCTGGTAGCTCAGATCTAGCGGAGGGATGGTTGCTTCGAGCGCAGCTTTTGTCTCGGCAAACGAGCGTTTAGATGTGATGATGATTGGCTTGATGTCATGAGAAACCTCAGTGTCGGCCATTTTTTGAGTGCTGTCGCCGCGTATTGAATTGATGGTGAGTACGACGGTGGTTACAAGACTCGAATGATAATAAGATGCGCGGGTGCGCGTCGGTGCATTTAAGTGTGTACCTCCAAGGCTAGGCGCGTTCCATATTACAAATCCGACCCTGGCATCTCTCAAGTCATGCGGTGAAAACGACATAATTAACGCCTATACAGAACAAAGTGTCTGGGAAATGAAGGATGGATTTCGATATGAATGGCGCCATCTTGTTTGTTTGTTCAAACCTGTCCATCACATTATCCCCGGAAGAGCTGCTTTCACCATCACATGAGGGCGAACCGCATGATTATTAATCACGAGTTATACAACCTTATTATTTATAAAACTCGAGAAAATTTTGTATCACTTTCCGACACCTCGGCACCGCTTGATGACGCTATCTTCAACACAAGCCACAACGTGTCATGCCGAGGATCTTGTCCTACGTTCCAACCTCGCCAGAGCACAGAAATCAAAAATGGCGCCTTGATCTGGAAAAAGAAATGCTGCAACAAATATTTTCGATTATGTAAACAAGATACAGTTTCACCGGCCCGTCTTACACCGGCTACATAATACACTGCCCGCAGATATTCTGACCACCAAGAGGCCAATGCTTGAAAGTATATGACCCGGGGTATGGCGAATGAGTATTCATTCAGGTGGAGAGTGAGGTCCCCGCATCACCGGGGATTTTCCTTGACGCCAACTTGAGGCGAGCTTTTCATCTCTTGGCTTTCTGAAGTCATTTAACTAACTGACATTTGGCAACAGTATGCGATGATGGTGCTCAGGCTGTACAAAGGATACTCATATCACTGCTGTCCACTACTCTCGTACGTATGTCTGCGAAACGTCCTGAGTTGCCCGCTCAGTTACCAGAGTTGGTGCATGAGCGTTGTTCTAACTACTCTCCTGAGTACAAAACACGTTGTTGCTTCAGGAGTATCCCAACAATCGAGAAATTCAGAGTTTGCATCAGTGAAATGGATTTTTGCCCTGTCCGTTTCCCTCGACAACGGAATGCTTGCTCGATATTTAAGCACGAAGAAGGTCTGATCTGATGCGCTGCGGAGACAGCTCTTTAATCTTAGTATCCCGGACACTTCGGCATTCTTCCTTTCCCGGCCGGAGACTACGCAACTGCGTGCGAACAGGATTAACGCAGGCAAGTCGTTAGTTGTCACGTGATGGTGTAAACCTCAACATATTCACCTTTTCTCCTTCACACACCGAAACAGCAAGCGAGGTACGCAGTAGGAACTAATCGGGAAACAGAGTATAATCAAAGAAAACCATGCCGACTTTAGATAAAGAGTGAGCCAAGCCCGGGGTGAGTAAGGTAAGGTAACGGTCGATATCCCAACGGGGGACTGACTCCGAAAATCATAGCTCACGGCGAAATTCCGGGCCCTATCACATCCGAAAACCCCCAATTACTGGATTTCGAGGCTATGGCGGAAACTGAGGACATCTCGGGTAACGGATTTAAGTTCTACGTTCTAAGGTTAAGGTCAAGCGTAGCTAACCTTAGTGGAAAAGGGGACAGAAGGTACTGAGGTCCATGTAAGTATTGTGATGATTTGGAGTGAGACGTCCGGGTACATTAGTAGTGTATACAAGACAGCCCATAAAGTAACAAACACCATAACTGTTCTATAACAACAAGATGTTTTCACAATGAGATTGTTAGATTCCAGCATTAATTTAAAAAGGAAGGCCCCGCCCTTCCGAGTTTCATGACGTCTTTTCAAATAAATGAAGGCAGGGGACAGTCCGAAGAACAAAACCCCTAGCCCGAAACCGAGTCCAGACAAAGGAAACAGCGTAAGAGCAATGGCGCCACTCAGATCGAGCATCGGGGTGGAGCTGGAGATTCTCATCGGCTGCACGAGAGAGGCCGTCGTCGGCCCCGTGCCGCCCTGCTTTGCAGACTCCAAGGGCGGACCCTTGATGCTTCCGGAACCCGTGGATCAAGACCCTACCGAGCAGATGAAGCTGCTGGTCGAGGCCTCGGTTCTGGACACCATCCGCCGGGCTCTCAACGAGCACGGCCAGCGCGGCGGCGATTACGTTATCGATGAATCGCGCTCGGACTCGTCGCTCGGGCCCGACGAGTACCACCTCCGGCGTTACCGCGAATGGCGCGTCGTGGAAGACAGCACGGTCTGGCTCACGATCGACGAGCAGGACGAGGAGGAGGAGGAGGAGGAGGTGGTGGACATGCGGCACGTGAACGAGTACTACTGAGACTCGGTCGAGGTGCGGTCGCCGGCCTTCTGGGCGACGGACGCCTCGTTCGAGGAGATCGGCGTCGTAGTCCAGGCGCTCGCCGACACGTACTGGATCCTGACCCCGCCGACCGCGGGCCTGCACTTCCACTACGGGAGCGGTAAGGAGTACGTGCCCTTCCCGGCGGTGCGGCGCATCGCCGCCCTCCTGTACGCCGCTGACCCGGTCCTCGCCCAGCTGCACCCGGCGCACCGGCGCGAGAACAACTACTACTGCCGCAGCAACAGGCAGTACTCGCGTCTCGCGCACGGCTACACGGCCGCGCTCATGGCGCGCGAGCTCGAGGCCCGCGACGTCGAGGCCGACGCCGAGGTCCCCGGCTCGCTTTCGAAGACCACGAGACCCGAGACGCCGAGGCCGCAGTACCCGAGACAGCCGCGGCCGTCTCACCACGAGTCCCCTCACTCGCGCGGTCCCAGCCTCAAGGTCATGTACAAGCGCGGCGAGCTGACGGGCTACCCGGCCTTGAACAGGGAGCAGTTCCTCTCCACCATCGCGCACGAGCACAGGCCCCTGTACGAGGGCGTGGAGCCGCTCGACATACCCTCGGCGGTGCGCGAGATCCTGAGCTGCCCCAATGCGCCTACCGCCGCGGCACTGATGACGGAGACGGGCATGCTGAGGCCGGCGTACAGCTTCAAGGCCTACGCGGCGAGCCTGTACAGGCGCCCGCACATGCTGGGCACGCAGTTGTCGCCGTACCAGAGCAAGCGGACGATCGAGTTCCGGCAGCAGGCCTCGACCATCGTGGCCGAGGAGGTGGTGGCGCACGGGCGGGTAGTAGTCGGGCTGTGTGAGTTCGCCACCAGCGCGCACCTTGCCGACATATGGAAGATCGTGCTCGATTGCGCCATGGGTGAGACACATGGTGACTGGTACGACGTCTTCGACCTCCTAGCCGAGACCGGCCTCAGCAAGGAGGCCAAGGTCTTGCAGCGCTCTATTGCTCGGTGGAGGGGTGACCGGATTCCAGAAGAGTTCGATCGGGACGATGACGGCGAAAGCCATTTGTGATGAAGTCCAGGCTGAGTTAGCTAATCCGCAGGGTGGTCGACAAATACAATTTGACAACAAACGACACTGGCACATAGGCCGGTAGGTAAGTAATGTAAGTCGGAAATACACCTTGACACCCGGATTCTTATCGGTATTGCCATCTCCCTCACTCGGTCGTCATCAAGGGGATATTAGATCAATGCAGTTAGAAAAGAAAATACAAAACCCCAGTTTCACTGGACGATGTTCATGTGGCGCCGATCTCATTATCATGTGGTATTATGTTCCTCTAATCCAAATTAATCATCGTGTAAAGGCAAAGAGAAAGCATGCAAAGTGTCCTTCCCCAGGCAGGCATGCCCTAGTGCGTCTTCGTCGCAGCAGGCAGCGACTGACTGTCGGGCGCCATGCTGAGCCTGCCATTCGACGCCGTCCGGACGTTGAGCGCGGCGGCGGCCTCGGCATGGGCGTCCACGACGGTGCCGTCCGCGAGGCTGCACTGGTAGTCGTGGTTGACGAGGATCTTGTGGTCGTGCGTCATGACGTACGAGACGTTGAAGCCGGGCACGCGGGTCGAGCACCACTGCAGGCCGTTGTCGTCGGCGCCCTTGCTGATGGAGCCGCTGCAGCCGCTGTGGTAGTCGTTGAAGGTGGTGTTGAGGTAGAAGGCGAACGACTCGCCGCCCGTGTACCGGCTGACCCCGCCCGTGAACTCGGAGATGGTGAAGCGCGGCTCGCTGCCGCCCACCGCGCATGGCATGATGGCGATCCCGCCGTCGGCCAGCCGCGTGAACGACATGACGATGGCGCTGACGACGGGGACGATGAGTGAGAAGAACATGGCGCTTTATTGATTGATTGATTGAGTGAAGAAGTAGTAAGTAAGGAAATGGGTGACTGAAGGCGGTAAAGTTTTTAAGAGAGAAGATGGAAAGGGTGGGTGTTGATCAGAGTCGTAACCTGAGGTTAGGTATTTGTTCGGTACAGTAATCAGCTGAGTGGTGGTGCAGGGAAGGATTTGGTTCGGTTGGATTTCTGCTTATGTATCAAAGCCTGGAGGTGAGATTGATGTGTTTGTTTATTATACGGAGAATGAAGTTGGATTGAGTGAGAAGGCAATAAGTCGGAGAATATGAGAAAGGGCTCTCCTATATATAATTCCATCACATCACACTCGTGATGTGTAACCATCTTGGATTTCAATTATTTGCAAACGGCCAAAAATCACAGCCTGTCAGATGACGACAAAGCTCCTGTCTGTAGAGCAGTTACGGCTGTAGGCTTCATTCAAAAGCAAAAGCAATGGTCGAGAGCCAATCATAAAGGGTTCGTTTCTGCTGGGATTTGGAATTCCAAATAATAACATGTTTGAGGCCACACAAATCCCAACATTTCAAAAGGTTGCAAAGTAACAGGCAAGATGCCAGAAGCTGCTACGCAACACTCAAGTACGGGTCTTACTTCCGTAGGCGTACGGCAGAGAACCTGCATACACCTTGACAGGGATAATATAGCACTAACCCTTTCTGGTTATATCCATCCCGGAGACAAGCCGATTTTATTCTGTAGCCTGCTGTGACAGAGCAACCTGGCGATCATCACTCTCTACTATTTACTATATATCTAGATACCGATTTCCTGTCATTGATGAAGTCGCAGTTGCCAGCTTTGAAACCTCATTACGTGAATTTCCGAGTTTCATTCTTAGATGAGAGACGATGAGGGATACTGCGAGTCGGCCACCGTCACACAACCGTTGTGGGGCTAGTACTAGAGTCGGTTGCTTTGCATCTAAGATCTTTGTGCTCTTCCAGGCAAAACTTGCCTGCACAATACCCCAGATATCACAAGGCGGTCGTGACGAGGTACAGCCCACAGCTAGGCGACATCTGCATTCATCTTATTTGACATGGCCAGCAACTCATTAGACCGAGGGGATTTTCTTGCTTGCGTCCAGGCTACCTTGTTACATGTAGCGACAAGGTTTGGTACGTATTTCAGAGCGCTAATGTTGACAAACAGCGTCCAACACAAATGGTCCGTACAAGTAGGTGATTCTCTCATCCCTGACCAGATACAGGTATGATATATTCTATCCGCATCAGATTAACAAGATACCTCACGGGCACCTGGCCCAACTTGACCGCAACTTCGCCTTTGGTTTGTCCCGCAATGTTTGCAGAGGCTCTTTCCAAATACTTAAAAGCACGCATGTAAATTCCCTATTGGCCGACGAGAGCTGCGCCATGATATATTCTCCGCAATCTCGCGACGTTGAACCAATTACCGACCCTAGACGTCACAGTTTAAGACTGGTGTAAGACGCCAAATAAATTTTGTTGATTTGAGAGAGAAAAGAGAATGACAAACTGGCATGCGTATTTTAGCTGCATCTCGGCATCTGTGTGCACACGATGTCTGCATTGCATCGGCATCTGTGGCCGGAGGTAGTTATCGAGGATAGGGTCGTTGCCTATTAGTATTAGCCCCCCTTCACCCGCAGCTTGGGTAAAATTTTGTCGGTACGTGCAACCTGGCAATACCTATCGATATCATATACAGCCCCCACGATTCCAAATCTCCTTCTCCTTGTGACCTTTTCTCCATCTACGATCCTTACGTGCGCGATCCGCTCATCGAAAGTCGGCCGAGGTGGAAGCACAGGATTGAACCCCTCACCAACTAGGTTAACATGGAAATAAATACATACAGCAACACACCATTCTCGACGAATATTTTTCAACTTGAAGACACTAGTCTACCTCTATCTGACTCATGCGCTCCTCAGTGTCGCCAGTCATGCCCCGGCTCTTAGATTACCGATGTTTTCATCTCTATGCTGCAGCTGTTTGGGCCGGAGATGCCAGGGACTGAGTTTCTCTCCTGCTCATCTCTCGGGCATGCCACGGGATGTGGTCGAGTGATAGGCTTGAACAATGGATGATGGAGTGCTTTTGTCTGCTTGTGTTTGCTTTGTGGATGTCCTGCGCGCAAGGGCGGTTCCGAACAGCGGCTTGCAGTGACCGTAAACGGCTGCCGAAGCGAGTAGAGATCTACAGGAACTCACCGACTGGGGGACTGAGAACGCAGTCGAGTTTAACCCGGCCAAAACCGAAATAATGCACTTCTCGAGAAAACAGAACACCGATAACCCGCCAGTATGGCACGGGCGCCATGGGAAGACGGCCAGGCCGTCCATGCGCTGGCTGGGCGTGT